>VZRU01003701.1:148755-214497 GCA_013398155.1 Pedionomus torquatus
TTGACATAATACTGCAAAACCACTCTTGTGCATATTCATCTCTCTGCTCCCTGCAAAAGGGTATCTGAGACATTCTATAAAACAGTTCTCAGGGGCATTAGGCAGGGGGAAACATGTGGACAGGGATACGGGGGAGACACCCAGATCAGTGGTTGGGTCTGAGATGTGCTTGCTTGCTTGATCATCCCAAAATCCTTGGAGGGCTGAGGCTGACTGGCTGAGGCTGACCAGCCGAGGAGCATGGACTCAGCAGACACCAGGATCAATGTCTGAAGGACTTGAATGGATAGGTTTTTTGGCTGCACTGCATTAATGTAAACTGTGAAGTGGCTTCCTATATTTATGAATAGTGGAGTTTCAGGACATAGTTCACAAGACAAAGAAAAAAAAAAAGAGCTAGAGTTGAGAGAAAAACTGTTCATTGAATATTTTACCCAGCTGAAAGGTGTTGTAACAAAACTGAAAAACCTCAGGTAATTTCTATTTCAGCTATATGATGAAGGCCAGGTTGGATGGGGCTTTGAGCCACCTGGTATAGTGGCAGATGTACCCGCCCATGGCAGGAGGGTGTGTCCCTTCCAACTTAAACCATTCTATGAGCTATTTATTATCACAATAATTATATTTGATGGTCAAAGATCAATATAAATTGTATAAGTCATTAATGACTTTCTTTATTCAATGCATGTCCAGTCCAGCTGCCCAATATCTGACTGTTGGTGGTTCTGTTTTGACAAGATGCTGTTACTGAAGCACCAAGTCTTGGCCTCCATTATCCCAGGGGAGATGCTTGCCAGAGGGCAACTGCAAATACCTGTGAGCTCAGACAGCATATCAGGAGGCAACCATGCCACATGCCCTGTGCCAGGGCCACGTGAAAAGCTGTTTCTGCCATTCCTCAGAAACAGAAGCCCTGTGTGGATGAAAGCTACCCCTGAATGTTCAGAGATCATGGAGCTAGCTAAAAATGATGTCTTTACTTTTTCATGTGAGCAGCCATTCTACTTTGTCTTCTAGTTTCTGAGCCTCTAAAAGTATCTCCCTTACTATAATGAATGTTTGTTTTTTTCCTGCAGAACTTTATTAATAATAAACTTTTTATGTAAAAGAAAGAAAAAGCAGCGATTTTCCCAGGGCATTTCCCACTATCAGGATATATTGAGTAAATTGTCACTGTCATCCTGAGATTTGCATTAAAAGGCACAGTGTTAGCTATCCCCAAGACATAATACTATACATCAATTGCTTACACATTTTTCAATTAATCAGCAGCCTTAACTAGGCCTTCAGAGTGGGGGACTGTGTAAAGATCTCAGAGGAAAGCTTTTGCAGCATCTGCAGCGTGGATGGGTCCTGCCCCCTCTCCCAGGGCAGGCTCACCCCTTATTTCTAATTTCATGCTGTCCATGATCGTGCCTCCTTTGGCAGGTTTTGAGGTGGCAGGATGCTCCTTTCCCTGAGTGCTGAGGCTGTATCTCTTTTTCTGGTATTTTATCCTCTGGGTGCTGAGGCTATACCTCTTTTTCTGGTCTTTTCACCACCATGCGCAGGGCTGCTGAAGCCCAGCCTGCAGGGGAGCATCATCTGTGACACGTGCAGAGAAAACTCATTTCTTCTTGTCCCCACCAGACCCCATGAATCGACCAAATCATATTCCTCCCACTTGTTTTTCTTTGGTGCTGGCAGGGGAGAGGCAGGGAGCCATCCCCGCAGTTTCAAAGCACCGGTGCAATTCCTGCCATCCGACTAGTGCGGATGTGAGGGGAATGAGAATCACGGAGCTCTGTCCTCATGCGCGCTTTGTAAATGAATCGCTTTGATCTCAGGCGGATTTCCCCATGCTATTTTTAGATGTGGTGAGGATAACCGAGGGATGTCGATTCTAATGCAGACAGAAAGGAATTTCAGATGCAGTTTTCCTCCTGGGGCAGGAGAAGGAGGAAAACAAGAAAATCTCCACCAGGCAGAGCTAGGTCGCTAAGCCCTTGATGCCAGAGAGGGATGTTCCCCAAATACAAAATTCACTAGGTAGCTGCTACTTCACCTTATGTTTCTCCTTGCTGTTTTTTATATAACTCACTGCTCTGCTACAACCCAGCATCAGGACCTGTGATTAAATTCAGCTTTGTGGTGTCATGGGTGTGTTTATAATAAAGTGCTAATAGTTACCCTTTGACTGAAAAAATATTGCAGTGGCTCCCAGTTTCCCTGCTCAAGGGATGTATGTGGAGGTTTGAAATTGCTTGGTTTTGATTATGCCAATTCCTGCTTTGTGTTTTGCCTTCCAGAATAATAAAAAATTTCAGCAAAACAACACACAAATAAGCAAATCAAGACTTCCTTCATCGTGGCAGGAGTGTGTGCATCTCTGTGTGTGTACTACACACCTGTACTGCAGGTTTGTACTCAGGCTGCTGAGAAGAGCGAGAACCTGTTTACAGGGAAAAAGCTCTTCCAAAGGCTTTTTTTTTTTTTTCCTTCTTCTTCTCCCATCTCTGGTTGCTGGGGAAACCGCCATCCCCAGTACCCTGAGCAGCTGACTCACCCAGTCTGGTCCTCTGCTGCTCGCATCACGCCTCCAGCTACCACACAGGAACAAAAGAAACACAGACTTCAGCAGTTCAATGTGAAATACAGAAAATCTCCTCTCCTGGTGTCCCCAGAACACATCTGGTGACAGCTGGCTGTAAGTGGTCCCCAGAGGCTGTAGGAAAGGCATGGGAGAGGCTTTTTTTTGGTGCCCTGGAGAAGGAGGAGGCAGTGCTACCTGGAGTGATTGTGGGTCCCAAGCCACTCAGTGTCCAGCAGACCTGCAAAGGGTGAATTCATGGGGAATCCCATAGCTACAAAGGCTGCCAAAGTTGATGGAGAAAACCCCTATTGATTTCCATTGGATTTACACACTTCTCAGCTGTTCATAGATATTCACAGGAAGATGAATGAGCCCTCTTCCCATGCTCCATTGTCTCCTGCATTCGCTGCTTCTGCATTCAGTTCTGCCCAGACATGAGCTCTGGGGCTTATAATGGGAATTTGTTTATCTTTAATTATGATACCCATGGCGTCTGAGGCTAGAGTATGCCTTCCATGACCAAGTGCGGGGGTGCGATGAACTTAATCTGTCAGCATAAATCACGATGCTCATATACTTAAGTTTATAAATCCCAAACCATAAGGTCAGCCAAATAAACTTAAAAGTCAGAAGCTTAAAACCAAGAAAAGTAGGATCTGCTTTGGTTTTTGTGATGCATTCACTACTGTTTTCACCATCTTTTCTCCTCTGTCCTGGCAGCTAGAATTTTAGCTGCTACTTTGGTGCTTCTGGTTTTCATGTTTTCTTTTATCCAGTGCCATAGATTTGAAGAGGGAGGGGAAATGTGATGAGGCTTCAGGAGATCAGTGAACACAGCAGGAGCAACAGCAGCCCAGAAATCAAGCTTAGCAGGTTGTCATTAGGGTGGTGTGTTTGGCTCGTTGCCTTTGTAAGCCTTGGGAAACTGAGCAATACCTGAAAATTTCCCCCCCCACAGGTTTCTAGGCAGCCTGTGATACACAGATGTTTCTAACATCTACAGCTGAGAGAAGAGCCCTGACGTTACAGTTGTTGAGATCTGAGACAGGCATTACCAGCTCTAGACATTCAGTTCTTTACACACAGCCTTCGATCCCCATTCCCCCACCTTACTCCTTCTTTTCCCTTTCTAACACTGGGGTACAGCCCACTTCTACAGGTTAAGTTAACCTAACAGCTGAAGCAAAAAAGATCCAAATACGGCTAAAGAGCTCTAAACTCTTTAATTACTAGAGCACAAATGTGCTTGGCTAGAGCAATCCATTAAACATCCATTTTTTCCCCCTGAGAAATCTTTCCAAAGCCTCTTTGGTACCCAGGATGCCCCTTCCACAGCACCACAATGGCTGACTTTTTTTGTGGTTACTCCCAATGCCCCTCTGCAGTGAAACATCTCCCTTTTATTCCTTTATCCTGCTTGAAGCTATTTTTTTTTCCTTTGGAAGTCTCTCTGGTTTTGATGTCATCAGTTGTGTTTCCTTGCTTTCTTCTCCAGCCCAGAGAAAGCCTATTCCTGTAAATCTCCCAAGAGGAAAGGGAAGAACTGGGGCTGTGGGCTGGGCACTTAATCTTTGTTCATTCCACACAAGTGCTGTCCAAGTGCTGAGGGTCAGGCCCTCTTTGCAGACAAATATTCCCTTGTTCTTCTGCACATGGGGGAAGAAATATAATGAAATAAAGTTGTAATATCAGCCCAGAATCTGGCATTGTACTTGGACAGATCTCTCAAAGGCTCATGGCTGCTACCGCAGCACCCTGTGCTGAGCCCATGCTCCCATTTACCTTCTGCAGAGCTGCTGCTTGGTGGCTGCGATGGTCATAGAATCATAGAATAGTTTAGGTTGGAAGACTTTGAAGACCACCCACTTCCAACCCCCCTGCCACATCCCACTAGACCAGGTTGCTCAAAGTCCCATCCAGCCTGGTCTTGAACACCTCCAGGAATGGGGCAGCCACAGCCTCTCTGAGCAACCTGGGACAGTGTCTCACCACTCTCACAGGAAAGAATTTCTTCCTCATATCTAATCTAAATCTCCCTTATTTCAGTTTAAACTGTTACCCCTCATCCCATGGCTCCTTGATCAAGACTCCCCCCCAATCCCTCCTGGAGCCTCTTTAGGGACTGAAAGGGGCTCTCAGGTCTCCCTGGAGCTTTCTCTTCTTCAGGCTGAGCACTCCCAACTCTCACAGCCTTTCCTGCAAGGATGTTGCTTTTTGCAGGTATGATGTGGAAGGAGAGACCCACTGGGGAGGACAGAAATCCACCCACACAAGCAGAGAAAAAAATTCCACTCTGCAAGTTAAATTTTCCACCTGCATCATTAAATTGGAATTTTGCACCTGGATATTTAAGGCTTGTGTCTTTTCACTGGTTCTTGCCTGAACTGGGGGAGGGCAATGAGCAGGCATATCCCTGCAGCTCCAGCCACCTTCCACCTGCACAGCCTCATCCTTGACTCCTTCCCTCCAACTCCCCACATCTCAACACCATTTTTTCCTGTGTATACAGCAACGTACCACTGCTTGCTGTGCTGTGGAGTGCAGGTTTGGAGTTTTTACCCCCACTTATAAGGTGCATTAGCTGCACTGAGCCACATATGGGCTGCTGTTCTGTGGCGAGAAACCCTGCTTGCACAAGAACCTTTTGCTGCAGCTCAGCATCATCTTCTGCCATCCAGTCAGAATTGGATACCAATTCTGCCTTCCATAGCAGAATTGGGGCAGGAAGAGAGGTTTTTTAGCTCAAATAACAAAGCAGCATTTCAAGCCAAGCCATAAGCCAAAGCCAGGTTTTCACAACAGAAATTTGGGTTTAGAGGGTGGACTTTCTCCTGAATCCTAAAACCTGTTTTCTGGTGAATTCTTAATTCTGCAAGTAGGTCATGCCTGTTTTCTCCCCTTGGGTACATCGGAGACTTGACAGATCTAAATAATAACTCTTATCTCTTTGCTCTTTGATGTTAGATGTCTGTTAGTTGTTCCCTGTTTCATTTCTTCCTTTCAATTCCTGTAAAACTCCACTGAACACAGAAGTTAATGAAGGACAAGACATTTCTAGGTCCCACCAATTTTTGTAGCATGTGGTCTCTCCCCTTCCCCCAGCATCACCATCACATTGCCCTGGCATGGGAGACAGGCTGAAAGGACCATGATGTCCTGTGAAGCCATGGGGCATCCAAAGCTTGTCTTTTGGCAACTCTTTCAGTGTGCAATGCCCAAACTTGACCAAACTTGACCACCCTCTGCCTATAAAGAAGCCATGATCTAAAGAACATGCTGCTTCCAGCTTGACTGGTGCTGCTTGGCCAATGGCACTTCCAATTCCACCATAAAATACAACTGCAATTTCTTACACTATAATTTACCTATAGGCTTTCAGCTGAGTCTCTCTCACAGAGGTTTCAGCTTCCACAGGGAGCTTTTTAAAGACCTTGCCCTAATTATGAAGCTATCCCAGTGACATTTTAAATTATGGGTGAGTTTTACATAATTCTTTCGATACATGTTGTTATGACATGTAAAATTTTATCTTTGCCAGATGCAGTGAATTATGTAAGATCTTTGTTTTGCGTTTGTCAGGATAATTTGAACCATTGCACACTGAACAAATGCACTTTCAAAGGACCCAGTCCCGCACACATTTACAATAGTACAGATAAGCTTCATAAACTTTACTAAATTTCTAGTAAATTATATAAGCTGACAGACAAGTTTATATATGACAGTGTTCAAGCTGCAAATTCAAGCACACAAGGAGCAGGAAAAACCTTATCCTGAAACTCAGCCCCTTTCCTAGGCTTCCAGCAATGGCTCATTATATGATGAAATGCCGTTTTTTCCAGAGGGGCCCTGCCTCAGTGGCTAAGCAGAACTGCCTGATGCAAATCAGTGGGCAGGAATTCAAAAAACTGTTTTCTTCCCGTCATTCAGCGTGTGGCCCCAGCCCTTGTTTACCACATACTGCTCAGCCTTGCTGTAAAGATGAAATACTGTTTGTGCTTGGTTTGGTTTTTTGTTTTTTGTTTTGGTGGGGTTTTTTTATGTGTGTCTTTTTTGTGTTTTTTTTTTGTTTTGTTTTCCCCTGACATTCATTACTCCAGTCGTGTTTGTTTATTTTGCATGCAAACCATTAATTAATTTGTCTCTGTGAAGCCCAGTAAGACAGGGGAGAAACATTATCACTTTATAGATAAGGAACAGAGAAACAGAAAGGTTCAGTCAAGAATGTCAATTAATTTGGGATGTTCAACTTGAGATGCTCAAACGCTGATATCTCGAAGCACATGCCGTTTATTTGCTTGCTTCAGTGTCACTGTGTCTTTAGTCACTAGTAGGGCAGGATGGCAGCCACTACCCCAAGCACTTCTGAGGACACAGGGGACAAGAAACAGCACCCAGATGAAAGGAAGAGAGGTAGATGGAGGGGAAAGGAAAAAATGGAGAGGAAGGGAGGAAGATGGCAGCATACACTCGTCTCTTTGGCCAGGATTTGCACAGGCAAAACAGGGAAATGTAAAAGCAAGGGGCTGAAACAAAACCCAGATGTGACTTTGTGGGTGCTCTCTTGCCATTCGTTTGCTTCGTATCTGTCCAGGTACCAGTTCACAGTCTACAACCTCTTACTGGTCATCACAGCCATGGCTAGAGGAGTCCAGCACACTCAGGTGTTCTGCAGCCTGGTCAAAAGCACCGCTTTCCTTCTCTCACTTGGCCTCCAGTATGCACCAGTAATGCGAATGAGGACTTGGCTCAAGCACTGGCAGCCGCAGAAACCCAGGTCTGTGTTGAGCTCACCAGCCTCCTTGGCTGTCTTTAGACCATAATTTGCCAGCTCCCAGAACATTAATGAGAGACCTGAGAGAGACTGTAGAAACTTTCACTTGTCCAAGTTCCAAAAGTATTTATATAATTTAATCGATAAATTACATTGATTTATTTGCACTAAGTAACTCCTTGGGATCTGGGTAATAGATAAGGGTGTGCATGGTGCTGCACAAGCGTATTATAAATAAATGCAGCTTACAAATCAATTGCCAGATATTAGTAATTAATCTTCTCATTGTAAAATAATGTGATGTCTGTCCATTATGGATTAAAAAAAAATAAATATCTGACCAAAGAGGCTTCAGAGTAATTTATTTCAGGAAGGTTGCCCTTTAAGCCAGATCGTGCACTTTTTAAAAGGTCGTGGGGTAAATATCATGGTTACTTATGAGCACAGCTCCCTGAGTGGTTTGACAGCTGCTTTCACTGGAACAAATCAAGGTCCTGTTCAAATAAGTGCTCAGCCGTTGAAGCTGAAGGCTGGGCTCTTGCAGGGAATTTCACACTACCGTCCTCTTTGGCTGCTGGTGCTCAATACATAAAGGTTACCCCAAAAACCTGTGGACACTAATAGGTGCAAGGACCAGCACAGACAGGTATAATCTCAGGTATGCTCAGCCCAATAAACCCCTTAGGCAGCTGAGCCAGGATATCATATGCATTACCCGATCTTGGTGCTCCCAATTTGTGCAATCTCATTCATCCCCATGATACACTATTATATAGCAGGGAGAAAATGTTTGTTCTTTATCTGTTCACAAAAAGGGTTATTAATCATTGGAACAGGCTGCCCAGAGAAGTGGCAGAGTGACCATCCATGAAGGTATTTAAAAGACTGGTAAAGGTTGTGCTGAGGGACATGGTTTAGTGGTGGTTTTGGCAGTCACACTGATGGTTGAATTCAATGAGCTTAAAGGCTCATTGAAGACAGTGCTATGATTCCATGATTAGGTTTTCCAAAACAGGACAAAATTCCTTGCTTCTTTATCTTCCTCATCCTGTCTTAGCACAGGAAGGGCAGAGAGGCAAGGCCGTATTGTCCAGACATCTTTCTGTCAGCTGCACTCAAGGTGTTCCACACCAAGGTTCAATTTTATTTTTAACAGGAAAAAGGGCTTTTACAGTAATTTCTTTGCAATTGTTTTATCATACCTACAATGTCTTTCTTTTTTTTGGTTCTCTTCTGCTCTCTTTTTCATCCACTTCTAAGCACCTATGACTTTTGTAGCACAGCATCACTTTTTTTTTTTTTTTAAAGAAAAAGTGATGCAGGTGATAGGTATTTGAGCTATATGGATTAGGATAGTTTTGTTCTAAGAATATTTACAGGACAGGGGAATGTAGAATGTACAATGTTTGCTGCTAAACTTTTAGTTGATTCAACTGATAAATTTACAGTGATAGCGTGAAGTTCACTTGGGCACAGATAAGGTAATTGGCAGAACACTGTTATTCATTACATATGTGAACTAACACAAACCATCTGATTACAAATTTTGCTTATAAATCAATTATTTCCTTCTGGTTATAGAGCAGTAGTATGGTTTTAGCTCAAGGTTCAGACAGTAAATAAAATCAGTTAAAGCTACTGCTGGTCAGCCACTCGCCCTAGGCCTGTTTGTTTCAGGATGCAATACTGGCTTGACAAGATCATTCATTTTGGCTGACCTTTCTGTAACCACAGTGCTTTTTCCTCTTGGAGCCATTTTCCAGGAGGGCAAGGATGTGACTTACGCTGTGCTCTGGGCAATCAGAGAAGAGATCATTTTTGGTGGCTCAGAACCAGATGGCTGGAATTTTTATTGGTGTTTAATGAAGACTTCTGGTATTAACACAACTGCTTAGATCTGTAGGCAGCCCAACTTTCAATAACTTCTTTGCCACTTTTGAGTCATCATTAGTATCATCCCACTCAGTGGTTATTCCTAGGCCTACTCTCTTTTCCCATCACTTTTTTGCACATATACTTTTATTTTCCTTTAACGCTGCTGGCGATTAACCTTCTCCCCCTCTTCTTGCCTCATCTTGCCTGGCAAACTGCGTCCAACTCTGTAATCTTTGTCAGCTGCTTTAACCCTTCTGCATTTCTGTGGCAGTTTTCAAAGACTTGAAATCTTTGTGCAGCTTTCTGTGAAGTTTTAGCAGCCACTTCCCCTCCCTGTTGCTGTGTTGGTCAAGGGATTGGAGTCTGCTTTCCTCTTTCATGTCGTTGCTGAGCAATTCTTCACTGTTGCACTTCACCCTGACTGATCAAAGCCTTTCCTGCTGCAAACTTTGATCAAGGAGTAAAAGGCTTCTAGCAAAGCGTTGGTCCCTCCTTGCTCACTGTACCAGCACTGAGGGGACTATGACAGTTGTGAAAGGGCTTGTATGAAGAAGGCTTGCGGAGTTTTCATCTCCTAAACATCTTCCAGTGTACTGCCTTGGAAAGGTGGATTTCTGACTGCTCTAAGCCCGTTTCCACCACGAGGTATTTCTTGAGCTTGTTGGTGCCAACTGAGTTCTCACCAGTTCTGGCTAAACAGGAGCTCTTGTATGACAAATGTGAGCTGATGTATATACATAGATCGATCGATCTATCTGTCTATCTATCTCTGTGTATCTATGACATACATATAAAATGCATATACGCATGTGATTATGTGTGTGTGTGTGTATCTTTCATATGTGTTTATGTGTGCATATGTATTACATTTCAATGTTCTTGTGTAAAGAAATTTTCCTCCGTAGCTTAATTTAAACTCCAAGTGGGCTGCTGTCTGTCTGATGTGGAGCACAGTGGAAGAATTTTGCCTTTGTCTCCATTGAAAATTCAGATTTAGAGCTGGCTCTGCAGTAGAAGAGCAGAACTCTTCTGCTCTGCTTCTGGCAGAGCAGCAAAAGCTGGCCTGGAGCCAGATATGCAACTGGGTGGGTACCATACTCTGCTCTGCACTGCGCATCTTGTAAGGGGCTGCACTGAGGAGAAGGACCGCACAAGTGACCTCCAGTGGGAAACACTAAGGCTTGCACGACAGCAGAGATGCCAAGGACCTACCACGGGAGGCAGGCATGTGCCTGGTCTCCACATCATGCATCCAGGGAAACTGCTTTTGGCAGGTGACGCAAGACTGAAAGGCCTAAGCTTTTCTTGAATGTTGATTAAATCTGCATATTAGAATACAATAGGACCATGCATTAGTAACTAAGAAAGTGAGATTGGTGATGTGACCACAGTTTGAGCCTTGGGGATGATCCAAGCAGAAGAAGACACTGGCTGGTAAGAGCAGCATTTCTATTTCTGGCTGATTTATGATTTCCTTTGCTTTCTCTTTGTTTCGCTCAGTCTACCTTGATTATATGATCATAAGATCTGCAGATTCAAACTCCCCAGAAAACCTCATTGTATCAACTAATGCAAAATCTTTGTATTATTTAGTGCAAAGAGTATTTACGCTGACATCTCTGTAGCAGGTGGGTTCCAAAATGTTGCACTACTTCCAAAGACATGAATCATTCTTTTAAATGAGGAAAGCTGAAAAAACCCCACCCGTTTAGACAACAACAAAAGTTCTACTTTTGCTTAACAAGGAAAGAAGTTTAATTTTTAAAGATCACTCTATTATTAACTCACTTAATTATCAGAGGGGATGGTTGGGTGAGCAGACAATTAAAATAAGGAGAAGCTCAGAAGGAAAAGTTCATCGGTGCATTAGACAGACAATGGGGGAAAGTAAAACTATTTCAAGTACCATTTGAAGGAAACCATTTGGGAAGGAAATAGGATTAATTAAGTTTTGAACCGGTTGATTTTGTTACCTAAAAATATTTCACAGATTAACTGCTGTAACATATTTATGCATGAGATAATGTCTGATGTATTTCAGCAATACTCTAGATAAAGGCACTTCAAATCAGCAAGGGACACTCCAGGCTTACTGGAGTCCCTGGTGTATTCTGCAACCAAGATTAGGACCAGGCCTTGAGACACCCACAGCAGAGGAGTGTGCTGCATTATTTTGCCATTCTGGCTGTGGGTCAGGGTGTGAACTAAATGTGGTGAGTGGCAGTGGTTTTTTGCTTCTCATGGCGAATGTGTCCTCATGCTTTACCCCCTCTTTCATCTCCCTTTATTGGCCTTGTCCTTTTTGTTGTAAGCAAAGTGGCATTTCTGCCTCACTGCTCTGAAACATCTTTAGTAGAGCTGTAACAATATCCTGGAGGGACCTGCAGTGAAGCCACTGTCACCAGAAATGCCCCTGAACAGGAGTAATTTTCCTTCTGACACTTTATTGCATTATCCCCTTCTCTGGAGTACAGTGCGTGCAACATCAGAGATGCCCCAAGTGTCCTTCAGAGGGTTTCCAAGAACAAAACTAATTCACATGAACTCTTTTCTACCTTTTCTTTTTCCTGTTTCCCTTGAGAGGATGTCTGTAAGCCTCTCCCTCCACAGTCATTTCTCCCTGAGGTTTTGGCTGTAGGGCTGAATCCGAGCTCACAATAGGGAAAAGGGAAGAGAGTTTTCACTGACTTTGGCTCAGCCCTCACTATGGTTTCCTTCAAAATATATATAGTATTTTTCAAAAACATTAAAAAGAGCTCTGAGTTCTTGTCTATGTCAAACTTCCCTGCTGCAAAGATTTGGACAATGGACCCATTTTGTCCATTTTTGTCCAAAAAATTGGATTTGTCCAAAGGCCCTGCTCTGTATAACTGGCCCCAATAATTGAATTAAATCAATACACAAAGGAAGGGCAAAATGATCTGCTCACCCCAGCAGATTAGGCTTTTGTTTGCACCTTAGCTTTCTTTAAGGTGTGGAAGACAAATCATGCCAAATTACTTTTCAGAGCTTTGCAGTCTATTCACTAATGAATTAATTTTAACAGGTGCCAGCCACCGTCCTGTCAGCGCTGCTGCTGCTACAGCCATTCAGCCACAGCAATCAGCATTTTGTCATCAGTGTCTGAGCAACTCTTCATCGCAAAGCTCCCACCTTCACCCCAAGCTCCTCTGGGAACATGCTCTGAGCTGAGATGTCTCTACACATGACAAAGACAGAGCTGCCAATCTGCTGTGCATCCCCAAAAATATGCAGGTTAGATCAGCCCTGATCAACAGCTCATGAAATCAACCAGCTGTGCACTACAAGTGCTGGGATGGGGACAACTTGTCCTCCGTATACAAGTGGAGGGTGGAGCTGTGACCCTGTCCTTGGCAAGGGTACAAGATCAGAAAGGACAGACAAGATTATGTGTGATGCTGAGAACCCCATGGGAGATGAAAGCATTCATCTTGCCCCTCCAGCTGTTGAGTTTAGGTGAGAAATGCCAAACATATATGGGGACAAAAATTAGGTCTATCGGTGCTTGAAAGTAATTTTCCATACATGGTAATTAAGAGTCTTAACTTCCAAATTGTTAACAATGATCTTTGAAGAGAATCATATAAACTATCCTGATGAGAAGGAATAATTTATTACTTCAATTTCTCTTATTCATGTAAAATGTGTTCCAAATTTGTTTTTTTTCTTTATTATTTAAACTTGCCCCTGAGAGGAAGGGCAGGTTGACTGAATGTCCCTCAAACTGATGTGGCATGTTCCCATAGCTGATAAACAATACAAGCTATCATGTTTGTTTCAGGGGCCCACTCTCCAAAAGACATGAACCTTGGTGCCAATGTGCCAGGAAAGGGCAGGGCCCCAGAGCTCTGCTCACTCATGCCAGAATCTCTTAAAAATGTATCCCTGGGTTGTGAATTTAAAGTTGTCAAGAACTTCTCTGAAAAAAAAAAAAAATATCCCAAAGCTGGTGTTATTCAGAAGAAATTGCATAGTAGAGCTTTTTTCCCAATAAAAAATTATTTTACATAGGCTTCTTCATATTTTTTACTGTAATTTTTGCAGAGCCAAAGTTAGACAAAACCATGGTGGTTATCACCTTGGTTTTATACCAATTAGGAGACTGAGCACAAATATTCAGAGTAGCCATTCCCTAAGCTGGTAAAATGCATCACACTTTCTATGTCCTCCATGGGCCATGGTGAGGCTATAACAACTGAAAGATCCATCTGTGATGGTCCTGTCTTGATCACTCAAGTTTCCCCTCTCTGGTTCAGGAAGACTTTGGAAAAGGACGGTGAGAACACAGAAGGATATCCAAGGGTATCCCAACTTTGAGTGTGCCAGAGCCCTGTAACAGGCTGCCCAGAGAGGATGTGGAGTCTCCCTTCTCTGGAGATACTCCAAACCCGCCGGTATACGTTCCTGTCCAACCTGTTCTGGGTGACCCTGCTTTGACAGGGGGTTGGACTAAATGATCTCTCAAGGTCTCTTCCAACCCCAGTGATCTGCAATCCTGTGAATGCAAAGCAGTGGCATTGTGCACTAGTGCTGGAGTGGAGAACCCTTGAATAGTTGCAGGTATAAAAATCAGAGCTCAGACAAGAGGGAGCCTGTTTTAGAGAGAATTATTTATTAGAAGATAGGAGGTTGTTACGTACAGATTCTGTCCTGCAAAAGTGTCCCAGTCACAGATATGTCAAGGAGACATTTAAACTCATTAGAGCTGGCTCTGGTCTCCACACTGAGATACTCAAGACACAGCAAAGCTCTGCCAGATCTGGCTCTCGTGCTGGTGCTCAGCTGGGGAGAGGCCTGGTGTACCACAGCATCCCTGAGCTTGTTACACCGCCTTTATCCCACTGGGAAACCTGGCCCATGGGCTGGACACCAGTGGTAGGGACACCAGACGGTGCTGCAGAAGGGGCACCATTCTTCCCTGGGATAACTTGGAGATATTTTCCCCAAGCAGGGAATTGTCTTCCATCGTGCCAGCAATGAACATGGCTGAGCAAGTGGCTACGGAGATATAACCATGCTATGAGGTAGCATGAGGTAAATGCAAAGAAAAAAGGAAAATAAAAAAGAAAGATTCTCTGTGCTACAGAGAAGAGCTCTTCCAGGTGGGCAGAGCTCACCTCAAAACCAGGCCAAGCAGGCAGTGCCTGAGCCCCCTGCAACGAACTCTGAGAAAGCAGCTCTGACAGGTGGATCATAAAAAGGCAGCAATTTTGCCTCATAATAGTTGTGCTCCTAGCAGTATTCCTCCCAATTTCATGGGTGACCTGTTTTCTTTTGGGTTGGCAGGTAGTATTTGTCAGTATTTGTCTTGCCTTTTGTAAGGTCCCTGCACAGCCCCTGCAGTGTCTCAGGGCTTTGCCAAAGGAAGCCCAGGTGAGTCAGAAAGTTCCTGCACTGGTTTTGCACCTGCTGGGCCAACTCCAGCCCCATGGTATGCTACTCAGAGCATGGGCAAAACTGGTGGAGAGGCGGGGACAAGAGAAACTGCAGACGAAAGGCATCAGCCACCATGTTTACAATACACAGAAGGGCAAGTCTTCTGCAGATGTGGCCATCATCAGTGGCTCATGGCCAGTATAGGTCTTAGTTTCATACCAGCCCCTGGGCTTTGTCCTTCTTCCAAGTGTGTATCTTACTGCACTCTGCCACTGTAGGCGTGGCAAAGCAGGTTGACCAGTGGCTGTAACTTTTCTTTTGATAGCCAACAATCAATATGGGTGTTTTTCCAACATCTAGCAGATTTCTTAGAGGGAGTTATTATCTAGGAGTCATCTGTTTAACATTCTAATGTATGGGTGCCGAAGGGTAAATAAATACTCCAAAGTGTATTAATGTATATTATTGTATATTGTATATATAATGTATACTAATGTATAAATACTTCAAATACTCCTAAATCTAGTCCTCTGCTGAAGCAGCATTCTTGTCTACTCAAGACTGGGTGGGTTACAATATGACCCTCACATCACTGTCTGCAAAGGTACACTTAACTCTATTTCTCCTTACTAAATCTCAGTCCATGGCTCCAGAGACCACATGTAAAACCTTGGGAATAAATCCCCAACTTTGCTCCTTGTGTACATGAGCTTTTGTCTACTATCTGGACTCTATCAAGAGGATTCCCTTTTAAGTCCACGATACCCTGGAGGAAAAGCTATTGTTGGGACAGCTCTTTCAGAAATTTCATATAAAACAGCTGTTTATGGTTTATATATCACCATATCTCTGTTCTCATCTTTAATCCAAGTATGGACCTTCTTAGCTTGGTATATTATAAACCTTTGAAACTAGGGATTGGCAGTGAACACTAATGGCTGATGCCAACATCAGTACAAAAGATGGGTCAGACTACAAATCTCAGAAGGGACAATTTGTGAGATGAGCATTTTTCTTTCACTGCAGATGGCCTTCAAGGTTGGAGGTACTGGATATGGGGAATAACAGTAAGATTGCAGCTGTAAAGCAAAGAGGCAGGCCTCCAGTTATCTTCAGGATAGTAAACTCTCAGCATTGAACTAGCTTTGCCACAAAAATGCCTATTTTTAAATCAGGTTGTATGTTCCTAAGGCACTCAGATTCCTCTTTTGGAACATGCACCCCAGTAATTTGATGCTTGGGGTTGGGAGGTTTAAGAGAAGTGTTTGACAAGTGCATACCCCACTTAGTTGAAGGAAAAGATGCTCCAAATCCACTGTTATCAAAATCTCTGGAGCAATCACAGCCACTTCTTAATTTTGTAAGGATTTCTATGGCATTGGTTGTGCTCCTACCTTCTTCAACCTTTGGAAAGGAGTGAGCTGAGGGTCCCCAACCCCTGTGAGGAACAGACAACCTCCTGCTCCAATATGGGAGCTCAGCACAGGGCTCTTTGCCTACTACTTGCCGCAAAACAAATCTGGGGGTTTGATTTGTAACATAATGTCCTTCTGTCCTTTCTCAGCCCCAGTCTTAAAAATGACATTGTCCCAGTCTGGTCTGAGGTCTAATTACAACTTGATCAAGTGGGAGGCACAGAGAGCAGACAGCAAAGTATGTGATTTTTAACTTCAGGCTGACATTTGTAGGTAGCGTTTTGCCTCCATTTCAATTATTCCCTTCCAGAACTGGGTCTTCTGCCACCCATGATGAAAACTTGTTCCTCCTAAGACCTTTTGAACCACCTTGATGAGTGAAGCTTACCTGTCAGAGCTGCCTGGATGTTCTCACTGATGTTTTTGAAGAGGACCATTTTCCCTCCAGAGCACAAAGGCAGGAGGCATAAGAGCCTTTTTCATCATAGACCAGATAAAGCTGCCTCCAAAGGGAAACTGCAACCTCTGAGCATCCTCAAGGTGCCACCCTGGCAGGAGTGGTGCGTGACTTCCCTTGGGGACCCCCTGGGCTGTGCAGAGATCTGCTGCAAGGCAGCTGCACTAAGGGATGTCTAAAAAGGAGGGCAGACATGGAGAAGCTGGAGAAGCTCAAAGCGGAGGAGCTCAATTTGCTGGGGCTCCGGCAGTGCACGGCAAAGGGGCTGTCACCAAGACTTTGTGGTGCTGAATTGTTGCTATATTTTGAGTATCTCGGCTGGGTATGCGAGACCAGTTCTAACAATATCCAAAAATAAACAACATATTCTTGTTTGTATAGCGTACAGCATTACAAGGGAATAACCCATTACATAGAAATGTTTTGAACAGGAATTACAATCTTACGATTTAACTGCCAACCCTTTCCCTTGAAATTAATAATGGATGTACATTGTATAATCAAACAAGCTTTTTAAAAAAGTACATCTTAATATAAATAGTTTATTCAGTGCATGGTTGTGTATACAACAAATAATAAACAACTCTTTTTGTATGAGGCAGAAAGCTGCCTGTACAGAACTATGTCAGTTTTGGAGCACAGAATCCAACGATGATTAATGCACAAAATCTTACACATCATGCAACTCTATGCCAATATTCCAACTTTCTCCCATGCAACAGACATGATGACCTAAATGGAAACCTAACTATATTTTTTTAAACAATTGTTTCCAATAGCATGTATAAGTATATGTTGTTTAGGGGTAACCTGTCCTAACGCTTCCTCCTACACAATATTTGCGTGCCCGTTACAGTGAAAGGACTTTTACAAATAAGACGTTTCTTATAAAAAAATTAAGTCACCTTAATTCCACAGTTTCTGTCTTTAGAAAAGAAGCCACAACAATAGTTTAACATGACACACAAAATGGAATTAAGAGAAATCTACACTGGAGGATAATTTTATCCCTTTCTGTTAACTTCCACTTGGGATAACAAAACAACTCAATTCCTACAGACTGGGGTTAGCACAAGAACTTTACCAGAAACTACAAATCTATAAAAATTTATATTTCATTGTGTTTAAAACCACAAGAACACTGTTTTCTTGAGCCTGAGACACCAACTCTCAGTTCCAACCCTGATTTTTTAATTATTTTTTTAAAGACATAGCTTTAAAGACCCATTGGAGTTCAGAAATCAAAAAGTTGCACTATTCCAAATTAAAGGATACATTTTTTTATCAAGCCTTAGATATAAAACTGTAAGCCAAGGAAACAACAGAGTTTAGATATTTGTTTTTTGTTTGCCCCTATAAAACATACAAGCATTAAAATTTCCTTTGAAGAGCAAAAGTGGTCTTTTTCTGAGTTAGAAAGCAAATTCTTATCAGCAGTGAATGCTGTGAAATGTCGTTGTTTTGTATTCCACAAAGCATAGAAGAGAGAGAGAAAGAGAGAGAGAAAAAGAGAGAGAGAGAAAGAGCTGGACATTTCTTCTCCGAGATTTATTCCGTAGTTATGTTTGCTGGCTATCCAAGTGCCTTGTGATATGCACAAGCATATTCTACATTATTGGGGTATAATCCTTTGACAACCAGTAGATCTAATGGCTGATAAACGAATGACCTATGCAAGTTCAGTGGCTTGTCCTGGGCAATTGAACGTTTGGATGAAAGACTGTTAGTAAGAATTCAACTGCATCCAGAGGTAAGGTTCTGTTTAGAGAGCACTTGGCTTGCCTGAACCTGGCTACGTTGACTCGTTCTGGCTCATAGATTTACCCCCATTTAGCACTCCTGAAACACTTCTGCTCTTTGTTGGGGTCCCACTTCCAGATCTTGAGAACTCTGTGAGATCATGGAGAGAAGGCTCTTTGTACATGGCCACTGCAAAGCAAAAGACAGGCAGGATGTCAGCACATGTTATGGGCCACTTGGTCTGTGGGTGCAAAGTCCAGCAGTGAAACATTCAGATTTTTCATTCAGCAGTGTGCAATGTCAAGAGTGAATGGAAGAAATACAGCAAGAAAACCTCTTCTACTTCAAACACTCCCTAAGAGCCTCTCAGATCCTTCTCAATACCATTTTAGAGAAGGAATAAATTACTGCTCCCTCCCTCTTCCAGTTATATCACCCCTCTACGCACTGCGCTTATAACTCTGCAAGATAGACCTAAGCTCTCATAAGTTGACATCTCCTTATTAATTGTGAACTAGCACTGCCAACAGCTGTGATTTGACCTGTTACTTGTATATGTAGCCTAAACAGGTGGGTACAAAAAAGGAAATGGAATTTCACTCTTCTATTTCCTTTGTTTGCACACACATTAGAAGCAAGGATCAATCTCAGCATCAATTGCCTTACACCTAGTCCTAAATATAGACTGCCAAAGTAGTCCAGCATCCACATAGCACTATGCACCTTTGAAATTTTCCTCTCTGGTTTTGAAACAACACTGCCTTAAATGGCTACCAAAGAGCATAACCCAGAAGTAGGCAGCTTCATTCCTCTTAAGGAAGGAGCATATGGAAGGTAGCTGTTCTGGAGAAAAGGAGCACCTCCATAAATCAATGGAGATCTCCCTCTGCATTGACCAAAGAGTCTGACCACAGTCCTGACTCAGGTCCTTCAGCTAACTGGGATGAGTCTAGGTCCTGGTTTTTAACACACAGTGGAATATTTATGCCAAATGCATTATTACCTTTAATGTCATGTGCTGATGCCACATTAATTGTGGCACTACACATCAAAGCTTTAACTCAGGCAAAAATGGACAAACATCTTGTAACATAAAGCACAGACCAACAAGCCATACAGCAAGTCGCTGATGACCTGTGAGCAGATGTCTGAGCCATTCCAGGTAAAGCCTTCATGATCTATAAAGGAGACACTGTGGACTTCAGCCACCAAGAAACTAATATGTGTATTTGGTTAGATTAGAGAAATGCGGAAGTAACAAACAAATCAAAAAAAAGCAGCTCTGGTTACATTAACATTGTTACAGAACATTATACTCCTGTTCTATAAGTAACTGAACCCTTCAAAGACGTATGCACAGATATTAAACATTTCTGATACAAGACAATGTCAGTTCAGATAGATGGAGCAAACCCAGACAATTACCTTTTAATGGTTTTGGAAGAAAGTGTGCTGCAGGTTTATTTTTCTTCACGTGGTTTCCTTTCATTATTTCTCCTTCTTTATTAAGACCCAAATACCAACCCCGGCCGGACTGTTGCTGTCTGTAGATCATTGAAGAATACGTCACATAGTAGTTTTCAAATACTGATTCTTTGAACTTGCATTCAGGTGTAAAATGTTCCTGTAAGAAAGCAACAGATCACTATGTGCAGTGCTGAATCTCACATCAGTTAATGAAAAAGCATCCAATATTCACTGCTTTCCTGACGGTTAAAAGACATACCTCTCACCCTCCACTATCCAATTATGAAACACAGGACCTAAAAAGTATTAACAAAAGAGTAACACAATTTGGAACCTGTGAAATGAAGCTGTTAGCAGCTCAAAGTAGCATTATAACATTGAGTAAAAAGTCTAAGTGAAGTGTCATCAATGGATACTAAGCAACACAGCTGTGATGCCAGCCCCTCAGGCCAGAAGCAAGGCCACACAATGCCTTTGTGCATTAACTCTTGGCCTTAGATGCTTAGGAGGAACGTGCACCAAAAACTCAAAGCCTTTTGAGTTGGTCTCCCAGCAATATTACAAAAATTAGCTTGTAGAAGCTGCCTTTTTGGTCTGATCTGTGCTTTTTCTCTTCCCAGTGTATCATCCACTGAAAACCCACCCTGTCCCATGCAGACATTAGCCTCTGCTCTGAGACCAACAAGACTTAAATGGTACTGCAGCTGATCCAACTTTAGTCTTCAGGTTGAATTGAACTTCTTCTTTTGGGAAGATGGTGATGGGCTGTTAAAATAACAAGCAATAATCCAGGAGAGAGGCTTTTTCTTCCTGCCAGTGGTTTTCCCTCTTGATGCAATCAATACCTTTTAGTCCTATTTCCCAGTTTCAAAAAAGGTTATGGACATGAAATGAGGGTCTTGGAGGGATCTAGGTCCAAAACACCAGTCCTGACAGCATCACTCAGCTGCACCCTAAGGCCTCTGGGTGCTTCAGGGTTTTGAACATTCCAAGTTCTGAATATGTCACCTATGGGTCTCTAAAAGTACATAAAATATGAAAGAGGAAGGGCTTGGTCTGGTGATGAAGAGGCAAATATTGCAATCCTGCCTGTTGTGGCACCGCACAGCAGGCAGCTGTTTTCTGGTCTTTCCTTGTGAAGGCAGATGGCTTCAGTGGAGCTGCCCTTGTGCCTAGAATATCCTACAGCAGTGTGAAAGGAAGGAGAAAAAATTGTGCTTGCATAATGATTGTAATTTTGGGTTTAAAAAAATGAAAGGAAATTAAATGTCTCAGGAGCTTAAGATGTTCTTATTTAGTTTCTCAAATATTCTTGTGTGAGAAAAAGAAGTGATTTAAAATGAACCACAACTGCATTTTCTGCACATCTTTTGCCATTTCATCTTCACATAGGAGAAAGAAAAAACCTCACATCCTCTGACTGGTGTTTGCTTCAACAAAGAATGTGAAGTAAGCAATTTTATTCTTTTTTTTTTTTTAGAAGATAATTGGCTGTTATTTAGGTAATTGACAATTGGTTTCAATTGCTGTCAAGCAGGGACAGTCATTGCAGTTTGGCAAGATTTCTAAATAAAAGCCTTTCATTACTGTACCCTGCCCGGCACTAGCCATGTTAACAAGGACTATTGCATGTGTATCATCAAGTTAGCAGCAAAATGGAAAACTGCAGTGCTCACATTGGAAGATTATGGTTTGTGTACAGTAATTTGGAGATGTTTTGGGTACAAAAAGCCTGCTTGTACACAACAGCAGAGGGTCAGATTACAAACACAACCATAACACTTACTCTCATTCTCTTAGGAAGCAGGTTAACCTTGGCACAAGCAGAAGGAGCCAACAACTGGTGAAGTCCCTTGAAGCAGAGGGACAGAAACAATGGGGAAACAGAGAAAAAGACTCTCAAAACTCCTTCACCCCTCATTTTTCCCTTCACTGGGAGGTTTGTGATACCAAGCTGTGGTGATGAGGCACATCAGCCATCCCCCGTTAGCATCACAGCAAGCAGTCCGCTGCCTGAAGCATCCCACAATTCAGCAAAAACTGCCATGACAGTGATTTCTAGGGGTTGACCTGCTGGAAAGTAGCTCTGCAAAGAGGAACCTGAGAGTTCTGGTGGACAACAAGTTGCCCATGAGCTAGCAAAGTGTCCTGGTAGACAAGAAGGCCAATGGTTTCCTGAGCTCCATTAAAAAGAGCATGGCCAGCATGTCAAGGGAGGTCATCCTTCCCCTCTGCTCTGCCCTGGGGAGGCCACATCCGGAGTACTGTGCCCAGTTCTGGGCTCCCCAGTTCAAGAAAAACCACGAATTACTGGAAAGAGTCCAGCAGCAGCTACAAAGATGATCAGGGGATTGGAGCATCTCTCTGATGAGGAAAGGCTAGGAGCCTTGGGGCAGTTCAGCCTGGAGAAGACTGAGAGGGGACCTCATGAATGCTGAGCAGTATCTAAAGGGGAATTGTCAAGAGGATGGGATCAGGCTCTTTTCAGTGGTGCCCTGTGACAGGATAAGGGGCAATGGGCAGAAACTGGAACACAGGAAATTCTCTCTCAACATGAGGAAAAACTTCTGTACTTTGAGGGAGCCAGAGCCCTGGAACAGGTTGCCCAGAGAGGGTGTGGAGTCTCCTTCTCCGGAGATACCCCAAACTCGCCTGGATGTGTTCCTGTCTCTGGGTGACAATGCTTTGGACTACATGATCTCCAAAGATCCCTTCCAATCCCTCTCATTCTGTGATTCTGTGATTCTGTGATTCCCATGACAAACAGTGGGGCATGGAAGCATGGAAGCAAAGATACCTCTCTATAACGTGCTCAGTTATCACATCAAATTCCCTCCCAGTTTTTCCATGACAAAGCAGACCCATGTCATTCACCTGACCGGTTTGGCATAGAATCATGCCACTTTTTCTTGATTGATGTCTGCTTAATTCCTCAGCTGCAGCTGCACCTTCAGAAAGGTCCTGCGTGGTGGGAAAGGCATCCTCCTTGCCAAATGGAAGTTGATCCCACGTGAGCTACTTGCAGAAGCTGAAGCGCTCTGCTTGCTCCTGAATGCTAAGCAGCTGCTTACCTTTTGCAAGTGTTTGTTGCCACCCATCACTTGCCTTTAGTTCAACCCAATGTGTCCTTCCCACTCATTAAAAATAGAATCAGGGAGAACGGCAGAGGGAAGCTCTGAATGAGGAATGCTAGAACTGTGCTCCTCATTTGGGGGTATTCCAATTAAAAGATACTTTGCTGAGCTTGGCAAATCCATGTGCCAACCCAAGTGGGTATGGACAGGGCTTTCAGCAGCACACCAGTTCAAAATACAGTGCAGAACAGCAACTGCAAAAATGGCCATTGTGTTATGTTTGCTGGCAAATTCTTTGCTAATGTACTGAGGAAGTGCAAATTAAAACAGGGAGAGGGCTGAGTGCCACAATTAAAGCTGATCTTTTCCAGCTAGTATAGTCAATCCTATTGAAAATTTATAAATACAATCAAGTGTTGAATTCTAAGACCATTTTTCCCTGCCTCTCAGTTGTCCTCTTTATCCATCTTTGCAGTGAAAATAATTCAAATGAGTTCTGAGAAGTCCAATGTTATGAATATCTTGTTATGCAAAAGATGAAAAATGGGTATTTGTGTGAAATAGTATTTCAATGTCAGCTTACCGCAGAAGTCAGGGATGATGGCACCTACATGACACTAAATTGCACTTGCCCAAGCCCCTCACACATACACCCTGACAATGAATGAGAGAATGAATGAATGAATGAATAAATTAAAGTTAAAGAAATTGCTGGAGTCATTGTAGTCATGACTCAGCCATGCTTAAGTATGCAAGAAAATGAACTGTCAGGAGCTTTTTCTTGGCTTTGAGCTGATCAGTTGAACTACTGAAATGTTTCTTTATGAATAGATCTGCAGCTGAATTAAGTATGTGAAAAGTAATTGAAAAATAATATTTTGGTGTATGATAATTAATTTGGTAAAAAGGCCTTGTAGCAAACTCTAGAGTGACCATGTTTCTAGGCAGCTGACTAGATTATATCTAAAATAATCCACACTTTCCTATACAAATACTGTATGAAGGGGTATGCCAAGGTTGAAAAGTAAAATGCTGTAAAAGCAAAGCTAGAATTCTTCCTGCTTTAACTGTGCAAAAGCCAAAGACCATCCAAATTATCAGCCATCACACCCACCTACACTGCAAGACTGAGTATTACTTCTTCTGGCCCCCAAATGATGGTGACAGAGGAATTCAGACTTCCCGTAGACAGAAAATGGGATATCTGCTTTAAAGAAAGGTATTTAGTACCTTCAAATTTCTGTCATATTATAGAAGCCTCCCATCAGGGTGGCTGTAGGCACAGTGCACTTAAGAAGGCAAAGACATTTCCTCTCTTCTATTTATTACATCTGTATTTGCATTACAGATACCATCAGCAGGGAACATCACCAAATACTTTATGGAGTAGTAGGTTTAAGTCATTAGGTCAAAACTGAGTTTGTTAAATGTCTGTATATAAGTATATTTTGACTATCCTGCAGCTACCCTACAGCAGTAGACCAGAATAATCACAAATTTTATTCAGATGGATTTAGTCTTAGAAAAACAAAACAAAACAAAACAAAACAAAACAAAACAAAACAAAAAAAACCAAAAAAAAAAACCAAAAAACCAAACAAAACAAACTTGAGAAGTATTTGGGAAAAGTATTGGGTACTTGGGAAAACTTAGAAAAAGTTCTTATACATTGAGCATATAATTATGTTTCATGTGACCAATGACTAAGCCTGAATATGGGATTTATTCTTTATTTTCTCCACTTAATGAAAATTGGATTTTTTTCCCTTCATATGCTGATCTCTTTCAGGACTATAATGTAGCCCAGGATTCCATTCTATAATCATGAATTTTTGAAGGAGCCTCTTTAAGGCTCCAAAGTAGTGATTTTCTGCACCACTGAGCCTGCCTTTTTTCATTAACAGAGATTGATTTTCTCCATCTTGGCATGTGAAGTTCCGGGGTGTATTCTCTGGATCACAATCCTGTAATGCCCAGTGATATCAACAGCACAAGAAACCACTCCTTCATGAAGACACCCAAAAGCTGTTTGCTGTGGGAATGGAAACTTAAATTATCTTGAGGGAATCCATTGTAAATCAGATATATTGCAGTTCCCACAGATAGGTTCCACTCCCACAATATTGTCCATTTTGCTTAAATTCACCTATTTTGAGGAATCCTCATGCTTTCAGTGGGAACAACTCACAATATGTACAGGTCTTGCAATTAGGAAAGCTGTCTGACCATGCAGTCATGATGTATACAACAGCTGTCCAGCAGAAGACGTGCTCATCCAAAAGTTGTGTGGGCTTTTGAAGACAGATGCTCAATCAGTGCAGTGAGGAGCTTCATTTTAGCTGGGTCTGTTCCAGGTGAGTTCTCACAAAGACATTGTAGGTAGCCAAAAGCCCTCAGGAAGTGCTGTAAAGCTGAACTAACTGCTGCTTGAACTGAAAACTACTGCTGAACAGGAAGGAGTTTGTGGACGGCTGGAATTCCCTTTGAATTCACTACAATCTGAAGGCATGTGTACTGGCCATGCAATCATGTACAGAGGAAATGAAATCCAAAATGATATAGAAAAGATACACTAAATTCTTTCATCAGGAAAGATACTTACTAGCAGGAGTGATAGGAAGGCAAAATTTTCCTGGAAGGTGATTCCAAACAACTCCATGGGGTGGAATTGCCTGGGATAGTGCAATTGGCAGGAATTTATCAAGTGAAACATAAACTGCCAGGGGTTTGTAAATTTATTTAGGACAAAGCTTCCAGAAAGAGTAAAATGGAGCCCAAGGAAGCAGCTGGATACCCAGCATCTCCAGAGTAAGATTTCAGGTTGTTACTAGGTATTCTCTGAATCTATGAGAACAGCATTGAAAAGATCCTGTAATTATTCCCTTGATATTGTTCCTTTGCACAACAAATCAAATGCACAAACTCAGGGAAAGAATTCACACAGTGAACTGAAGCAGAAAATATATTAATTACAAACACAGAGATTCAAGGGTTTCAGTTTTTTTCATTGCTTTTTTTTCTAGCCTTATCAGTGACTCAGTTGTGAAAACTTGTTCAAGTTATCTTTGCCCAGCTTTTCAACTGGTGTTTAGGCATATCAATAAATACCTATTTAAAGTGTGGTGCATCATCTCTCAGCATGCTCTGCTGATGGAATGGATGTACTGCCTGATGACCCCAGGGAAAAAGGCTCAGTGACTGTAAACAACACTGAAATTTAATTGAGATGGGAACGATGCATGATAGTATTAATGTTCCCCTGTCTTTTGGTGATGCCTCACTTTTATGACTGCATTGATTAACCAGAGCACTCCTTAATTGGCGCAAGAGAACTAACGTGTGATACATACAGAAAGAAGACACTCTTCTGACTACTGCAGAGGAAATGAATCCTGTTAGAGAAAGCCTGTAATGGGGTTTAAAAGTTCCACAAGCTGCCTGGAGAGCACCTCACAGATGTCAAACACAGGCCCCTTTTTCTAATCCAGCCCACAAAGTTATCAGATGTAATTTCTTGATGGGAATAAGAAAGCGAGAGGCTCCACTTTGCCCCCAAAGCTTCTCTTCTGCATCAATGCTGAGCTGCCCTGAACACATGCATCCCTGATGATTCTGGGAGCATGGTACAGGAAAACCTCTGCAATTTCCTCAATAATTAAGTCCTCTGTATTTTAATACCTTCTAATGCTTGTACCTACCCTTTTTTAACTTCACAGAATCACAGAATATTCATGGCTGTAAAGGACCTCTGAGATCATTGAGTCCAACACATAGAAAAAAACCCTACAATTTTAGCCACTATAGCATGCCCTGAGATGCCACATCTACATGTTTCTGAAATACATCCAGGCATGGTGACACAAGCAGCTTCCTGGGCAGGCTGTTCCACTGCCTGACCACTCTTTCAGTAAAGTAATTCTTCCTAATATCTAATCTAAACCTCCCCTACTGCAGCTTCAGACCATTTCCTCTGATCCTGTCATTATTCACTTGGGAGAAGGGGCCAACCCAATTCTCTATAACCTCCTTTCAGGTAGCTGTAGAGGGAAATGAGGTCTCCCCTCAGCCTCCTCTTCTCCAAACTAAACATGCCCAATTCCCTCAGCCTCTCCTCATATGACTTGTTCTCTAGACCTCTCACCAGCTTGGTGGCTCTCCTATGGACACGTTCCAGCACTTCAATGTCCTTCTTGTAGTGAGGGGCCAAGAACTGAACACAATACTCGAGGTGAGGCCTCACCTCTATTCTGCCGAGTAGAGAGGCACCATCACTTTCCTACTCCTGTTGGCCATGCTATTCCTGATACAGGCCAGGATGCTGTTGGCCTTCTTGGCCACCTAGGCACACTGCTGGCTCATGTTAAGCCAGATGTTCACTGACAACCCCAGGTCCTTTTCTGCTGGGCAGCTTTCCAGCCACTCTTGTCCAAGCCTGGTGCATTGCTTAAGGTTATTGTGACCAAAACACAGGACCCAGCAATTTGGCCTTATTGAACATTGTGCAGTTGGCCTTGGCCCATCAATCCAACCTGTCCAGGTCCCTCTGTAGAGGTTTCCTACCCTCAAGCAGATCAACACTCCTACCTGTGGCTTTAGGGCACCAGACTTGACAGTCCTAGTTCAAAATCAGTGAAACTCTAATATGATAAACGGAATACATTTCTTTAAACATTGCCTGTTTTGTGAAACTTGGGAAGGTTCATTAAGCAGTAATGGCCCATCAGGTTGTCTGAGAGCTCTAAACCAGACTGACAGAGGAACTCTGTGTGATACTACTATTACCTAGAAGCTGTTTTTTGAATCATATTGAATTTTTATTGTTTCACACAAACAGAAGTCCTGTTACTGCTTCTAAATCTGTGAAGGGAAGCCTATGTATTAATATGCAATTAGACCTCTTTGGAGAGAAATCCAAAGGGTGTAAGGATGGGTTTGGGGTTAAAAAAGAAAAGATTGGAATAATTTTCTCAATGTCTAGCTTTTAGTTTTATTGCATGATAAAGCCCCGTGATTCATGGATTGCACTCCGAAGATTGGTCAACAACTGGCTAACACCACTATAGCCTGTAACTAAGGCTGAAGAATGGGAGAGAGAAGTATCTCCATGTTTTCCGTGTACTTCCCCACTCTGACCTCATGTTCTTCTCTAGGTATGTGTCACTCATCATGTTTGGACACTGGAACTTGCCGTACCTTTGATCTGATCTGCTACTTCTCATGATCTTCCCTCCCATGTGATGGAGTCAAGCAGAGGAACTCAACTTTATGGGCTGAGCAAAGCACCAATGCTGCCCTCTGAGAAGGTCAGCAAGATCTGCCACCATACACGACCTGCATGGCCATTACAGAAAACAAGGGTGTTGGAAAAGATGTCCTGCCTGAGAACACTCTGTTAAAGAGTCAGCCTGCTCAAGCTGGACAAACATTGAGTCATCCTACATCACTGAAGGCATCTGAAGTGGGTAGCTACCTATATCTATTGCATGGGTAGTGTGTAAATACCCTGAGCTCACTGATGCTGGTGATTCATTTCAGTAGCCTTTGGGATCACACCAACTGGTGAATCCTGCTCCCCTTCAAAGCTCCAGGAGAACTCCTGTTTCCTCTCAGTAGGCTCACAATTTTCCCCAGAGCAGCCAATCCTTTCCGTATTTTTCCTAAGCTCATTATCTCCATTGCCTGCAGTACTGGCTTCTTCCACAGGTGAAGCCAGCACTGCAGAAAACATATTTAAAATGTGCCTGTTATTGTTTTTTATTGTAAGCAAATTTCTTCTCTTATGTTTTTCCAGCTTTCTTCTCTCGGCTTTTAACTTTGGAAAACTGCACATAAGGCAGAGGCACAGAGGCACCCAGTGTGCCTCTTCTGTGCCATTCAGTACCCCACATCTCTCTACCCTGTCTCTGCTTATTCATCTCTTGCCTTAACTAAGCGGGCCTAATCTTTTTAAATCTCTCCTCATATGAAAGGTTCTCTGTGCCTGTAATCATTTTCATTACCCCTTGCTGAATCCCTTCAATTTTTTTCTCTCTATCATTTCCAGAATTGAAACACAACATTTATAAGGAGGTTGTAGCATTGAGTTGCATAACGGGAGTAAGATATTTTCAGTCATTTGTCTTGCGACAAAGTAAAATGGTCTTTGCTGTTCAGACTCACTATTGCACATTTGCACAAAAGTTCTCTATCTTTTAAGTTGTGTCTCTGATAAATATGGCCCAATTTTATGGTATTTCTGACCCTCTGATCGTTCAGTGTACCCAAGCTTAAAAATTAAAGGAAGGGAGAAGGAAGCAAAAGGCAGATAGGACAGCTTTCTTCCCCAGAACTAGAGCACAGAGTCCCAAAGATGCTAAGCAACCTATTTTATAACATACCCATTATTGCACAGATAACCTGCCAGCCACAGCAATCAGATTTCTAGCACTTATAATTGACATCAAATCCTGGCATTGTCAAATCTCTCCAACACAGCTGTTGTGCAGAATGTCCTCAGCTTAAGTGTGTCATGCATTACTTTAAAAAAAAAAAAAAAAAAATTAAGTTGAAAAATTCCTTTTAAAGCGTGGGGGCCATGTTCTGCTGTCGATTGAAGACAGTTTTAATGGCCAAGTCCTGAGCCCATTGCCAATCGCTGAAGGTGGCCAGTTGTATGAGATGTTGAAGGACTAAGAGGAGCCTGAGACTTCAAAGATGCTGTAACAGTCTCATCTAGAGCAAACTGCTTGGGGTTTGGTCCTCTGAACTGCTAACAGCCTGCCAGCTCTCTCTTTGGCTCGGTGTACCACCACCTCTGGGGGACACGGGGACAGTGAAACCATGCAAAGCCTAGTATCTTCCCACCAAGCAGCAAGAAGCTGCATCAAGGGTGCACTGAAGGAAAGTCACTCCATCAGTCACATGAGCATGGCATGAAGAGACACAGCTTTGTTACAGGCAAGATGTCTGTGAGTTAGCAGGAGCAGCTGAGAAAGAAAACACGTTCCTGTCCCAGTAGCCCCTTTACACAATTACTCCCGCATTTGTCTACAAGCTCGCCACCACATGCTGCTGCTGCTGGGGCTGTGGCAGGCAAGGGTTAATTTGCTCCCAGAGCAAGGTGGCTTGGCTGGAATTTGTTAAACCACCCACCACCCGATCAGAACTGCAACACAGCCTTTCTGCTGCCACCTTGAGAATGTCTTGGCGATACCATCCTAAAAGGTTCCTCTGGTTCTGTGGGGGTTCAGCCAGCCACACAGGGGCACCCCCAGCCTCAGCATCCAGGATAGGCAGTGATGCCGGAGCTCTGTGTCACCAAACACTCCCCTGACTCTCATGGTCCAGCTCTCCTGGCACTGGGGAGCTCCCCAGACAGGCTCCCCAGACGCCGCAGGGTTAATTAGAAGAACATGGGACTTATTGTTCTATCCTACATACAGGACATCAGCCTGAAGGAGATGGAAGAGATCTCCTTCAGACTGTCACCCGCGAATTCATGTAGATTTATCTTAAAGTAATGGAAAACAGTAATCTAATCAGGGTTTGCAGCAAGCTCTAAATCTGTCTGTTAAATACAAACAGGGACATGATCCTTTTAGCAGTGGATGCTCCAAAAATTCTGTGGAAAAAAGGAATGTATGCAAAGATTTCTCTTTTTTGGGGGGAAGGGCAGCTGAACAACCAGAAGTGCTACTGTCCTTCCTGTGGGAGTAGATGATAATAGGGAATGCTGTTTCTGTGGTAACCTGCTACCTGGCTGAAAGCTCATCTGTACAACTGCTACAAGTTATGACGGGCAAATCAACGTGGAAGTGATCTTGTCCTCTGCTGCTCTGGTGAGGTGCCACCTCAGTTTCTGATGGCAAACCAGTGGAGGCAGTGCTCTTCTACCCAAAAGCTGGACAGATAGCTCTCCACAAACCCAGCCTCAGAGCAGCTTGGACACCCCCAAATTTCCCTCAGCCACTTGGCTGAAGAAGGATGGGGTCCACCCCAGAGGATGTGCTTAGAGACATGCTGCTGAATGAACTCTTTTTCTGCACACTAGAAATTGCCTCTGCTCACTGACTGCGAGAAGCTGCAAGTGGAAGATAAATAACAGCATGAGCAGCTGTACAAGAAATATTGCCACATTACATCACACAGGTCCTTGCTTCACTGTCAGCTTAGAGTCCATTCCGCACCAAAGGACAGACCTGCCATTTGGCCTGTATATTTTATTAATGTGGATGCATATTTATGGCACTATGGATTAGCTGATATCTCGGCATTCAATACCCTCCTCTTAGGCTGTAGTTCTCAGCAAAGGCATTTGTCCTGTCTGCTGTTATTCCTCCTAGGCATACAGATACCAGCATTCTCCCCAGACCATCCCCCTGCACTCCCTGGAATCGCTGCTGGAGAGGTGCCTCACCTGTACCGATGCTACCAGACATATTTTGGGAACCCACTGTTAACCTCTGTAAAGTACTAAATGAAGTACCAAATACAGCAGAGTCTTTGGATTGGCATTATATACTAAAATGCTATTTTATATGATTTTTATATATGTAGATATAAAATACACACATATATAATATACTATAGATTATAGGTTTATATATTATAGATATAATTATATATTGATATAATATACATTATATAAAAAAATAATATTAACACCAAACTAATAGGCCTATTAGTTAGGTTTTTACTCTGCAAAGCATTACATTGCATCCTTAATTTTTAACATAAATCATGTCTGTGTCAGGAAAGTAAAACAGTGAAGAAAACCAGTGACTCTTTCAGGACCTGATCCAAAATGTGTTATGAGCTAGGGAAATACTACCCATGCCTTTACTGTGTTTTTGTTAGCTTTTATCTGGCCTGCAAAGAAACATTTATGTCTTACTTTAAGGAATTGAGGCTGTTTGGTATTTTTTGCTATTAATTGATTAACTCATTATGAGATGCAAATAAAAAAAGATTAAGCTTAATAGTAATGGAAATGTCATAAGTTCAAGGAGCTGGTTAGTTCCACCCTGACCAAACCAGCATCTCTCTATGACCAAATGGTAATGAGACCTTTTCCAATGAGTTTGATTTACTGCAATCCATTTCTTCATGAATGACATGGATGGATGTTTTTCAGATCTTGTGGTAGGGCATTACTAGCAGCCAAACCCTGCTTCTTGATATAGAGCATCAATGCTCTTTGAAATTCCTCCGCCCTAAATTATGCTATTGAACATATGCTGCTAAGAGGATCTCAGAGGGATGTTTGTATTAGATGGCAGGTTAATGAGGAGATTTGAGAGATTTCAGATGGCAAGAAACTTTTAAAAACAAGATAATCAAGTATTATCCAAGGTAGATGAGATGTAAGAGTGACCCTTTCTTTGAGAGTTGATGTGTACTGGCAGAAAACATTTGTTTTAGCAGGTAAACACCCCACTTAGGAAGGGACACTTGTGCAGAGAACAGGCTAAATTTATCTCTGTAAATGACATAGATGCATTTCTCATAAACAACATTTTAAGGGTCAAACTAATGGAAATTCAAGTTTGGGCAAGTTTCCCAGCACCTTGAGCACAAAAACCTGCAGAGCAGAGCAGAGCCCAACCTCCCCCACAACAGGCATGTCTCAGGGGTAACTTGGGGAACCGTGGCAAAGCCTGAATCCATTCCTAGAAACATCAGGCCTTCATGATAAAGGCTATGCCATTAACGTGAGAAGAATATTGTATGTCCACTTACCAGTCCTCCAACAACCATCCCAATGAAGTTAAGAATACATGTTTTCTTTTTTCTGTGATTTATGGGAAGCTTTCTCTAAAACAAATCCACAGTCTAACAGGAATCCCTGTCCTTCCAAGAGACAGCCTGAACACAGAGATAACCTTATAAAGCTCCATTTTCTTTCCTGCACAGTGATCTCGATGTAGCGAGGGTCTGTTTTATGACTCCCTGCTGCCCCTGGGCTGTGGAACACATTACTTGGGAACTAGACTTTTGGGAGACGCTGTGCTGCTATGGTCTAAACAGCAGAGGAGAAATGGGTCCCTGTTAAAACACTTGCAGAGCTAAGAAACTTGGAAGACACCCAAATGTCTCTGGGAGGTGCAATTTAAAACCCTAACCTAAGACAGCCTGGACAGCAACCAAATTTCTGGGAATGGTATGGAATAGTTGCTCCATGAGCCAAACACTGCAGAGCTCTTTATTGTAATATTTCAGTAGGAGAGCTGAGTTATCTTCCAGAGAAAAACGTAGCAAAACACTAAATTCAAACATAGGCATGACCATTCCCTGGCTTACACATCTGCACCAGCAAGTCTCTCAGACTCCCTAAGATTTTGAGTCAAAGAACATTTAACAACTCAATCTCACTTCCTCTGACAATATTACCTGTTGAACTGACAGGGAGCTTCCTGAAAGGATTTAGAAGGGTTCTAGTACAGAAAAATTTCCATCCCTGGATCATACAAGAAGCTGAATGGTGTGAGCACCTTGATTTTACAACTAAACCTTGTATCTCTGCTACAGAAAGCCCTTTTAAGCACAGTTAAAACAGAAGTTCTGGCACCAGAAGAACAAATGCTATGCTTTGTCCTGCAAGGAAGAATCTGAAAGGTAAGGCCGAGGGTTAGTTTGAAAACTGCTGTTGTATTTTTTTCTTGAGAATCTAAACTGTTTTGGATCAGTTCTGCTTTTAAAATCTGGTTATCTATTTCTAAGTCAGCAAATAATAGCTGGCTGCAGCCAGACAGGCAGAGAGCTAAACCACCCTGAAATTCAATGTTATAAAGGTGAGCTTGCCCATCAGAAAAAGTGCTAATTACCCACTGGTTGATCTTCCATTTCACTGTCCAGGGCTACCCATTGTTAGTGTAACCTAACAAGCAGCAAAAAAGGCTAAGGGAGGAAGGCACAGCAGACCAAGGATTCAAGGGAAATGCTGATGAGTCCACCTGCCACCAGGAATATGTGCTGGCAAGTGCAGAAACGCAGCTTTCCTGCAGGCAAGCAGGAAATGTCCCTGGACATTTTTTGAGTTTTGAAAGCTTTGAGACTAAGCTTAGGATAACCAAAGGGGTAACTAAATGCCATTTAACTTTTACCATTGAAACAAGACTACCAATGAAATAAATGGGATTCATCTATCTAAACATCCCTAAGGATCTGAGTCCAAATTTGGACCTGCTTGTGCAAGTCCAAGCTCTGATTTATCTCATCTCCCATCAGGCTCTCAAAAGAAATACCAACGTTAGGAGCTGGGTCAGTCTGGGGTTTTCCTGTCCTCGATGAGCATAGCTGGGATGAATTACCCACCAGAGAGGATAAGGAAGGGTGGATCTGCTGTGTTTGACTGCTACACCACAGACCCAGCTCTGCTAAAGCCTCTGGTCCTTTCTAAGAAGAGGAGCAGGCACTATGGTGCCTGAAGGCCAGAGACTGCCTGTGCCAGAGGCAGTCTCTGGCATTCAGGCACACCAAGACTTGTACCACCAGCACTCTGCCGGAGCCCTGTCGGTGGGGAGAAGTAAGAAGGAAGATGAAGGCAGGGCTGGGAGAGATGGGAATGATCAGAGGTAAGACCCAGGTGGGAATGAAGGGAAAGGAGAGGGGTGAGAGACACAGCAAAGCCAACAGGGGGACAGGCTTTTCCTACCACACCACAAACCAGGCTGCAGAAAAGCTGGCACTGTTCCTCTTCCAGTGTACCTGTCAGGATGAGGACAGTCTGGGAGTTCTGCTGGAAGCCTCAGCAGGACTGGTCCATCCCAGTATGCTGTGGCTCAGCAGAGCAGCAGAGTCCCCAGGTGGCCCCAAGTTGCTGTCCCCCATCACAACAAGAGATGGGTTGAGTGAGGTTTAATACCAAGTATTGTATAGAAGAAGACTTCTATATTATAGAATTGTAGAATCACATATTTTGGGTTAGAAGGGACCTTAAAGACCATCTAGTTACACCTCTTGCAATATTTACAGGGATTTCTTTCCCCATCACTGGAACAGCCCCCAAACCTTACAGTCTTATTTTGGCAAAGCTCCCATTGAAATGAATCACAGCTTTGCCTGAGTTAGTGCTCCAGGACTGAGCTCTAAATTATTAAAAGCAAATGATATGTAAGAATTTATGTCAATTTTCAAAACAGCTCAGCAAAGGTAGACAAAAATCCTGCTTTGAAACTAATAGAAGGCATGTAGCTGAACTCCCAGACTGCTTTGAAATCTAAGCCCTAGCTTTTTAGTGAAACACAGTCCTTTTAAACCTCATATTTTAATCATCATACTTCTGTGCAATGAAGAACTCTTGCCTTGTTTCTTTGCTTTGAATACAACCTCCACCATCCCACTGTACAGCATAAGAGAGCTCCTGGCATCACTGGCTGACACTCTCCACATCAGGAATTTCTTGGCTCCTTGCTTTCCTTAAGGCCTCTTGCAAAATAATCTACTGTCTGAACACAAAAATGTACCTTTGCAGGATGACCTGTCAATATTCCTTCTTGCTCCTGGAAGGTACCTTCAGTGGATTCAGACTGAACATCAAATATTACTTTAGACATTGCATTTGCATTTTTTAAATTAGCATCTGCAGCTCAAGGGGCAATTAACCCTTCCCTGGATTTGGGGGTTTAGGCTGTGCCACCTGTATGACCAGGTGTGTGGGTGGTGTTTTGCAGAACTGGGGCTGAGCAGAGCTCCAGGTGCCCAGACTGCTTGAGACCCGAGCTTGGTGACTTGTGAGTGGCCCTTGGCCCCATGGCCCTTGATCCCAGCCTCAGCCCTTCGCCGCCTCCAAGGGTAAACAGAGGCACCAGCTACTTGTATTTACTTAATTCAGCAACACCACATGAAAATTATCATCTTACCGTCAGGGACTCCTAGACTTTCACTACAGTGGAATGCTTTTATAGTTATTCCTAACTTGTCTAGGATGTCTGAGTGCAGGCTAATTAAGTATACAGAGTAATTTTTTTTTTTTTCCTGCAATGATACAGCAGTTTGGCTTCTGGTCTCTTGTCTCAAGCTCAGCTTGGTGAAATTTAGCTCTTTGCTTCAGTGTATCCCATCACTGGATGTTTGTTGTTCAAAGGCGGCTTCTGTCAGAGCTGAAAACACAGCTACACAAGCAAGGAATACAAACTGTAAAATGGTGTGGAAGAAAAAGAGTAATTTCTTCCCCTAGATTTTGCAAAAGCCATTACCTGTTTTTGAATGACATTTCCAATTCTACACTGGGAACTGCTAAAGCATTTACATAAGAATGCAAAAATGCACACATTATCACTGCAGGAAGCACTTAAAATTTAAGATAATTATATAGTATGGAAACGATTTCAAAGGACTCAAACAAAATAACAACTAATTCTAGAGAGTCACCCTTTAAGATGATTATTACCCTGCACTACTGCTGATCTTTCACTAAAAAATCCTTCTCTTTACAATTATAGGCACATTATAAATTCCTACTTTGTTCTTCCACCATCAAGCTCCTACAGCTGCCACTGAAAAATTTGCATTCTCTGTGAGCTTAACTAGACAGCCAAAATATCACACTGTGAGCGGAGGTGAAACACACCCTGGCCACGCTCAGATACAGCAGTCCCTTACACTGTGTCCTCTCCCAAGGGTTTCTCCATCACCGTTCTGAAAACTGCTGGGGTTGAACCTGGGGAAGGAGCCTCAGGCAGGGGACATGGCAGGGGACAAGGCAGGTCCTGTGTTGGAGGAGAGGGCTGATGCCTGTCCCACAAACGTTCTGTAGAACAGCATGAGGATGCAGGCAGAGAGTTTGCCTTGGGGACATAGGGAGTATTCCCTTGAGGGACCTGGTATTTCTCTTTTGTGTGATGAACAGAAGAATAAAGCATCCTTCATTGGAGTCAGCAGCACAGACTACACACAAATCCCCCAGCCCTGGGTTTCAGGGGAGAAATCCTCTCTGTCACTCATCAGTGCTGCTGGGCATGCTATGAGAGCAGCAGCCAGTAAACAGGGATGCGTCTTCTTGTCTGCACAAACTAATAAAGGCAGTAAAGATTGATTTGGTCAGTGAATTTCCAGACAAAAAAAAAAAAAAAAAAAAAANATCTGAACTGGGAAAACCCAACGTAAGAAGGGAGCAGCACACTTCAGTAGATGAAAACCTCCTGCTCTGCCAGCCTCTCTCCCCCTTCCATTTCCACTCCTCACTGTCACTCTCATTCCTACCTCCTGCTGCTGTACCTCTCTCTTATCTTTTCCCTAATTGTCCCAGGAAAAAAAAAATAATAAAAAAATGTAATAAAAAAAGAAGAACTCCTGCCTAGTTCTTTTGCTCAAGGCAAACTCAGTTGGGAAAAACTTATCTATCAAACTCTAATATGCTGTTATTGGATATCTGCAAAGAAAGATTTACAGAAGCTCATGCCAAAGTCAAATACTAGCTTAATTTTTTTTTTCTTTTTTTTGACAGCAAGGGCAAAAGTACATTCTGAACCCAGGGCAAACGAAAATCTCTTGTCTCAGATATTATGGAGATGTAAGAAAGTCCCATCCCAAGGCTCTGACTGAATATAAATGGACCCAAAAAATGTTTTCCAAGTCTAATTCTTGAAAATAATTGCAGTGATAGAGGTGAAATTTCCCAGCAAACTTCAGCCTGAAATGGAAAACTTACAGATTTTAAATCTTAAATTCTGACAAACTACAGAGCAGCTGAAAATAGTATCTGGTAATGGCAAGTGCAGCCAACTCACTAATAGGTGTTGTTACCTGGGCTGCTGCTGGTCTTTCATGTGACGGTCTCAAACAAACCAAAGCATCCAAAGTCTGAACAGACCAGAGCTGTTTGACTGGCAGTGGGGTTCCTGTGGAAATTTAATTATGCCTGGACTAGAAAACATCTCGGGCAGTGCTGGCATGAGTTCCTATCTGTTAAATAACACTTTGCATGAGCAGAATGCCACTGGCTTTTGCAAGATGCCTTATGGATCTATGGGAAGCTTTATCAGCCCACTGTAACCAGGCTGGCATAGGGCAATGCGCGTTCACAACAGTCATTGAAATTCTCCAGGGCTACAGTGAGTCTTTTCCAGGGTCAGCTTGGTTAGACTAGCTATTGTGCTCCAGAAATGACTTCTGCCAGCAGGAAAATGCAATAATGAAGCCTCTTATTCTTCAAACATAGACAGGTGTGCATGAGATCCTGTTTCCCTAAACAGTGGAGCTTTGCTGACCCCAAAGATAAAAACCACCTTCCCTCCAGGTTGTCCCCTTGGATCCCCAGTTCAAAGAGGGATGAGATTTTCCTGCCACCTCTTCTCTCCATGTACCTGGTTCTTCTGACGCTCTTTTTTGGGCATAGAAACCATGACAAACAGCAGCCAGAGATGCTCCCCTGCATGCCTGAACCCTGTGTAACTTCAGTGAGCAGCACCATGGGCTGGGACCAAGGTGGCTTCTGCTTTTGACATACCCCATCCTGTGGAGGTAAACAATTGTCTCTCACAATTTCCTCAGATAAGAGAAGAGAGGAGTTGCCAGCCTGTGACATCACTTTTAAAAGCAAGCTTGCCAAACTCACTCTAAAATGAATTATGGAAGTCTAGCTTAAACCAACCAGCTGCCTACCCAACATCCAGATTGCAAGGTCCTGTCTAGACAGAAAGATAATTATACAGAAAACAAGACACTAGGTCTTTGCAGCAGAACACATTTTTCATGTATTGTTGACACTGAAATCTTATCGTTATTGAAAAAGATAAAGGAGGTATGTCAAGGGATGGTCTCAGTGTCGTCTTCTGGTGTGGACACAACTTCATCTGACCTTTCCAAATCAGCCAGCCCAATCTGGGGTCAGGGCACCACAACTGCCTAGTTCAATTGACACTTCCCAGCGCGGCCCAGGACAAGTCTCTTTGTTAGAATCTTGCTTCTCAGGGACACCCTTTGAGGAGCTGCACACAATAAAAGGAGCAAAGCACTATATCCAATTTCCTATTTTGTAAAACAGCAGTGATTACAACTGTGAGAAGTAATTGTTTGCACTCCATTGTAAAAATGAAGACTACTAAATAATATCTGAGTGTAATCACACTTAAACAGTTGAATTGTGCTTAGAAAAACATAACCTTCTAAGAGATCACTTTTCCTGTTCCCAGTAGGTGCAGCCAGTAGTGACACCAACCAAGAATGCAAAGGGATGAATTATTTCTGCAGATAGAAAGATGATTTATATATTCTTAAATAATTCATGTGAATTCTATCAACAAAGCTTGTAACCTAACCATCAAATGATGTATAGGGTGGTTTATCATTAGGGGTTTAATATGATACCTCTAAAATACAATTGTACACGGTTTGGTGATTTACTTATAACCTATTTCTACAATACAGGCAGAGATGCATAGCACAATGGGTCTAAGTGTCCCCACTTCTAATTTTCACTGCAAAAAGTAAAGCATTTGATTGGTTTTATTATCCTTTCATAATTATTAATTCATTAGTGGGCTGCTTTCTACCTCAGCACATAAATAAATGAGCCTTTCATCATAGATCTTTATAATATTGTTGTTCATTTACTGTTAGTTCTCTGCACGTGCTGGGCATATCCCAGACATACAAGAAGGACCCACCTTCCCTGAGAAACTCCAGATCAAAGAATAAAGATGATAAAGATGAAAAACATTTACCAGAAGCAACAGGAAAGAAGGGGTGTCAGAGTGTCCTCGTTTGAGGTAAACCAGGCCAATTTTCTGTTTTACAATTTTACTTTTTGAGCTGGGCCTCTTCTAAGTAACTAAACTCTGAAATTAACAGCACATTGCTCAGAAAACTTATACCAAGGGATAGCATGCAGAGAGACTCTTGCGTATACTTATTGCTGTAACAACTAAGGTCAGGCAATTTCGTTATTTGCCCCATTGGAGGGCATTGAGGGGGTCACATCTGCAGGAAGGAACAGACAAGACAGGTGACCCAAAACTGACCAACTGGGGTATTCCATCCCATCTGCATCATGCTCAGTAGAAAAGCTGAGAGACCAAGGGGTCAATTTTTCTTCCTTTGATGGCTGACGTCCAAGGAGGACCCTGCCTATTCGCCTGCATTAGACTCTGATCCGAGCATTCCTGACTTCAGATCCGGAATCTAGCTCCTGTTGATCACCAAGTCCATCGGGACTTTTCCCGATGCCTGCTGGTGATGCGATTATCATCGTAGGAGCTTGATATGGTTTTGTATATACCGTATCTATTTCACTATTTTCTTCTTACTTTAATTTTAGTATTAATACTTCATTAAAGTAGTTGAGTTCATTCTAAACTCCTGAATCTCTTTAATCTTTTCCTTTACTTTTTTTTCCTAAAGGGGGGGGAGGAAGAGCCATCTGTCAATCTGGTTTTGGTACATTTGGCTGAAACCATGACACAGAGACAGGCAGCAATATAATGTTAAAAAACTAAAAAGAAAAAAAAAGATAAGAGCTGAAATACATTTTAGTTTCAGTAGCAACTTCATCACATGGGATAAACTCGTGAAAGTGCTGTAATGATTTGGGAATGTACTTTTCCCCGTTTATTGAGGAGACTCATCTCCCTCTGTTCCCTCCTTGCTTTTGGAAATGGGAATTGTCTGTCAACAGCACCTCCCAGCCCTCGCATGGTAGTCCCATGTGAGCCATTTTGCAAAGGAGGAAATGGAAACCAATTTCTTTCATGTTTTGCCCAAGGCTAACAAGGAATGTATCCCCCAGCGTGGATTAAACCCAGAACACTACTTCTTGCACTACTACTGTTTTTAGTACAGACTTTTCCTGACTCCCCCAAACTCTCCTGGACATTGAGAGCGAAGCAAGCTTGGAGTCCTTTAGTTTATTGGGTTTTAAACTTATAAAAAGTCCTGGAATAACCCCAGTCCTTATGGTCTCCCTGTCATCTCCTGCTATGCTGCTAAAATCTGTCTTTTGTCTTTTTCTGTAGACATTTTGACTCTCAAAAAATATGTGAGAAGTTTAGGCAATCCAGATAATAATCCAGACTACAGTTTACACAAGTATGGTCACATCTAACTTTTACAAAATTAAAAGGCACAGGAGTAGCTGTTAATGAGGGTCCAAGCCTGCTGCCTGCAGAAAAGAAACATTCTTCCCAGCAAAGAGGTCTCCCTCTGTATTCACATTTACATTACATTTCTGTTTACCTCTGTATCATAAATTTACTACTGAAGCAGCTGCATTGTCCTCTGGCTTCTTAGAAAAGGTACATGTCAAGGAACACAGGAGCATCTTCACGCTGATTCTTCCATAACTTTTGCTTTCTGGAGCAAGAATTTCCTAAAACAACACCCTGGTAGCCTCCGCCTTCACTGTTCAACTGCAGAGGTCTCTCCGCAGTGGACTTTTTGGGGTATTTTTACCTGATAAAGCTTGTTTTCCCCTGAGGCTGGCAGCAAAGAACTGACCTCTTGGCAGCAGCAAATGACTGGCACCAGCAGCTGGCTGGCATCAAAAGAAAGCTGGGCTACAGCAGACGCAAGGTGCTACCGTCATTTTTAAAAATTAATTAGGCACCATGCACTATAAAGCATCTCAATCCCCTGCCAAAATGAGCCATGCTGGTGTGGGAGGGGAAATCGGTGCGAGCAACTGTTGGTAATCACTATAAACCAGTAAAACATGGTTAATGTGCATAAACAACCACACATTGTTCCAGTTACAGTACGTAACTACAAGTAAGTCAAGTACTTTATTTGTGTAATTACAAGGAACCAATGATCCCTAGGGGTCATACAAATAATTCAGTATACTAGCTAAAAATGAGCTTTCTGAGAACATTTACACTACTATAATCTGATGGGATGCAGAGTTCTGGAAAATAAATGCCAAAGGGGATGAGAACACAGCTAAAGCTAATTTATTTTCTAAATCAAGTGAATATTCACACTTCCTCCCCACCCCTGTATTTGCTCAGCTTTAATGAATAGCTTCTTTGCTTCTTCATTGCTGTTTCTCCCATCTCGGGCAATACATCCCAAGTTGGGGAATCATATCCAAGGCTTAGCACAACTGCCCAGGAGTGAAATGCAGTTAAAATAAAGCCCTCAATATACAGCTACATTGACTGCACATGGGAATCACCTTTGTCCATACCTGAACGGAGAGCTTTTTCAAGGAGCTTCTAAAAAATAATCTCACTTATTAAATTAATCACTTTGTGTCAAATGGCAGAGTGACAAGAGTGAAAATTTACCTGGGTAATAACTCAGCAATAAAGGTATATAGAGAGAAGGAGGAGTAAACTGGGTTGTTGCAGAGACAACAATAACATCACGAAGCAAAATCCAATACTGGAAGAGATAAAAGTTTTCTGTCCCAATATTCCTCAGTGACAAGTATGAAAGAGTATGCATAAGAACAAGGAAAAAAAGATGAAAGATAGCATGAGTAAAAAAAGGGCTTTGAAAAGTGAGCTAACAGGTAATTAATCCCCCAAAAGAAAGAAGATCAGAGCATTTTGGAAACTTGCACTGATGCAGATCTCAGTAACATACGCTTTGGGTTCCCCCCCATTTAGTTTTGCTAAATGCTCTGCAAAGGTAATTCAGAGAGATCAAAGGGGGTGCCTCTGCCCCAGCAAGAAACACGCTAAATTCCCCCCACTTCCACACCCAGGGCAAAAATAACACCTAAGCGGGGGCAAGCAGGGTATTAAGGTGACAATGGTGGTGACAAGGCAAGCCAGAAGCAAAATATATGTAGCAGTGACATGTTTTCTAACAGCAATGACAGATTTTAATAGGCAAGCTATTCTTAAAGTTTTATTTGGGTTGTATATAATTAGGTAATGTGGGTGTTGAGTGATAAAACCCACAAGAAATACACAAACTAGAAGCACAGATTTTTTGAAACCATGGCCTGTTTCATACTACGGGGCATGAGCTACTGAAAAATAAAAGGCAAATTTTTTTTTCTTTCATCTTTTTTTACCATGGGGAAAGATATACTGGGGGCAAATTATACCACTTTTGCAAATCTCTTTCAAAACTGAAGAATGCCTATTTGTGGGTTGTTTTCTTTTACTGTTAACCAGCTTCTTCCTAGGAGTTACAGGTAAAATCTACCTTGTCTTTCCTAGGTTTTTCCAGTGACCACTTTCTCAAACTGCTAAATATTACTCTGCTCTAGATTTGAATAAGAACAGGGAAAGCTAGAAAAACTCTATGATCAGAAGCAAGAATTTACAATGAATTTCAAGAATATCCTTTTGAAGGGAATATGGCTGCTGAAGAAACAGGAGACTTTTTGATCTGCTCTGAATTTTCATGTGTTCGCGCACACAGCAAGATCTTTTTACAGACAATAAATGTGAAATACTGTGGACAACTTCTAATGCAGACTGTAAGAGTTCATACTCCTTACCATCATCACGAATGGGCTGAACACCAAATCAATGAAGTAGTTGCACAAAACACATATTTGCATCTATCTCAGTAATTTAATCAATTCCTTTTTAAAGAACCTAGATTATCTTTCTTATATTTATAATGTGAAGCACTTCAGTGTGCAGGACAGTCTCTCGTTCTAGTACCTTCAGAGTCTTTCATATAGCCTTCCACTGGCCAGTAATTTGTTAATTACTTTTTTAAGAGCAAGTTATCAACTTTCAATCACACAAATGTTACACAATGACACAATGCCTGCTGTGAGCAAAAGCACGGTGTTATTATTTCCCAAGAAATCCAGTCCCTCTACCGAGGATGACCAAAGATAGCTGTTGTTATTGAAAACACTGTCAAATATAGATCTTGGAAAAAATAATTTGTCCAAATCTCCCGTCATACAGCCTGAATAAAAGCCCTGACCATCTTTATCCCAGTCCTGCTCTCTCCAATATGCTGCACCCATCCGGCACATGGCTTTCCTCCTGCCATGCCATCCCCAGTGGGGACACAGCACACAGCCTGAGCTGCACCGAGATCTGTAAACCCCTTCACAGGCTCCTCTGAAGCCCAAGTGTTCCCCAACCAGTCATTCGTTTATTTTTGCCACGTTCCTATCAAATGATAAGGTATACTAGGGCCAATATAAACAAATTCAGTCCTATAGGAAAAAATGGGACTACAAAATCTGGTCTTATCTAAAAAGAACATTGAAACAACCCCAAAATCTTGTATCTTTTCACAAAACAAAGTATCAGAAATTGTCTCTTGTAAAGTGCTTCATACCACACAAAAAACTGAAATTGTAATCTTGAAATGTTTTTATCCATAATACAATGTTTTCATAATCTTCCCTCAGGAATTTGAGAAATGAAAACTTCCAGCTTTTCTTCTGAACCCAGTCATCTTTCTCCCAGGATTTCTCTCCTGAACCTTATATTCCTGATGTCTTTATCTGTATGGATGAACAGACATGTTTTATAGATGTCTTTATACAGCACCTCAACAAGAGGATTCCTGATCCTGCTTCCCCAAGTGTCTTCCTAAAGCTTTGAATTCATAATAGTATTGAATTCATAATCTGAATTCATAATTCATTCAATTAATAAGAATGAAAACATAAACCAACCAGCAACAAGAGCTTAGTGGGAATGGTATACTTTTAAATGAAAGCTGATTAGTCTCAGCTGTTCCTTCCTGGCTAACAGTGAACTGCAATAATTCTCGATTCTCTCTGATATACTACTTGGCCTTTTGTAGGGGAAAAAAAATAAATTATTTTTATGACCAGGAAGGCAAAGTAGCCATGTTTTCAGTGACCTCAGAACTATGATGAACTCAAGAACAGGTATCTTTGCCAAGAGTCTGCACTAAATTTTCCTTTTTGTTTCACTGCCTTTCTACTTAACATGTGATTGCACCTGTGGGGAAGCTGAGAAATCCCTGCTTCCCTCTGCTTGACTCATTTTCAGCCCCACTGTTATTTTAGTGACCCAAACAGCCTGGCACTCTTGTCCCATGTGGGGATTGCTCCCAGTGCTGCTTTCTGGCTTTGCCATCTGCCTCTGCATCTTCTGTGCTGGTGTGGGATGAACCCCAAGGCCTCTCCCAGCATTTCCACCCTCTGCACTGGTGGGGGATGAACCCCAAGGCTGCTCCCAGTGTTTCCACCCCAGCAGGAGAGTGCAGTGGGGCTGGAAAGCTGACTGGTAAGGGTTTCCTTTCACTGACAGCAAAGGGTGTCGCTCTGTTGCACTAGCAACACCAGCTTTCCAAATATTTCAAGGACTTGCACAAAGAAAACATTATTGTAGGTCAGAAAAACTATATTGTGGGGAGGAAGACTCTTTTAACACAGTGTGGGAATGCTCAGGCAGGCAGGCATTGGGCTTAAACTCCTGCCATGCCCAGACAAGCTTAGTGACCTTCACAGCTATGCCTGCAAGATGCTGCACAGGATGATGCTGTAAGAGTCAGGAGCAGTAGGAAACGGACTGCTAAGTGTCTCATTAAGTTCCATTAAAGGGTCTAACCGCTATCCTTGGAATGACTGTCAGAAAGAAAACATCTGTTTTATTTAATGATTTCTACTGATGCTATTCAGATCCCAGCAAGTTAGAAACATTGCCCCTTATGCACTTAGAGCACATTTCCCAATTAAGAGTGGAGCGCTTCTTTTTATAGTAAAGTGGGAGATTTGCAGTAACTACTGTAACTCAATTGTAAGGAAAATCTCCAGAGCTTGATTAACTTTTTCCTTGCAAAACGCAACCTTGGTAAGAAAAAGCAAAATCTGAACTCATACAGTGGTTTCCCAGATGAGCTCCATCCTGGGTATGTCTTCTCTCAGCTCCACCCACACCGCACCATGAAGGTTGCAAGATGTGTCCAGAGACTCAGTGTACAGAAACTGAATGACTTCTGATTATTATCAGGGAAAAGAAGGACAGCTTCATAGAATTACACATAAAAGGATGGACCTGGAAGAGTGAGTGTATTGTCTGATAGGCAGGACGCTTGTTTCCCACAGGAAAACACTTCCAGGGAGGTTGTAACTTAGCCCTTATCACTTCTCAACATGAAAAGAAAATGGTTTTACCAGCTAATGGTTCAGAAAAGTGCACGACTGGTTAGTGTAACCACAACAACGTATTTGGAAGCAGCAAGACAGAAAATGAAATGCCTGATAAGCATATGTTGTTTTCAATAAAGGATGATTTAGTGCTAAGTGGACCACACTGTCTCCAAGGTTTCTTTGTGAAAGCAGAAGATGGTGGGAAACTAGCACCCTTAGGATCCTCTGTTTTGTGCCAGCCATTATCAACTGCAGCATCATCTCTGCCTTCTTTCCCCAGGTGCGTCCAATGCTGCAAAACAGGGCTAAAATCTTCCTTTTACTGCTTTTTCTACATAAATGGTTCAACTCCCCCATGTCCAGCACAAGACCAGATCAAATTCAGTGCTTAATGTACTCTCAGTTATTTAGGACTAAGATCATTTGGTCCTAACAGAAATTTGGAAAGACAATTTTGTTCTGGCCTCACATTAACTGTTCATTTATTACCCTGTAAGATCAGTTGGCTGTTATCAAAGTGCAGATGTCTGAATGCACCGAGCGCAGACGTACCACAGACTGACAGTCATTTATTTGGTAGGACAGCTGAGATGAGATTGGAGAAGTGCTACCATCCAGGTAGCTTTTGAGTATGAGCACAATGAATCAGCCATTAGCAATTTAAAATCCTGCCTGTGAAATTCTGGAAAATGGAGGGTAGTTGGCCCACACCCCACATGCTGCCCCCCGGGAGCCAGTGAGCACCATGCCCATGAGACAGACTTCAAGTGCTCTTTGCCTTCACAAGTGTCATTCCAACCAGGGCCTACAAATACCTTGTTTACAGACAGGTGAAATAAGCAAAATCACCCTTCTTCCTACAACTGATTCTTGGTAAATCGTCCCCATGGCACCCTGCCAGTGACACCACATCTCAGCACAGAGAGGTCAAATCAGCAGGCAGTTCTGGTCACTTGTAGGTTGTGTCATCATGATATAAGACCTTCCTCCAGCTGCCTTTTGTTCTATGGCCTCAAATACGTAGGTGGGGTTACTGTTAGGTGCATGGAAGAAACATCTCATGCCAAAATCAGTTCTCATGACAAGTGAGACCTCAAATAGACCTGAGTCAACACCACCACTCCAGGACCCACCAAGCCATGAAGTGGCTGCTTCAGCTACCACCAACCTCTTTATGTGCTTTCCCACAACAGAAACGTAATTTCTTCCTCCTCGGGAATGGTTGTAAGAAATATGACTTTTATCCTGGGTAAAAGTTTGTGTGGGAATGGGAATCCAGCTCCAGAGTGACTGTTACTATGTAGCAAATGAGCGCAATGAACAGCAGAACGCAAAAAGCTACAAGCAAGAACGAGACAGAACTTACAGAGAAAAAAAAATATTTTGCCTTATTTAAATGAGCACTTTTGAGAAGGTGCAAAAGCAACTGCTGCTTTCACAAAAACAAGAGATGAGAACTTCTGATAAGAAGTTGCAGGTTCCATGCCATTTCCTGAAAGGGAGATAAAGACAGAACTTGGAAAACTCCAATCCTGGGCAATGGTGACTCAGAAAATTCATTTCTGAGTACAAAAGCACACATTCAGGTAAATTCATCAGTTGATATGGAAAAGTAATTCTAGTCAGGAGATGAAAAGTGTTTTAAAGCCTCATAAAAACAATCAGACAGAACAAAAAGCACTTACAAATTTGTATTGACTAACAATACAAAAATACAAAAAAACCTACATCTGCATCTTCCTTGATTTAAGGGCTAGACTCCCAAGGCTCAATAGGTCAGTCAGCAGCACTTCAGGTTCTGAAAATGGCATTGCTTCTACAAGCTGCTGGATCATCGTTTGTGTGGTCATACCAAGGACTGGAAGGATATCACCTTGGACAACCTATGTGTCCAATGGCTCCCATGTAGGCAAGCCCTGGGGCTTCTCCATTTTTGCCTACTTGCATTGTGTCTTCGCCTTGGTGGGACCAGAGGGTTTGGGTGTATAGAGCTCTGGAAGTCAGGCTTGAAGACACGATGGCTGCCTTCGCTGCAAAACTTAGCCAAGGAGAACCAGATCTTAGGCACCACTAGCTGACAGCAGCATCACTCCACCTGGTTCTGTTGTTGCCCCTTCTCGTCTGGTAAAAAATAACAGTAATTTTCCTGAAGGTTTTAAAACTTTTTTTTTTACAGGTTACAGATTGGTGGAAAAGTTCTGATCTTCAGCCATAATAGACTAACCCTTTGTAAACCAGTTATAAATAGATCCTTACCATCAAGTGCAACTTGGTTTAAGGAGAAGGCTTGATTGCATACCTAATTTAGGTTGGAGGAAACAGCCTCTATACTAACCATCTACTCTTATGTTTCATACCACTTTGACAATCTTAAATGTTTTCCACTCATGCTGATACTTTTCTCCTTGGTGTCAAGCTCCATGTAAAAATTTCTGGAAAATTTCAACATGTGTCTTCAAATCATCTTCAAGTTGAGGAAGATCTGAGAAGTGTGCATTTCCCCACATAAAACCCCAAAATATCTGCCATTACTTCTACAGCCAAAGTGAGCTTTGAAACTTTAAGGAACACCTTTGTTTAGCTAGGTAAAAAAAAATAAAAATCAAGGAGGATGAACTATATTGAAAGTCATCTGTCATTGATATGTTCAGTGATAGCTGCTATGGTCTTAGAGCCTGACATTTCATAACTCAGGTATTCCCAGAGGACCCAGCAACCCTGATGGCAGTTTTCTAGCTCAAAGGGGCTATTAAAAAGCATCTTCTGCCTTTTGGAGGCCCCAAGACTCATGTTCACGGGGCTGTTGCTTGTGATGGTGAGAGCTGTCCTCAGCCTGTTGGAAGCACCATGCACACTAAGTGGACACGAGGTGTCCATGCAGAGAAGATGCCTGCACACACAAGATGATGCCTGCAAATATGAGATGATGCCTGCACACATGAGATGTCTGCGCACATGAGATGCCTGTGCAGGTGAGATGCCCACACACATAAGATGATACCTGAATATGAGATGCTCACACACACGAGATGATGCGTGTGCCCATGTGATGATGCCTGTGGACAGAGGATTATACTCATGTGTGAGATGCCTGTGCAATTGAGATGCCTGTGCACAGGAGATGATGCCTACATATGAGATGCCTGTGTCCACCAGATGATGCCTTTGCAAAAGAGATGATATCTGTGCACACAAGACAATGCCTGCACACACTAGATGATGCCTGTGCACCCAAGATGATGCCTGCTCACAAGAGATGCCTGTGAACAAACACGATGATCTCTGCACACACAAGATGCTCACACACACACAAGATGAGGCCTGTAACACATGATGTAACACATGATGCCTGTGCCCAGACAAAGCTGCTGCTGCCTGGTTGCCGCCACTTGCCACTTGATGAGCCTTTCCCAGTTGCTCTTGTTTAACCCTCAGGCCCTCACTCAGAAATACAACTGCTGCTTCACAAGGGGTGGATTAAATGGTTTTGCAAATGAATAAGTACTGAGTGCCCGTTTTGCAGGGCTGTGGTTTGACCCTGAGGCAGGGGAGGCACGGTGTTGAGCATGGCCGCCTGGTGCAATACCTTCACCATCCCCACCAGCATCCCAGAGCGATGCTGACCCAAGGACTCAGCTGTGAGAGTGCAGAGGATGAGTGAGTAATAAAACCCCACTGAGAGTTCAAACACTTCCCTCTTTGGCTGTTCTGTAGAGCTGCAAAGAATTTTGTAAATGCCTCTTTTCAGCAAGTTTGCCACTAAACTCCAATCTTAGAGGCTTTACATGGAAAAGAAGAACTCTCATTTTCAGGTAAACAAACAAATTCATTACTGAAAAGCCAGATAAAGGATTTGCAAGTTTCTTTGGTGGAAGAAAACAATGCAATGGTCCTGCTGCCACAGGCTGGTATAAAAAATGGTTTAAAATTTTCTGCAACAAATTGCATTGCAGACCAGAGGAAAAAATATACACCCATGCACAAGGAGAAAATATACGTGTTCTGGAAAAAAATTATTTCCTCTGAGGGAAATCACTGAATGTTTTAAAGCCACGAAGAAAGCAGTCAGGGAACATGGCCCTATTTAATCCTCATTACTGAAGTCTGCATTCACCTGTCTCATCCATGCATGACTCCACGTGTCAAAGGGTTCAACTACCAGTACACAGACTTTCCCCACCACTAATTAATTCTCTCCAAACAGACATTTTTCCCTGAGTAGCTTTCTATGTGGAAAAAAACCTAAATTAATACTTTGCTCTTAGTTAAGAATAATCCAATCTCTGATGTGATGGATAGCTGTCTGATCTATAATGTAAGTGCTTATATCATATTTTATATTATTCTGCTTTCATTCTTTCCCTGCTTCTGCTGCTTTATTAATTCCTTCTCTCTCCCCTCTCTCAGACTGGCTTTCCCCTTTGGTAATTTTCTGCTCAGTTTCCAGCCTTATTTTTATCAGTGGATTTTTCCATGGCTCCTTTTTCTTAGGTCCCTTGAAGAAAATAACAAACTTAATAATGCCCAAGCCCTGACCAGACTTTCAGATTTTGAAAGCTCCTACACCTTTTCTAGCAAGCAGTACATTTTGCCTATTTTCACTTTTTTTTTTTTTTAACAAGCTGACTTTTGAATAAAAATAATGGTGCTTAAATGATACAGCTTCTTTTTCACATAGATGATCACATTCCTAAGCAGTTCATCCAAAGGCTTTGCAAAGGCAATTCAAGCACATTATTTTACCTGGGAGAAATGGGCTGTTATTTCCCAGAGACAAACACACCTTAATGCTAATTTAAACAAAACTCATGAAACTCTGTGCCCTGCTGTGAATGGCTAAGGACCATTAGGCTTTACACCACATAGGTATCCTAGCTATGGTAATTTTAAATTACCATATATATATATAAAGTAGATATATGAGTTGAATATCTATGCATGCCACCCCCACTTTAAACTGGAAATTACTTTCTTCGTAATAAATGCCTATTTTGAGCAGAGTGCTTGGAAAAGAAAAACTCTTCCAAGCCAGGGTGTCCTCCAAACAAGTACAAGAGGAAACAGGTTTATAAACCACTCCTTTTGCTACAAAACATGAAATGCATTTCGTTATTTTTATAGCCACACACTTGCAATTGGCTCCAGTAAGCTTTGAACCAGGCCTGCAACATTTCTGGGAACAGGAGGGAGAGGGCGATGGGAAGGAAATCGGTCCTCTCTGCTGGCAGAGAGGGATGTAATAAATTTGGTGCAGGGGGAGGGGGGAAAGGAGAAATATAATAAATAAAATATTGAGAAACGTGGACGTGAACAGAGGGGAAGTGACATGAAGAAAGGAATTGAGAAGTCAGTTGTAGTAAAAATTAACAAGCTGTTTATAATAAAGATGCAATAAAAGGAGAAGAAGGAGCCACAGAAGTAGTTGCAGTCTCTGGCACCAACCTGACAGAGGGAGTCTGTGCTTGGGAGGTGGTAACTCACCCTGTGCTCCCCTTACAAGGTGAGGACCCTGCCAGGGAAGGTGTTGGAGATAACCAGCAGCAACATCAGGTTTCTGCTCTGTTGCTGAGGACGTAGGGTGCTGCAGAGCAGCCTGTACCCACAGATCCACCTCATGCCCATGGAAACTGGTAGGCAAAAGACAACAGGATTCCCTGTGAATCTGAAAACCTGCCTGGAGTCTGACCAAAGCCAGTGCCCTGTCCTGTGGGCAGGAGGAGAGCCCAGCTTCCCTTTAACAGTGCTAGTGCAGGACTTGCACTGCTCTCCTCAGCCTTAACAAGCCCTTAGACAACTTCACATGCTCAGTCTTGTCTTTAAACTGGCTTTGGGCTTTTTCCCGAACTAATGAAAAACAATTCCTGAGCTACTCATCTAGAAAAGTGTCCTTCTTCAAAGCCCTTGCCAGGTGCCATGCGCAAACAGTAGCAGATCCAGGTTCCCTCTTTAGATCTCACTTCTCTGCATCCAAAGACTGCTCTTGGGAGCTGTTTCAAAGGCTGAAGTGTCAGCATTAGAAAGAAAAGAGGTGTGTGGGTGTGAAGTTACTAAATGCAAAACTGTCACTCTCCTTTCATTTACAACCCTGAATATGCATGCATGCAAAAATGTAGGGCTTAACATTAAAATTTTTACTCTGGGAGCAGAAAACATCAAGGAAAAAGAGACTAAAAGATACATAAAGCTATGCAGGTTAGAATTCTCTCTCAACTAATCTTTTCTTTTTCATCAATAATTATTTCTGTTAATAACCCTGCCCAGCCTTGAATTAGATGGTGTTTTATCATCTCAGGGTAGGGCACTGTCAGCAGACAGACACGTTGGTGTTGCTGACTGGTCAATGACAGTAATGAACAGCAGAAGGATTTTTTAGTCTCTTACGCATATAAAAGGTGTGTGGAGAATTACTCATGTCTGACCCAGAAGAGCACTGGCTTAAAAAGCATCTGAAGGGCGATTGTGGGCTGTCTGGGGGTTCACAGTAGAAGAGGCTCCCTGGGGTGGGAAAGTGTACCCAAAGAGTTACACAAAAACCTGGGAGAGCCATGTTTACTGATCTACTAAACACATGCACAGAAGCAAGGACATACATACGTATGTTGGACACTCAGTGCCTGCACCAGCCTTTCATGATGCAAAATAGTTGAAATATGCACTGCTGCTTTTCAAGCAAATACATTCCTTATCCTAGCTTGCTTCCAAGAAGGATGAAAACTTACCCCATCTGATGGGAAACCTGCATTCTGCTCATCAGTCACTCCCAGACTGCATTTCAGCATGAACTCTGCTGCCTGGTGGTAGCTTGGACATGTCACCTGGTCAGAGTAGGGAGCATGTTTGTCCATTGGCCGAGCAGAACATTTGCTAATGCCTCTGGGGCAACTTGGATGCCAGACACCACCACCATGCTGCCACGATTCTCTGTGATAGCTGAGGCTCCCTGAGCTGCTAAAACACTTACTTGCTGGGATATAAATGGAAAAGAGCAGTGGGGCAGAGGTAAAGCACCAAGGACTGAAGGTGGAACATGTCTTTAACAGACACCCCCAATATTTAAATGAAACCTATTTGATAGTTGCATTTATTTAACTAATTGTACACTCTGCTGAGTATATAAATTTGCAGGCATTTTCCAACAAGGATACTGGAGAGGGCAGAAGAAGATACCAAATCTCAATTGGAGGATTTTGAGAGAAAAGATGTGCCGCCCTCCAGCACCCAAAGCCAGTGCATGACAAATTATGTTTGTGTTCCTTGCTGAATTGCATTAGTGCATCTGAGTTACCCAAAAAACACTTGCTACAACTAAAAGACTAATGGTACTGTCCAAGACCCTGAAAGACAAAAGATACATGGGGTAAATGGTTCCATTTTTTATTCTGCACCATATTGCATTATGATAGGATTTTTCAGATGAGATTTTTCAGTATAATGCAATAAGCTACATGTGGGGGATGAAAATTAGTTAGAATGTCTTTGCTTTTACAAAGAGCTATAGTACTTTGATTGATCTGATGGGTTTAAAGGAAAAGCCAAGCATTTAAAATACACAAATATGTTTTCCCAGTTCCCAATCTCTGAAATAGAAATGCTGCAGGTTGATGGTGTCCTATCAGCCCTCAGCTTGTAGGATCAGGGCCACAACTAGGAAGCTAAAGCATACAAATCAACCCAGGAATACTTTTATGATTAAAATCCTCACCTGTCTTACAACAGACCTTTGCTTATGACTGGCATTTAGCCTTTGCACTAATGGTGAATATTTACTAACATGTTTCTACAGTCTTTCATTATAGACATTGCCCTAACCCTGATTTTTTTACCACCTTTACCCATTATGAGCAACATTACCCTTAAGTAGAGCTCTGGCAGCCAAAGCAGTGAACAACTTGCACGTATATCAGCTTGCTGGATACAGATTGCTTATTAAATACTGTTGTACAGTAGGGAAGGTAGCCAAGAACACTGATTGACTGCACTTCTGGCCTCTGAACAAACTCAGTATTTCAACAAGACTTCTCTGCCTCTGACCCTTCTTCACATGAAAAACTGCAACACCTTGGCTGCGCTATGGACACTACTTTTGGATTTATCCTGAGTGGCACCTGATACTCTGGAGATAACCAACAGCCCTAAAAATTCCAGGGCTGGGCCTTAAAATGGGCAGTTTCACAAGCAGTCCCTTGAAGAGAGACCCATTTCCCAAGGTTTCTCAAGCAGTTGGGTTCTCTAGTGTCTAGTAAAGCGTATGTGCTGATGGTTCTCATCCTGAGGGCACTCCTGCTTCTCCAGTGCTTTCCCCTGGGTTTGGTGAGAGTTGAGCCATGCTGCAATATTCCTTTCTTTCTGGCCATGAGCCAGAGGTCAGCTCTCTCTTCCTCACCCAGCTGCCTCATTCCATGAAAATTACAGGAATTTATTACTTCGGCAAACTACACTCAGTCAGCTTTATTTTGTCAGATCTAGTTAATGGAATTTAAAGTTATTAGGAATAGAGTCAGATACATCATCAGATGACCAAGCAGACCCACAAACACAGTGTATATACTTAAGGAAACAAGGCAACATTGCTCTGATGTACTTCTCTCTGATACAGTTTGTAAAGAAATAAATTTAAATAAAATTCTCCCAAACACCTTATTTGCTTTTCAACAGTCTGTTGTCATGTTGCAGTAGCTATATTAACTTTCAGGGAAAACAAAAAAAACCACAAAAACATGAAAAGAAAATGTGAAAGATTTTTAACTGGCTATTACCTATGTTTAAATAAAATCACAACTTTTGAGACACCATGGTTTCTAAACCATCTGCAATTTCTTTCTTTACCGATTATTAAATACATGCACTCTCCAGGTACCTACAAAATACACTTCACTGTTGTGCTGCTGTAAAAAAATCATAATATGTCATCTGCTTGTAACAGGATTCATTATGACTGAAATGTTGTACTAGCCAGATAACATCTTGAGCACTTTTCTTATGAAGGACTTCATAGGAAAATTGCCTTATTTAAAAGGAGAAAAATCCGTGAACAGGTGAATCTAAATTTACATCTCACCAGATGTCCTTGAGGTCCTATCACCAACCCCACTGACAAAATAAAAGCAGTAATTTCTAAAATGTAAATATCCACTGCTTGCTGCCAGTCAAATCTTCCTGGAATTATTATGTAGAATTTGGACGAGAGTCAGTTGAAGTAATAGAGAAGTTTTAATACCCAAACTAAGCAAGAAAAATTTTAATAAGGCACACAAACGCCTGTAGGTTTTCACCTAATACTTGTCCTCTTTACACTGGATGTGGAGCTCCAGTCCTCCCTCATCCCTACGTGCCTGATTTCAACCAGCCTTCCTGACTGCGCCAGGTCCACAGATGCAGGCAGAGGGCTGGACTCAGGCAATTCCTTTGCTTTCATCCACTGTAATACACTCAGTGAAGGAGGGAAAATCACTACAGAATAGCCAAGAACTTGGGAAAGGTTCCACCCCATAGAATCATAGAATGTTTAGAGTTGGAAGGGACCTCAAAGATCATCAAGTTCCAACCCCCCTGCCATAGGCAGGGACAACTCCCACTAGAACAGGTTGCTCAAAGCCCCATCCAGCCTGGCCTTAAGCACCTCCAGGGATGGAGCAGCCAAAACTTCCCTGGGCAACCTGTTCCAGTGCCTCACCACCCTCACAGGAAATAATTTCTTCCTAATATCCAATCTAAATCTCCCCTCTTCCAGTTTAAAACCATTACCCCTTGTCCTATCACTACACCTCCTAACAAAGAGTCCCTCTCTTGCTCTCCTGTAGGCTCCCTTCAGATACTGGAAGGCTGCGATAAGGTCTCCCTGGAGCCTTCTCTTCTCCAGGCTGAACAGCCTCAGCTCCCTCAGCCTGTCCTCATAGGAGAGGTGCTCCAGCCCTCTAATCAACTTTGTGGCCTTCCACTGCACCCGTTCCAACAGTTCTATGTCCTTTCTAAGTTGAGGACTCCAGAGCTGGACATGGAGCTCCATGCTCCATGTCCAGAGCTCCATGGTGACAACAATTCCACTGTGCATTGATTACTGGGCCCTAAAGAGGTACTTTTTTTTTTCCAGGTTTAAATGATTGTTTTTTGAACTTTCTGCACATTTGCATGTCAAGGTGTTTGCTAAGTGGGATACCAGGAGCTTGGTAAGGACAAAAGGATCATAATATTGTACAGCAAAAGGTCAGCTTGAAGAGTAATGGGATTTTTGAGTGGTTGCTTCCCTATCACACGTTCACAGAGACTCATAAATAGAAAAGGAGATCAAGGAGTAGAGAAGAAGAGCTGATGGAGAAGGGCATGCCTCATCTCTTTCCAAATGCTTACAAACACAGCCCTGCAAATGAAAATATCAGCACGAAGACCTGACCTCGCTGGACTTAGCACTGGCTTTGACACTGACAGGCCATAGCTTGGCCAAGCACTAGCATTTCATCCTTCTGTGTGCTGCAGTCTCAATGATTCATGTTCAGAGATTTAAAAAGCAGGAGACATGAAAGCATTACTATTGCTCTTACCCTTTCCCCAGGATGCAACCAAACCGAGCAGGAAGAGTTCAGCTATTTTTAACCAGTTTTTCTTTCTGTCTCCTACAAGACCTATGTGGGTTTAAGTGCATGAGAACAGACTTGGCTCACGGACATTTGGGACTTACTTTAGCTCAGCAGAGAAAAGATTGCCTGGCTGCAGTGTTTAGCTCCCAATCTAATCTCAGATCTTTCCCCACCTCCTTTTTCAATAATGCCCAAGCTGATGAGATGTCAGATTTTGATGCAAGACAATTTCTGAGCTGTTTGCACATTAGGCATGATGTAAACCAGCTACTTCATCAGTTTGGAGAAGAGGCCAAAGATACTGAAGCTGCCTTCATTGGGAACCTCTGAGAGAAGAGATGAGGGCACCAGGACTCAGAGGTTATATCCCACTTCACTTCCTCTGTGGGAGTGCCTTTACAAGACCAAGAGGGAATTATAGGAGCCTGGCTCTCCCCCATACCACATAGTTTCCAGTTGATGCAGTATCCTGTGCAATGTGGCACTCAGTATCAGTGAGGAGGCTCTGCGAGATCAACCACTCTGCAAGGGGCAGTTCCTTTATGCCCGAAGCAGGTACCCACCATCCAAATGGATGGTGGTTTATCAGCCACACTGAGAAATGAAATTAGCTCTTTCAAGCTGAACTGCTGCTGGGTACAGCCCTCCTTGCTGCTATATACAGAGTCACACAATGCCAGGTACTAATAAAACATACTCTAAGTGACATGAATAGTGAGAGAAAGCACGGCAAACAAAATAAATGCTTGGAGAGGCAGACACTCGGACAATGTGAAATGTGCCACTCCGCACACTCCCTTGGATGTTTCCTGTTTGCACATCCCAGTGCAACCCTTCCTGCATCAGCAGCACACTTTGAAGCAGTGACCAAGGACACCGCTCTAATCAGGGGGCCTTTCCAGAGCTGCTGTATCAGAAAAGGGCTGCATTGACTGCTGAATGTCTGACCATCGCTATTCCAGCTGCAATCCCCTATCATTTAGCACTTGACCACAAAAACAAACCCTTGATGGGACTTGGCAGGCAAGGCTATAACTTTGGAATGAGGCTGATGGAGTCTGGATGTAGGTGTGAATGATCCTTGTGACAATCATAAAAACCTTGGGTTTTCTAAGCAGAAATACAACTTGCTACTTTAATATTCCAATTGACACAAAAAATACAGCCTGATCATAAGACCAGCTTTCTCACAAGAGAACCTACTGAGTGGGAATGGTAGCTTCTATGTGATAAACTGGAAGAACTGGAAGAGGTAGTGGTATTATCAGATGATAGCTGGGCTGCATGTGCAAAACTTTCAAGCAGAATGCTCCACTTCTAACTAGCCACAGCAAAGCGTTATTCACACCCAAGTCTTTCAGAGATAGTGCAATTACCCTTAGGGGCACAATTGTCTCCTCCTATATCTTACACACCAATGTGATCAGCAGACTAGTATCTCCACATCAGTAGAAAGCATCAAAAGTCAAAGGAACAAATAAATCTTGAATTGAAATTAAATTCATGTCATGAAGTTAAAACTTTCCTTTTCTTGGAAAAGAAAAAAAACAAATAAATAAGCTGTCTTAAAGCCAGGTTGAGCCTGAGCCAAAATTTTTACATTTGGAGAGACTGGCACTTGGAGAAAAGCCCTGAGATCTGGCACATCTCTATGTCTACTGCTTGTTTGTTGGGAGCTTCCCTGGCCCCTGCCCCCTGCCCCCTGCCTCAAATCTCAGCTGAAATTTTATTCCAGATTCCAGTTTATAACTACACAGAACTCCACAACCCTGCCTAAAATTTTGGGTGTTGTCTATCTCTATTCTTTATACATGGATTTATATGTCATAACTTCTGTATAACAGATATGTTCCTTAACATTACATTAATAAACTAAATGATATCAGATTGGTGATGCAAAAATACTATTTCAGAAGATCTTTTCCAAGGAAAAAAAAATTTATCAGGGTTCCAGGATGTGCTGGTTTGAGGTAAAATGAACCAATTTTCTGTTTTACAATTTTACTTTTTGAGTAACTCTCTCAGTAAACTCTGAAATTAACAGCACATTAACAGACCTGATTATACCAAGGGATGGTATGCAGAGAGGCTCTTGCTTATATTTATGCTATAACAACCAAGGTCAGGTAATATCATTATTTGTCCCGTTGGAGTGTTGGAAGAAGAAAAGAATTGAGGGATCACATCTGCAGGAAGGATCAGACAGGACAGGTGACCCAAACCTGACCAGCTGGGGTATTCCATCCCATCTGCACCATGCTCAGTAGAAAAGCTGAGGGATCAAAGGCTCAGTTTTTCTTTCTTCAATGGCCGACATCCAAGGAGGACCCTGCTGGTTCGTCTGCCTTTGATCCCAATCCGAGCATTCTTGACTCCATATCTGTAATCCAGCTCCTGTTGGTCACCAAATCCAGTCTGGGACTTTTCCTGATGCCTGCTAGTGACATGGTTGTCATCCTGAGAGCTTGATANCATGATGTAAACCAGCTACTTCATCAGTTTGGAGAAGAGGCCAAAGATACTGAAGTTGCCTTCATTGGGAACCTCTGAGAGAAGAGATGAGGGCACCAGGACTCAGAGGTTATATCCCACTTCACTTCCTCTGTGGGAGTGCCTTTACAAGACCAAGAGGGAATTATAGGAGCCTGGCTCTCCCCCATACCACATAGTTTCCAGTTGATGCAGTATCCTGTGCAATGTGGCACTCAGTATCAGTGAGGAGGCTCTGCGAGATCAACCACTCTGCAAGGGGCAGTTCCTTTATGCCCGAAGCAGGTACCCACCATCCAAATGGATGGTGGTTTATCAGCCACACTGAGAAATGAAATTAGCTCTTTCAAGCTGAACTGCTGCTGGGTACAGCCCTCCTTGCTGCTATATACAGAGTCACACAATGCCAGGTACTAATAAAACATACTCTAAGTGACATGAATAGTGAGAGAAAGCACGGCAAACAAAATAAATGCTTGGAGAGGCAGACACTCGGACAATGTGAAATGTGCCACTCCGCACACTCCCTTGGATGTTTCCTGTTTGCACATCCCAGTGCAACCCTTCCTGCATCAGCAGCACACTTTGAAGCAGTGACCAAGGACACCGCTCTAATCAGGGGGCCTTTCCAGAGCTGCTGTATCAGAAAAGGGCTGCATTGACTGCTGAATGTCTGACCATCGCTATTCCAGCTGCAATCCCCTATCATTTAGCACTTGACCACAAAAACAAACCCTTGATGGGACTTGGCAGGCAAGGCTATAACTTTGGAATGAGGCTGATGGAGTCTGGATGTAGGTGTGAATGATCCTTGTGACAATCATAAAAACCTTGGGTTTTCTAAGCAGAAATACAACTTGCTACTTTAATATTCCAATTGACACAAAAAATACAGCCTGATCATAAGACCAGCTTTCTCACAAGAGAACCTACTGAGTGGGAATGGTAGCTTCTATGTGATAAACTGGAAGAACTGGAAGAGGTAGTGGTATTATCAGATGATAGCTGGGCTGCATGTGCAAAACTTTCAAGCAGAATGCTCCACTTCTAACTAGCCACAGCAAAGCGTTATTCACACCCAAGTCTTTCAGAGATAGTGCAATTACCCTTAGGGGCACAATTGTCTCCTCCTATATCTTACACACCAATGTGATCAGCAGACTAGTATCTCCACATCAGTAGAAAGCATCAAAAGTCAAAGGAACAAATAAATCTTGAATTGAAATTAAATTCATGTCATGAAGTTAAAACTTTCCTTTTCTTGGAAAAGAAAAAAAACAAATAAATAAGCTGTCTTAAAGCCAGGTTGAGCCTGAGCCAAAATTTTTACATTTGGAGAGACTGGCACTTGGAGAAAAGCCCTGAGATCTGGCACATCTCTATGTCTACTGCTTGTTTGTTGGGAGCTTCCCTGGCCCCTGCCCCCTGCCCCCTGCCTCAAATCTCAGCTGAAATTTTATTCCAGATTCCAGTTTATAACTACACAGAACTCCACAACCCTGCCTAAAATTTTGGGTGTTGTCTATCTCTATTCTTTATACATGGATTTATATGTCATAACTTCTGTATAACAGATATGTTCCTTAACATTACATTAATAAACTAAATGATATCAGATTGGTGATGCAAAAATACTATTTCAGAAGATCTTTTCCAAGGAAAAAAAAATTTATCAGGGTTCCAGGATGTGCTGGTTTGAGGTAAAATGAACCAATTTTCTGTTTTACAATTTTACTTTTTGAGTAACTCTCTCAGTAAACTCTGAAATTAACAGCACATTAACAGACCTGATTATACCAAGGGATGGTATGCAGAGAGGCTCTTGCTTATATTTATGCTATAACAACCAAGGTCAGGTAATATCATTATTTGTCCCGTTGGAGTGTTGGAAGAAGAAAAGAATTGAGGGATCACATCTGCAGGAAGGATCAGACAGGACAGGTGACCCAAACCTGACCAGCTGGGGTATTCCATCCCATCTGCACCATGCTCAGTAGAAAAGCTGAGGGATCAAAGGCTCAGTTTTTCTTTCTTCAATGGCCGACATCCAAGGAGGACCCTGCTGGTTCGTCTGCCTTTGATCCCAATCCGAGCATTCTTGACTCCATATCTGTAATCCAGCTCCTGTTGGTCACCAAATCCAGTCTGGGACTTTTCCTGATGCCTGCTAGTGACATGGTTGTCATCCTGAGAGCTTGATAAGGTTTCATATATACTGTATACTTTTCTTCTTATTATTTATTGTTTTATTAGTATTTATATTTTCATTAGTTTATTTTTTTCCCTAAACTTCTAAATCTCTTTAATCTCTTCTATCTATCTTTTATGATTGGTCAGATCCACAACACAGGACCTTGAAGATTAAAGATAAATGAAATTTTCTGTAGCTTTGTGAACCTACTTTCCAGGAATTTATCAATTTTTGAAGTAAACAGTATAAACTCACAAAATCTCTACTTAAAAGAGTAGTTTGGGCTTTTTACTGATCCCCTTTATTTATTACTGTCCTACAGAAATGGAAACTTCTACTTCCAGCCTGAAGTGTTTTGATTTGTGTTTAAAAACTTTATGACCTGTAAAACTGCACAAAACTGTCTACCAACAGAGCTTTAAAAATGCTAAAACAGCAGTCAAAGGACCAGGCTCTTTTCTTTGTCATCCGTGTGATCTTGCTGCAGATGACACACTGAAGTGGGTATGTGGATGGTAAAACCCGAGTGGGTCCAAGGCACAGGAAACTTTCAATTTTAGGTTGCTCACCATTTGTTTAGAAAAAGAGTATAGACATTTGGATTGGCCTTACTGTAGCCAGCAGTCTTCAGAGAGATCGGTCTAATGACAACTTAATTTTACCAACATTGCTTGACTCAGTAAAAATGTACAGATTAGATAATTGCTATATCAAAAAGTGAAGGCCATAACTATCACAATTACCCACATTAACTCCAATTGTTTCATGAGAGGTGACTGCTGTTTAGAAGACTGTCAGAGTCAGAGGGAAACAAAACAGCTCAACAAGAGAAAGCCTGGTATTAAATGAGAGGGGAAAAAAAATCACTTCATTTGCTGTCATTCCTGTAATAATAAAATGAAGGGCTGCAAGTGCAGAGAGTTTGCTGCTGGGTAGCAAATGAAGCTTCATCGGATGATTCACAGCCAAGTCAGGGTGACTGTACTCATCTTCTTAGTTAACAGTACAAAGGGAGGTTGGTTTCCTCAGTACAGATATTCCCAGGTCATTTCAGATCAAGACTGCCTCCTTCTCAGCTGATCTGCAGGGATTCACCACGGGGAAATTACTGTGTGGCCTCTAAACACAGCACTGCCTGGGCTTGATGATAGAAACAGTGCACAAACATGTGCTTTTGGTACCTCAAATCAATGCTGTCCAGGGAGATGTATCAGCAAGACAATACCCTCTCCCTGCCACTGCTGCTGGACAGATTTTTGTGAAGAAAAAAATACTATTTATAGTTAAATTGTAAAAGCTAGAAGTTATAATAAATCCTTGCCATTCTGGTATTGTTCCTACAAGCATAATTAAAGGAAATCCAAACTGTTAGTGCAACACTTGAAGAGTACAGGTGGTTTTTGGCATCTCACTGATTAGAAATGCAAAGTTGGGAAACAATTAACTACTGTGGTAGAAATCAACTATTTGCATAAAGCTCTTTCAGGTCTTTTCTACTGCAGCTGCAATAATTTCCCCAAGAAAATGCCTGAGGAAGTCTGTGCCGAAGTCTACTGCCCATGGAGCAAGCTCCCAGTCTCTCAGTCTAGAACACCCATTAAATTTTTGTTTCACACAGAGGCAGCTAAAGCATAAATTAAAGTCAAGATTTTTAAAATATAGGAGAGTGAAGCTGGCTCTGGCTTCACAATGCCCAATGGTGGTAACACAGATGCAGTAATCCTTGCTCATCTGTGATACCAGGCGTCAGAAGACAGTTCGTGGTGCACACTGGTGAATTTTATTACAACACTTCTGGTGCTGCAGAAAGAGCCTCCTGCTCACCTTCCCCTGCACCTGGAGAACTACAGATTTCCATATGGTCTGCCAGAACATTTGAAGTCCTAAAAGCAAACATCCAAGAGAGGATTCAGAAAAAGTCTGAAGAAAAGTCTGAAGAACACACCACCTGTTTCTGCACTTGCTGAACTATTTCATAGGAAATCATTAGCAGTCCAGTTATTGCATGGCTAAAAATGGGCATACAGCTCCAGAGGAAGCTGCCAGCCCAGAGCTCAAGTCTTGCCAGTAACACTGAACAAACCCTCTGGGCATCCAGGACTGGGGTCTTCTGCTCTCTGTACTCCTGATAACCATTCCAGACCTTGGCACCTGCCTTCAGACAAGACGGGACTTATTTTAGTCATTAAACTCCACTGGCCTCCTGAATGTTCTGTTCATTTTTGAATTGGACAGAAATTTCATATTGCAAATAAATGGCTGCCTTGTCCAGATCCTGAAAATCATAGTTAAATGAATTCTTCCTCTGGCAGGCAGTCAATGAAACTGCTTGATTGAGTAAGGTTTACTTGCATGAGAAAGGGCTTGCAATAGCAAGCCCATTAAACTCTTAGTTCATCAGGTGAAGGGAGTGGATCTGCACTTCGAACTGTGTCTATTCTACTTACTAGAATTTCTTTGGCTTTTTGTTCTGTTTCAGATCATTCACTTATTTACTCTGGGCTTACTGTGCCTTCTGTCAGTGTCAATATGGCTCAACTGGCAGCAGATGCTCCTCTAGATCTAAGCACACTGGTGTGAAATAACAAGAACAGAAAGAGAATTGATGTGAACTTTTGCCTAAAACCTGAATGAAAACCTTCCAGTTATAGAAAAGTTTAAACCTGAAATTAGAAACTCCACTTCTAATTTGCGTACCAGCCCCACGCCATAACCTCATTTTAAAAATACAGCCGGTCTTCCAGTTTAGTTGAAGGCTGTGAGTACTGTGAGTACTCAGTCTGAGGGAGCCTGAATGCCATCCTCATGGCATGTCTTCTCACAGCTGAAACAGGGTGAGGAAGAGCCCACACTTTTAAAGTTGCTAGACCAATTTGATTAAAACATGAGGTTCTGGAGGAGTTGTTTGAGTGCCCTCACTAGTTCTTTGATGTTTGCCCATTCCCAGTCAGCTCAAATGCAAGGTCCCACCAACATAGTACCACCAACACTAGGGTTTAAGAAGAACACTGCTATCTCATAACAGGATTTTTTACCATCTGAAAATGCTCTGGGAATGAGGATGGAGGGTCTTAAGTGTCTCCCTCATTAATGTGCATTCAAAGTCATCAGAGTAGGCAAAGGGGACAGCCTTCAAAAAGCCGACAGCCTCTTGTGCTGTGCTTCTGAAACCAGCTCTCTGATTTTTAGATACCTCTCGAGGCTTTAAATAAACAGAACTGTACTTCACCAATTATCACGCTTGTTTTGCTTAGTTCCCTAGTGGATTTAATTTTAGAAGAACCATACTGCTCAATATTCAGGGTTGTTTGGGTAAAATTACAAAAATTAAAAAAATTGTGCTAGCACCTGTAGCAACCACAGAATGTAAAATATGAAAAGTCTTATCTGCTCAATTATTTAAACCATCCAATCTGCTGGCAAAAGCTATTATATTGCCATTATATCCAAATACTCCCTAATCCATTCTAAATTTTGGATTCCTTTGTTAATCCTAGATTGCCTAATGAATGCAGTTCAGTCTGGGAACGCAAGTTTCCTTATACAGTTTTTATTCAATGGAACTGTTTTCTTTTCCAGACTCTTTTTGGATTTTTCCATCCAGGAATTCAGCAGGCCCGCCTCCAAGCTTCTATATGGAAAAGTTAGTTTCTGAAACCAAGGCTTCAATATGACAACTCTCCTGTTTCCTTTGTCCTTGCTTCTATTATCATCAGGTTTATCCTGCTCTCTAGGACTCATACAGGTGTCTCTGGTTTCAGCTGTGAGAAGACATCTAAAGATGCTCTCTTTAGAGCACAAAAGATCTCAATCCCAACGTGTAGGAAATTGTGCAGGGAAGGCAAGAGACCACCATGGTTGAGCCGTGACCTGCTGGTCAAAGGGGCAAAATGAGGCTACACAGGAAATGGAAGGGACAGGCATCCTTGGAGGAGTATAGGGATGTTGCCTAGCTGTGCAGGGATGAAGTCAGAAAGGCCAAAGCGCAACTAGAAGTTAACTTGGCACGGGCTGTAAAGAAAAACCAGAAAGGCTTTTACAGGTACCTCAACCAGAAAAAGAAAGTTAAAGAAAATGTACGCCCCCTAATGAGCAACACTGGGGAACTTCTATCTACGGATGAGGAGAAGGCGGAAGTTCTTAACAACTTTTTTGCCTCAGTTTCACTGGCAACCCCTTTCCTCCTAGCCCTCGTGTTGATGGCCCACAGGTCAGAGACCGAGGAGACCAAGTCAGTCCCACTATAAGTGAAGAAAAGGTGGTGATCAGCTGAAGAAACTCGAGATATACAAGTCCATGGGACCTGATGAAATACATCCCAGAGTCCTGAAGGAACTGGCTGATGTAGTTGCCAAACCGCTCTCCATGATATTTGAAAAATCATGGTGGTCAGGAGAAGTCCCTGTGGACTGAAGAAGGGAAACATCACGCCCATTTTTAAAAAAGTAGAAGAGAAGACCCTGGGAACTACTGACCTGTCAGCCTAACCTCTGTGCCTGGGAACATCATGGAACAGATCCTTCTTGATGCCATGCTTGGGCACATGGAGGACACAGAGTTGATCCAGGACAGTCAGCATGGCTTCACTAGGGGCAGGTCCTGCATGACTAACCTGGTGGCCTTCTATGACAGAGTTACCATGTCGGTAGATAGAGGACAACTTGTGGACGTGATCTACCTGGACTTCTGCAAAGCCTTTGACACAGTCCCCCACAACATACTGATTGATAAATTGGAGAGATACGGATTCGAT
>VZRU01003702.1:0-11118 GCA_013398155.1 Pedionomus torquatus
TCAGGTTTGGCCAAGTGTGAGGTCCCATCCTCACCTCCGCTGCTCTGCACCCACTGGAGGCTACTCTCCACGCACCGCGTCCATCACCCGCTCCCTGCAAGGAGCTGCACCCACTACATCTCCAGGTTATCAACTTGGAAAGTGCAGGAGCGGATGCCCTTCCCTACTTGTACCGCAAACGCTTCAACCCCAAATTGCAGATGTTTTCCTTCGTCGTGAGGAAAAACAACACCTTTTCCTCAGGTTTGGCCAAGTGTGAGGTCCCATCCTTGCCTCCGCTGCTCTACACCCATCGGAGGCTCCTCTCCACGCACCGAGTCCATCACCCGCTCTCTGCAAGGAGCTGTGCCAAGTACAGCTCCAGACTATCAACTTGGAAAGTGCTGGAGCACTTTTTTGGACCTTTCCCTACCCGAGGTACTACAAACATGTCGACTCCAAAATTGTTGAAGTTTTCCTTCATTACGAGGAAAACCAACGCCTTTTCCTGAGGTTTGGCCACACACGAGGTCCCATCCTTGCCTCCGCTGCTCTACACCCTCTAAAGACCTCCTCTCTACACACCTTGCCCGCTCTCTGCAAGGGTGCAATTAGCGTTCTGCGTCTCGTTACCATCACATCTATGATAAAAAACGCCACCCCTAAGGAAATCAAAACATTTTGGTCCTGACTGCTGTCCTGCTTCACTGTAAGGACCCCCTGCAAACTTGCCGTAAAAGACCACATTCTTTTAGCTCAGGCGTGTGGGGCTTTTTATTCCCAATTACTGATGTCTCCGAGCCTTAATTGTGCAGACTGCATTGGGCAGGGTAGCGTAATACTTCATTTTCATTACTTACATAAACCGGGGATGCATAAAGTAGCGTGTGAGCAGCATGTAAAAAGGCACGTTACGTTGCATAAGTGTAATTGTTTTCTGTTTCTTGACACGCTGTTAACTATATTTTCCAAAACAATTTTTTTTTTTTTTCAACGGTGAACTTCTTTCTCTGCAGCTCGTGAATAAACAAACCACCAAGCATAGCAGAATTAAGAAAAAGGAAAACCACAGCAGGCAAAATGGAAGAACTGTACACATCTACACGCTTTTAAAAAGCAATATGAGTCTTGAATCTAACAAAACCACTGCGATTGCAAGCCCTAAAGAAACAAAAATCCCTGACATTCATCTTTTATTCTTGAAAGTTGGCTATCAATTTATATTTATTTTTAGGCTAACTCAGACCAAGGATTGAAAAGTGACCACAATCATGCACAACTTGCTAAATTAACCATTCACTGGTGAGAATTCCTGAAGTCTACTCACAGAATGATGGGGTTTTTGACAAACCACTGATGTTTATAAATTTTGTAATGACATGAGTAGCTTTGTGAGAAAGTTTGGCAAAGTAATTATTTTAATTACCCCAATGGTAACGATAAAGCTACCATACCGATGACAGCCCAGTGTAACACCTACTCTTGACAGTAAAAAAACATCCATTATATCCTAACTGAATGTACATAGAACGGCTTAACAAAGCCAAAGTTTATTCCACAGAAGAAATAACAATTGACCTATATTTGTAATAGTAGCAAAATCTAATGTCTCATGGTAAGAGAAAAAGACTTCAGTGGAAATTATGAGCCCCCAACGTGACTGACACCACCAAGAAGGAATCTCAAGGTGTGAGTGTAGTTACATCTTCTAAAATGGGTTTCTTTACCCAAAGATTTGTGGCAGCTTAGGCTACCTAATGTTTTGATGCCTCACTTTAAAATAACTGAAAAAAAACCCCACCTTTTGGTCCTTTTGTTGCCTGCTGTTGTGATGAAGTGTGGTCCTTACCTCGCCCTGATGTTTTAGAGCTGTTCCATCAATGTCCAGACTTGTCCAGACACATCCAGATATTTTTCCACTGTATTTCTTCACGTGATTTTGGCTTGAGAGTTGTTAGCTGTCAGCCTTTAGCTGAGTTGGGAGTCAGAAAGGGGAATTTTCCATAAAAGAAACCTTTTAGTTTTAAAAATCCAATTTTCTATAACAAGAGCAAGGGGGTGGGGGAAAAAGAAAAAAAAAAACAACAAGGAAGCAGACCCACCTTTTCCCTCTGAGGTTCTTACTCAACTCCAAATATTTAACCCATAATAAATAAATGCATCCTCAAGCCTTGGCAGGGGAGAAGTGAGTGTCAGTCTAGAGCCTGATGTGTTGTCCAGGCGTGTGCTCCATTTGCCTGCGAGAGGGGCTGGTGTTTTTGGGACTGGGAGAAAAGCTTCTCAGCCCAGGTTGGAGACATGTTCTCCTTCCTGGCGTTTGGGAGGGTCTCCCTTGAGCGGGTCCCTGTTGGGCAAGGTGGTGGTTGTGAGTCCTGTTCCTCCCCGCGTCCATCAGCAATCTGAAAAATGCCAATTGAGGCATTTCAGCGAGAGCTTTCCCTGAGAAAGCACCCAGAAGTCGCCTTAAAATCTCTTTACATCTCTTATTATGCATGTTTGCATTTTGTGAGTTGTGTAGTTGGAGAAATCCCCAAGGTACTGATCCCTCACTCATCCTTGCTTCCACAGGCTTATTTGGCATGAGGTACTCAAGGAATTTTTTTAAAAAAAATAAATCTACAGGACCTCTGAACACCAGAGAGCAATATCCTGCTCTAGAAACCTTGCCCTCTTACCACAGAAATTGGAGCCAAGGGTCTTCCCTACTTAATGAGATACGTTAGTTAACGAGACGGCAGGATCATCAGCAAAGCTGCTGTGAGTTCTCTCCGCTCCATTTCACAGGTACTTGGCTTAGAAAATTGTTATGAAAATTTGCCATCCAGCCAAGCCAAACAAACAACACCCCCAATATTATTTTACATGCGTGTCAAAAGAAATAACTTGCCGCAGGCAAAGCGGGTGAAGGAATTTTACGAGGCTGTGTCTGATCCTCCCTCTCCCCTCCCTCAGACAGTTAAAGAAATGTTTGTATGATGAAAGGGGCAAGGGAGCAGAGGACAGCTGGTTAGGAATTAATGAAATGTTGGAGCATTATCACGCGATAATGGATTTAGCTGACTGTTTGCCAGCGTTCAGATCTAGTGTGAATTGCTTTATAGGAAACACGGGGATTCCCAGATTATCCAAACCTCCCGAGAATCGCTGCTGCTCCTCAATCCTTTGAAAGCTGTGACTTTAAGAAAAGGCAATTCTTCATCTGGATGGATGAAAGGCCCAAGGGATTGTTTTGACTTGCTTTCGGACTTAATGATGTTTGACAAGGCCAACCCGTAGAGGTGGCTCCTAATCGGGAGTGGCCGTGGGTTTGGGAAGCCTGAGGCTTGGCTTGCAGCAAATCTGAGCACCCAGAAGCTCAGGTGAGGTCTCCCAGACAGGACATTTGTAAACAGGACATGAAAAATGAATCTCAACTTTTGCACGTTTGGCCTGTGACTTATCCCCGGGGTATCTCTCGCAAAGGGTGAGATAATTTGATGGGAAACCCGTGCTCTGGGCTTGAAACTGCTCTTTAACCTTCTTCCCACCCTCCCACAACTTATGCTGTCATTAAGCTGGAACTTTAATGGCTGTATAAAATGGCCCATATACCCTGATGCACTTTTTCCCCCCCCGAAAGCCTCTGGTTTCTGCCTGTTGGATGAGAGCTGCAGACTTGCAACAAGCCAGCCAAAGAGATTTTGTCTGGAAGCAGCCAAGTCATGGACAGCAGGATATCACATGCCCGTTTGTGACCAGGACCCTGACTGGCTGGTCACTTTAGGTTGCCCATGGTAGCCAAAATTGACTTTGACTTCTGAGAGCCAAATAACTTCAGACAGGACCTGGAGGCACAGAGCGTCACTCAGCTCTTTGCCCTGTCTTTGCCTACAATTCTGTGATTCTGTGATTTGTGCCCAAAGTTTACCCTTCTGAAGCCAGCTGGCTCGTGTCACCTTAAAAGCAATGTCAACAGTCCTAAGCAAACAGGGTGGTGCAGGTGTAGGGTCTCTTTGCCTTTCTCCTGGGCTGAAACCTGGAGTGAAAACTGTAACTATATCTTCCCACACCATCCCTATATGGAAAATAGCGGTTTTGCTGGCAAGATGCTACTACAGGCTCAGAGATGTGTTTGCTGCTGCTGCCACTTGTGAGGTCTCATCACGACTTTGTGCCTTGAAGAATGATAGTTCTCTATTATTATTTTCCTGGTTTGCCTGGCTAAAAAGCGGTATTAACTGCTGCAAAAATTATCCTGCCTCTTTAATTTGCGTGGTCTATAATTATCTTCACAATAAAACTGTGAGGAATTAATCTCCAGTAGCAGTTTGTAGTTGACAAGGGATAACTTGACAGGCCTTCAAGAACTGTGGCTTTCAGTCCTCACTTAATGCCAAGAGCAGTTAAAATGCTGCTAGAGAGCATTTGAGAATGGCAGGGCTTGTTCGCTTCAGTCACTTCTTCCCTTGCAACAGAGACACCAGAAATCTCATTTTTCTTAATGTTATTTACTCTTTCTATTTCTCTCTGCTTGGGCAATGGGCTGAGATTAGTCAGTTTTCCTTCCGAGCTGCCGCATATTAAACCATGGCTATGATGTTTATGAGGTTTCCATTGCAGCACCGGGATGTTTGTACTTCGGTCTCTCTATTTTTACTCAAAGCCAAATTGAAAAAACGGAGACGTTTTCATCCTATTCGATTTGGCTATTTAGGTCTGAGGTGATTTTCAAGTGACCTCATTCACGTCAGCCTTACCCTGGTGAAAGCTGGCCAGTATTCTTGCCAGTTTATACTGGTGGAGACAGAAAAAAAATGACCTGTTCATTTTCTGGTGGCACAACCTCCTGCAGCCTGCTGGAAAGCCGACTTCACTGGCGTTTCACCTGAGAGATCTTGGTCCCTTATTGCTTCATAACAAGGTTTCATGTATGACTTTACAGATGGTAGCCAGTTGGGCTAATCCAGTGCAGAATCAAATACTGTATTTTATGTGGTCACGACACCGAAACTCTAGTTAACTGACCGTCTGTCCCTACTCACGCTGCCTTCTTGGTTTGCAGCCTTTTAGCTACAGCTGGATTTAAACTGTGCAGGTGTGATCAGGCACGTCTGTTTTCATCACCCAGGTGGGACCTGAAGCCTCTGCAGCCTTCCTGGAGGACGCACTTTACTCTTTGCTCTGCTAAGGCCTGTTACAACCACATGTTGGGATTTATCTCATCTCTCCCCTTGCCTAATCGGTCACATACCTAATTGGTGTTTACAATATTCTGGGTCCCAGCATAAACAAGATTTCAAATTGTTTAGCCCTGTGTCATGAAAACTGCCATCTGCAAAAAAAAAAAAAAAAAAAAACCAAACCAGCAGTGGTGTCAGTATTTTTGGAAAATTCTAGGAAACAGCTCAAGGAGCTACACCTAATCTAAGTGACTTCTGCAGCTATGACTCAGTGTTAGCAGAGGTCCACAAGCCGTCGCAAAAATAGATGCTGTTGTGCTGACTGCATTCGGGGTATTTTTTTTTTACGTTCTCCTGAAAACATGAGTAACGCTCACCTGGGTGATGGAAGAGCGGGTTGGATTGGCACTGGTTGGCAACGGGATGGAAAATTAGTATGTAAAGAACCTAGTGATTAAGATAATAAAAACAATGTTAAGAATCTTAGGTGAAGCCAAGTTTTATAGCCCTCGAGCTTTTAATTGTGAAACTGTTGGCTCACATTTTGTTTCTGAAATAGAAATCTATTTAAATGACTTAAGCAACCCAAATTTCAAGAATAACCCCGAGCAGACTGTTGTTGTAGTTGTGACTGAGAAACTGAAACGAATTGGGTGAATAATTTTTAATCTAACTGCTGGAGTTTCCTAACACAACCAAACAACTGCAGACCCCCAAGCATTTCATACAACAGTAATTTTAAACTTTGAGGAAAAAAATAAAGTGCATTCCCAAAGTGCAAAGTTGATTCCAGTAGAAATGAAAATCCACAGCAAAATACAGAGATTTTTTTTAATCACTTCCCCTCCTAAAATTTGTGTGAAAACTGATAAATTCACAGTAGAATTACCTCAAAACGGTTGTGTTCAACAATTTTTCCCTTTTCCTAGACCTGAGTATCACTCCAGTCATCCATTTCCATGTGGTGTTTGATGCAGGGAAGTCCCTCTACCTGAAGCCCAGTGTGGATACCACACGTTGCTTTCCTTGGGGTCTAGTTTCACTTGACAGCTAAAACTATTTAAAAGCTAGTTGGTCCCAAACGGAGCAAGTTTCCCTTTTCATCTGCTGATTGTGTCTGCTTGGGATGAGTCAGTTCATCTAACTGATTTGGTGGGAAACCCTACCAAAAAAATGAGTAGTTTTCTGTTGAATAAACCTCTTGCATTGACTCACGTGACAGTCTTAAACCTTGTCTCAGCTTGTGGAGTTTGGCAGGTAATGGTCAGACCTTTTTGCATAATATTGTCTCTCCCAGTCACCCTCCAGTCTCGTTTCTCATCCCTTGAAAAACAGCTTCTCAAGGAAGGTTATCCTCTTCCTCAAAGACTTCCCAGATCTTCCCAAGGCTATGACACAACCTGCTGGAGGGGGACCTGGAGGTATCACTTCTCTTTTGTAGATGTGTGTGCATGTGAAGGCTGTGCCAGCAGCAGAGAAACCAGGAAGGGGACAGAGACGTGCTTTCCTGCTGCTCCTCTTTCTTGGGCAAGCCTATCAGTTCAGCAGCTTCTTTTCTTATTTTTAAAGAGAGCCTGGCAACTAAGCTCCTAACTTAAGTACCTCAAAGACCCTGCTGCTTCAGTAGGACCAAAAAGTTTTCTATTCCTGATTTTTTTTCTCCTAATATTAGGGAATAAAACTCAGCAGGGAATATATTTCTGAATATGTTAGAATAGGAGTAAATATCATCTCTCCTCTAATGGGTTTCAGCCCATTTTTCTGGAGTGGGCATGCATTTACGCTGGGTGCAGATGGATGTTCTCCATAAGGACATCTTTGCACTCATCTGGGCCAGAGTGCAAAAAGATGACAGACACTCAGAAGGTGACTATTTCAATTGAGGTTATTTGCCACCTTGAGAGCAGGCAACTTATAATGAAGAAGTTAATAAAAGTGAGAGGAGAGAAAGTTCCTAGCAATGAGGTTATTTGGGAAGTTTAACAAGGTCCCCAGGGAAGCACTTCTGCTGCAGAGATCTTTGAGAAAAGACCAGGACAAATGTTTTTGAGGAGTTTGGATTTTTCCTGTCAAGTAATTAGTGATATTTCTGCCAAAAAAAGGACCCTTCCTAGTCCAATTAAAAAGGAATTTGCCAAAATGGATTGTTCCAAATTTGAACAAAATATTTTTTCCAGCTGGCAAAAGTTTCATGTATTTTCCCTGTTCTGTTTTTTTCCCCTGTTAGGGGTTTTGGTCAGACCAGAAGCATATGTTGCAGAATCTGCCAGAAAAAATGTTTTCACAATTTATATTTTCTTAAATGCCTTTCAGAAATTGCCATTCAGTGCCCTCGGAGCCAGAAATCTTCTTTTCAGCAATACAACAGGTACAGAATAGGCATCAGCCACCTCTCAGCTTTTTCCTTACCGTCTGTCAAACTGGAGACCTGTTGGTGCTGGCCCCAGAGTTCACTCTGTCTTTCTCCTCCCTTCTGAGATGTCCAACGAGCCCATGATGTTGCGTTTAGAGGTTTATTTTTCAACCCCTAATGAGCAACGCTGTTGCCCACAACCTCTCAGTGTGATCCTCTGTGGCTGAGGGTGGAGTGTGGCTGGAGAAGCTCAGAGGAGTAGTCAGGGACTATGGGACACTGAGCTGAGCTGAATTTTATATTGTTTTCTCCTGATCGATAGTTCTGAAAAGGATCTGTCAGGTGGCCTGGCCTTTCATATTGATCTTCAATCATCCTGCTGCACAAACTCTTCCTCTTCTGAGAGGGGCAAGTGGGTTCTGTAGGGGATACCAGCTTTATGTCATCCCTTCTGGCTTGTTTTGTACTTTGCTTTCCAGAAATGAGAGATGCTGCTGTCCTGCTTCCCTTTGACTCCTTTCTACCCTCCCTGTTCTGCGTCCTGCTAGCCAAGTGTTCCCCCAAACCACCTCTTCTTACAGGTCTGTGCCTTGCTGTGGACTGCAGGCTTCAACCTGTTTTCTGGTGGTTTAAGCAGATGCAAGGTTTCTCTACCACATGGATTTACTCGTATCAAATACCACAAAATCCATATTCCAGGTGAGCCACTTGCAAATCTCCTGCTCTAAGCACTTATTTTAACAGATTTGTAGCATTTCATTCATTCTGTGGATTTCACCCCTCTGAAATGCACCTGAAATGAAGCCAAGAGGTTTAAAAGTTGTCAGGAAAACGGAGCAGGCATACTGTTGGACGAACCTCACATCCTTAGAAAACTGGCATAAAATTCAGAGAGAGGGACAACCCTATTAATCGAAGTCCCTGGTATTTCCAGGGCTTGGAGGCAGAAGCTGCATTTGCGCACCTGAAACTGTGTTTTGCCCCAACCCTCTGAGCTCCATCTGAATTCTGCACTTGAATCATAGAATCACAGAATCATAGAATGGTTTGAGTTAGAAGGGACCTTAAAGATCCCCTGGTTACAACCCTGTGCCATGGGCAGGGACACCTCCCACCACACCAGGTTGCTCCAAGCCCCATCCAGCCTGGCCTTGAACCCCTCCAGGGATGGGGCAGCCACAGCTTCTCTGGGCAACCTGGGCCAGTCTCACCACCCAGCCTGCCCCTGGAAAGCTTACAGCTCTTCAGACCTTTGCTTTCATTTTGTATGTGACAAAAAATACAGAGCTGGTGGTAGCAGACCTCTGGCAACTATGCTGTTAATGACAGGAAGAAAGAGAAGCTGTTCAGCTGATCCATAACCATTTCCAGCTCAGCCCGTGATATATTACTTGAACTGCAAAAAACTTGAGAAAGATTTCACACATTGTAGGGACGGATATTCCACTGCCCGTCTCACAGGCAGTTTGCACAATTTGCCTTTTTAGAGATCAGAAATAGCACGCAGGTGCAGAAATTCCCATTATTTTCATAGTACTATTTCCCATAGTTTGTGTGTGTGTGTGTGTGTGTTGCATTCATTGACTTTACTTTCTCTCTAATGACCTATGAGTATCTCTTGTCTCATGGAATTGAGTGTTGTTTGCTTGTTCACAGTTTCCTTTCCTTCCGTTATCCAGCAAAGAAAGTTTGCTTAAGTGGCTTTTGTGAACTCTTTCAAGATCCCCAGAAGGATGATACAGGAAACAGAGAGTTTCCTTTCTATACAAACTTCTAGGGTGTTCCCATAATAGCCTGAAATTTATCTTCACTCAACAGCCTGCAATTGGACAAAAAAAAATTAATGAACTGTCAAGGGATCAGGGAAAACACAATTAACATATCAGAGAGAGGAGAGCTTGCAATAAAAACGAATCCTCCACTTACATAGCACCTTTTATCCCATGTTGCCAAACACTTTCCTCTCTATGTTTCCAGTTACTTTAGGAGCTGGCCACTCTTTAACCATTCAGCCTGAAATTTTCCATAATTGCTCCCTGCCTCAAGTTGAATACATTTTTCAGAGAGGAACGAAGCGGGGAAAAACTACACAAAAAACCCACCCCAAACCTCTAAAAAAGGTTCAGTCGTATTTCACTGAGATTAAAACTGAAGAATTAGTTTTATGAATGTTTAAGTTTCCCCCCCCTCTTTATTTCAGAGAGCACTTTTGCACCTCAGGAACCTGGAAGAGGACTGAGACATTTGGCAGAGAAGCAGTGCTGGGATCTGAGTCCATCACTGTCTCCATGAAAAAGCATCTGGATTTGTCCAAGTCATGAACCACAGACAAAACTCTCTTTGAATGCAGCAGAGGTAGGCTCACACATCCTTTTTTTTAATATACCTTCTGACTGCTGTGCCCATAGTTTCTGCAGCCCCCTAAAAGCAGCCCCCGTGAGCAGAACATCTGGGCAGAGAATGACAAAATGGATTCTCCTCTTTCACGATTTCACCCTGGGTGACCTGGCACAGTGGGTGAGATCTGGGAGGATTGTAGTACTGGGAGGGAGGGCAGGGCCGGTGTTGAAAGCTGACAAAGTCGAAATGTGAGTCATTAAAAGGCAAAGACCAAACTGTAAAGAAACAATTACTTACATATTTAAAAAAATAATAATAAAAAAATCAGATCTGGAAGGCACATTCACCTGGCGGTTGACACTCCCTACACAAGCACCATGTTATTCCAGAAGTCTCCCAAGAGATGAATAAACCTTGCCAGGAATAATCACGGAGCTGGAATTGTGTAATTGCTTGACTCAACGCAGGCAGAAAACAGATAGGGAACCTGTGCTTTGCTTTTCTTGCCCACTTCCTTCATTTCAGGGCTGTGTGGTGCTGGGGAACGCTGTGGCTTATATTGGCCGGACCAGTCAGGACACCAGAAAAAAAAAAAAAAAGGAAAAAAAGAAAAAGCTTCTTAGCAACAGCTTTGCAGGGTGTGTTGTTTTTAACTCCATTCATAAAAGCAGTTAAAGCAGTCAGCTGTGCTGCGGCGAGGCAGGCTGGTCTGTTTAGCAAACTTCACGTCTGTGAGAAGCAAAAAGCTCTTGACTTGCTGGTTTCATACCCTCCCAGCACTAATCCTGCCCTAAAGAAAACGGCTTTAAGCCACTTCAGACTCCAGCACTGCCATTAGTGTTCTCCGGTTACGGAGATAAAAGGACTGCAAAGGGCAGCGCAGCGAGGAAGCGATGCAGGCAACAGTTTTGCCTCCCCTCTTAGAGGGGTTTGGTCCATTTTCTCAAGCAGAAGACCAATATTGGGGGAGCAGATGCTGCGGCAGCACAGCTTGCATGGTTCAGGAGCACACTGTCGCTCCCACATTGCAGGAGTCCGGGCATTGCATCAGGCAGCGTTAACAGCAGGGCTCTGGTGCCATTATTTCAGCAATAATTCATGGTGAACCAAAAATCAGATATTAAATCTACTGCAGCCTGGAATGACAAGGACGACCCGTATCTGCATGGCCACAGGCAGGAGCGGATGTGAAAATTATTTGGGTAATAGCAATTAGCACAGCAATAGTTTTTATTAATTTTCTAAAATGGCTTGGGGAAAATAATCTTTTTTTTTTTTTTTTTTTTT
>VZRU01003702.1:14277-57819 GCA_013398155.1 Pedionomus torquatus
GCTTAAGATCTTTTTTTTTTTTTTTTTGGTTGTTTATACAATTGGAAAAGTTAAGTAAGCCTAATTATTGAGGTTATTGGTTTTAATGAGTCACCACCTTGCTATTATTATTCCTGGTTTCTGTTGCCATAGGACAAGAAGCTGCAGCTGGGATAAGCTGTGCTGCACAACAAACCCTCACGTTTGATATTCCAGGATTGAGACATAGGAAAATAGGTGGGCTCAGCCAAGCAGGGGAACACAGGGAAGGAGAGTGATGTTTGCCAGTATGTTGCATGGCAACCTCAGCATTGTACTAGGGGGCAAAGATGGGTTTGCATCAGCGGGAACTGCTGGGGGGTTAATTTGTGGATGTTTCTGAGGAACCCTTCCAGAGACATGTAGTAGAAGGTATGAGGAGCTGTCTGAGCCACAGACATTGCTAATGTGGGCTTGTTGTTGTTGGGAATCACTATGGTCAGAGAAGTCAAGTCACAGGGCTTTGAGAGCGAAGATCTGAATTTGGTGTTACAGGAAGGGAGGAGACAATGAAGGGATACAGCAAGACAGAAGGAGAGGTTAGGAGAAAAATCTTCACGGTGCTATCCTGGATGGGTAAGAGCGAAGCATTATCAAGACACATGGAAGGTACTTTAGTTCCAGAGGAAGGAATAGGTATGTAAGAGATTTTACCTGCAGGGCTGGAGAAAGAAGCTGGGCTTGAAAAAATCCACAGGGTTTAGCTGCAGCCTAAATTTATGGACCTTGAAAGAGAGGTGTGAGGTGGCATTCAGGAGCTGTGTCTGCACAGAAGATAACACATCGTGTTGCTCGCTGTGTTTTAAGAAGATTTAGGGAGAAGGCTTGGGAGGGAAGGGATGTCAAAGACTGTTTTATCCAGACCGAGCTTTAGTTAATAATTAGACATCCATGAGACAAGTCCTTACTGAGAGCCAAAACAAGCCTGCAGGAGGAACTTGGGATCTCGGTGGAGGAGGCTGAGCTTGTGTGTGTGTTAGCGTGTGTGCTAACTCACATCTGCTATTCAGATCAGGCGGCACCGTGAGTCTGCGGGGTGAAGGCAAGAACATGCTAATCCACAGCGTTTCATCGATTGGTTTCAATTGATCAGTTGTATAGAAACAAAGCAAACGAAGTTTCCGGTCTCTTGGATGTTGCAGAGCGTGTCAGGTTTGCTCCCAGCAAGTTCATCTCTTTCAGCTGATCCTGCACTTTCAGTTCTCTCTCCGGGAGTGCAAAGTCTTTTTTGAGATGGACAGCTGGCCTCAGAAACAAAAAGGAAAATCTGCCAGAAGAATGGACTACCAGACCCATTTTTTTCCCTCTCGAATGCACACAAGGGCATCTACTAAAAATGCCAGGGTGCAAGCCCAGGAAGGGTATGGACAGACGTAAGTTGCCCCATGAGCATGAAAGTCATCCTCAAGCCATTCTCTGGTATGGTTCCTGCCTGATAGCTCACCAAAAAGTTGTCTGTGAACTCATGTACCTTAGTGTCCAAAGCCTGGGAGCAGAGGGAAACTCTCACCTGTCTCTCTATGGTCTGAGTAAAATATGCCTCCCCTTTTCACAGCTACCAAAATCTGGCCTTTCCTGCCCAATTATCCATTTCCTGATACTTCCCAGAGTTTGAATGCTGGACTCCACCAAGGCTCCAGAGAGAGATTAGCGTAGACTTGCCTTGGCCATGGATGACCTTCATTCTCTGCTACATTTATTCCTCCTAGAGGATCAAGGAGGAGAAGGAAGGGTAGGGTGAGCTACAGCTAAATCCTGTTCTTGAATCTCCCTTCAGCCAGTGAAGAATTAGCTGTGTACCTAAATGAACCCAAAAGGCACTGTGATGTCATCCAAGCAGGATGGTGGCCTCTTCCCAAGTGCCTGAGCTGCCACACGCTCCGGCCATGCTCCAGCAGGCAATGCAGCCCAGGAGACAGAGGCAGGGCTGCTGCCAAGGCACCAGGCTCCCCTCCGAGTAACTGGAAGACGGCAAAAATGCGGGTCATGAATGCTGTCTGGAGTGAGTGACCTGGATGTGTCTGCCCAGTCTTCATACAAAGAGGCAACGTGGTCCCGGCTCCGTTGCCCAGAGGGCTTTGTGCCGGAGGCCGAAGCGGATACGGCACAACGTGTGGAGAGCCACAGCTCTTGCCCAGTCGCAGAAGAGGCCACTGTTCTCCTCGGGACCCGGTGTGGCTCTGAGGACCCATCTGCACAATAGATTTGTCAAAACGAATGCCAAGAGCATCCAGCCTCTCCGCTGTTCCTGCCAAAGCTTCCTGATAGCAGGCTGCTCTGCAGCCTAATGCAGCTTCATTAAGGGGGAAATTCAGATGCTCAGGATGTTCAGACAAGAACTGCAGAATATATTAGCGGTTCTCCATGTTTTTTCACTTCCTCAGCCACTTGATCTTTGGATTTAAGTGTGCAAATCCCGCCTTCTGCAGCACCGCTGCTGTGGTTTTCATACGTTGCTAAGGCAAAGTTAAGCTGTGTTTTTCTTGGTGTGTTTATCATTGTTTTCTCTGTTGGCTTGTGTGTGTGAGAATTGTTATCTGAAACTCCCTCTCCTCCCTGCCAAAGCACAGTGAGTCCTCTGGCAGGGATGAGTGGCCCACAAACTGCAAATGGAGAAGAACCTGGCTCATCCTTTCTCTCTCTCCACGTTCTTGTCTACGGCTTGATGTTCATGTATCTGCTCGATGTTCATGAATACGGTGGTCAAACACATGCAATGGTCCCATGCCTGACAATTAATTAAGAATTATGTCAAATACCCTGAAATAGGTCTGGTGGGACAAGTATAGGAGACCCAGCAGGTTACTCAGTCTGTCTCCAGCATTTCACAGGGACAGGGCTCAATCCACCTTTGCATGACTATAGGATTTGTTGGTTCTCTCCCTTGTAAAACTGTGTGATGAAGCAGTTTTCCCTAGGCACTGGCCAATTCGGAGCATTATTTAGTGTGTCACATTGCAAATAAAGGAAAAAGCTCAATTTCCACTAATTTTTTATTTGGGGCTGAAGTTTTATATCCCCTGGTCATTTCTTTGATGAATTAAAATTAATGGACTTTTCAGGATGATCAAATTTGATCAAGGAAGAACTAGAATAGCAGTTTTCTATTGAATGAGACAACATGGGGAATTTTTGTTAGATTGTCTGGAATAAATACAATTTTTCTGCTGCTCTTCAAATCAGGCCAATGTACAGAGTACCAAGGGGCAGACTAGCGGGAGAGGAGAGGTATTTGCTTCCCCTTCCCTCCTGCTTGCCCAAATGAGGGACCTGATGAGATTGCAGGCTTGGATCAAAGAGGGATGTCTGCCAAGGAGCAGAGCTGCTCCTCCAGAAACTTCCCTTCAGCTCTCCCATGCGGGAAGGGAGAGACTCTGGACAATTCATTCTCTTAATTAGGAAGAAATAGCACGTGTACCTCACTCACCACTAACCAAGAAGTACAATTAATGTCTCGGGTGATAAATCTTGGCTGCCCTGAGGTACTGTTGTGCGGTAGAAGCTGTCAAATCAGACCAAATAAGGGCTTACAAACTCGCTGTTCTCAGAGTAGCTCAAACTCCAGGTCAGTGGGCACAAGGCTATGTTAGGCCAGAAATATCAGCTATGCCCATGACTTTGCACATACTACCGCTTTTTCTTCCATATGCCCTTTTTACCACCAAGAATTTAGCAAAATATCAGAAACATCACTAATGTGATGCTGAAGCATCACTAGTGACGCTGTTGAAGGATCAATGCTGCTTCTGCAGTGCAACCCACTGCATGAAAACTGGGAAGAGTCCATTTGCCCTTGCTGGAAAGGCTCTTGCGGTGATGAGAAAGACACCTTATTAGACTGTAGGAAGTCCAAGGCCTTGGATTTCTGTGGAAACATGGGATCTTGTCTGACTTTGGCAGAATTGGTCACATGAAATGTTTTAGTGCTGGGTTTTGTGTCTGTTGAGGATACATCGCTCAGACTCCGTGCTCACCAGCACAGAGACACCAAGCAATATGTGAGAGCCCTCCCACCCTTTACAAGTAGGAAAAAAAAAAAAGCTGGCATGAGATTGGTAAATGTTGCCGTGCGGTGTTCAAGGAAAACCTGTTTGCGTGGGATGTGCTGGAAAAATTGCTCAAGAATGGCACATTCTTATAAAAAATGATCTGGCTGCTGTTCAGGTCGGTGTTTTTGTGTTGGAGCTGTGGGCTACGTGGTTACACCTGCATGTGCGTGCAGCCGCTTAGCAAGGGGTTTGCATGTGATCTAATTGCCCTTGCTCTGGGATGTTGGAGGTCCTGGGCTGCATCAAAAGCAGCGTGGTCTGCAGGGCAAGGGAGGGGATTCTGCCTCTCTGCTCTGCTCTGGTTAGACCCCACCTGGGGTGCTGCATCCAGCTGTGGAGCCAACGTAAGAAGGACATAAACCTGTTGGAACAGGTCCAAAGGAAGGCCATAAAGATGATTTGAGGACTGGAGCCGCTCTGCTCTGAGGACAAGCTGAGAGAGCTGGGGTTCTTCAGCCTGGAGAAAAGAACGATCCAGAGAGAACTTAAAACAGCCTTCCAGTGTCTGAAGGGGGCCTACAAGAAAGCTGAAGAGGGCATGTAATGATAAGACAGGGGATAATGTCTTCAGTCTGGAAGAGGGTAGATTTAGGCTAGATATTAGGAAGAAATTCTTTAATGTGAGGGTGGTGAGGCACTAGCCCAGGTTGCCCAGAGGAGCTGTGGCTGCCCCATCCCTGGAGGGGTTCAAGGCCAGGCTGGATGGGGCTTTGAGCAACATGGTCTAGTGGGAGGTGTTCCTGCCCATGGCAGGGGATTATAACTAAAGAATAAAGGCACTTCTTAAGTATTCTGTGATTCTATGATTCTGTGATCTTTGCCCTCGCCTAGTTTTGGGTCTGGATCTATTTTCTTAGAGCTGCTTGTGGTGACACACAACTTCATGGCAGAAAGAAGCACCCTGTGGATGTCAGTCCAGGAGAGAAGCTCAGCCAAGATCAGTTTTCTAGTGGTGCTTAGTCCCTCCACGGTGGGAAGGTGGGAGGACTAAAATGCTACATTCACTTCAACAGCAGACTATAAGGAGGTTTCCAGTCCCTGCAAGGCAAAGCAGTGACTGTGCTTCAGAGGTGGGTGAAGGGATTCCTGGAGATCCAGATTATGAATCAGAGTTCGGTGCTGGAGAAATTACATGAATGCTCAGTTGTTTGCTGGAGCCTCCTTTGAGCCCGTTTGACAAACTATCAATAAGCCATGGTGGCACAACCCTCGCTCTGTCTCCTCTTCACCCTCTTAGGTGAAGGCAACTGGATGGTCTCCTGCAAGCCAGAGATCTGCAGGCCTTTCCTCATGCACCATTCTTGCTCTCCTACCACCAGACCTCCAGCCTTTCCAACAATGGCAGCCTTGTTCTACGCTCGGTTCCTGCAATCTTCAAGACTAGAAACTGCTCCCAAGGCCTGCAGCAGTCAGCCCCTCTGCTTTCATGGGGTGAGCTTTAATAGGTATATTTTAATACGGTCGCTCAGTACAGAGGACCCTTTGTTCTCGACAGCATTAAACAAAATAATACAGACCATAAATTTAGTGCAAAAAACATAGAGGAAGAAAATGAAGTAGCAATCTGTAGCAGAGTGCTATTTCTGTAGAGGAACTGCCTGTGTGCTGCTGAACAGTTTGGTTCCAGCTAGTCCTACGGCAGCCACTGGGAATTAGAGTGGAGTTACGCAGGAGGAAGGTTGTGCTTTAGGTCCCTTGTGCTAGGGCTTTGAAAAAAAATCAGTCTTCACAAGCAACTGCTTTTTCCCCTCTAGAAGAAGAGCTAAAGCAGAGTTTGCAATGCAAAGTTTAATAGAGAAGTAGGGAATAAGCAGATGTCCCCTTTCTTGCAAGCACTCCAGGTCTCTCATCTGTGGTTTTGTGCGCTTGCTGGTGAGCAGAGGCACCGATGAGTTAGTGTGGGGAGCAGTCCCTGTGTTGTATTTACACACCCCTTGTCTCCTCCACACCCCAGGAACTGTCCCAGCAGGCACAAATACCACCTTTCCCTTTTGTTCCCTGGTCACCTCCTCTCTGGGAAGATGCACTGCTGTTTGCCCTCCTTTCCCATCTCCAGTCTATCCAAATCAACACTGCCAACGTGCCCTCCTTGGCATTTGGCTCTGTCCCCCCAGCCAGAGCTCTGACTTAGCTCAGACCTCCCACCCTTGCTGCATCCAGGCAGGTCCCCTGGTAACACTGGGCACTTGACACCAGCTTTTGAGAAACGGGCACCAGTTTTAGCTGTGAGATGCCCGAGACTGAGCACTGAAAGCATCAGGAACAACCATCACGTTAAACCCAGCCAGGACTCTCCTGTTAAAAGCACAGCCCTGTGTCATACCCGTTGTCACTGCTACAGTAATACAGCCCTGGAGTCAGACTCGGGGCACAAGGAACACTTCGTGCCTCCTCTCCCCAAAACGTACGCACACACAGACACACACACACGCACCCACGCACAAAACCAGGGCGCGAAAAAAACTCTCCGGCAACTGAGCTGTTCTGCTTGCACAAACCAGGGTTTCTGGAAAGGCCTGGCATTCAGCTGACAACTGGTTTCAGCACTGCCCATCATTTTGGAGTCTGGGCTTTGCAAAACAGGCTCTGCCTTTGAATTTTTTTTTTTTCATTTTTTTTTTTTTTAAGACAGGAGAAGCTCTCTAAACTAAGGTCTCTCCCCTCCTGACTATCTCAGAAGGTAAAACATACCTAACCACGTTCCCTTGCCTCAAGATGATGATACCGTTTCCAAACACTAGCCTGCTCTTGTGATTCTGCATTTTAACCAGTCTCCCAGCTGCCTCCTTTAGCTGCCAGTGCACATCCTCTTCCCAAATTAATCCCGCCAGAATGAGCTGCAGCAGAATCCACCTAATTGCTCTTCTCATATCCAAACAGCATGATTTTACAAAGGGGACTTTTTCTGCAGTAGCCAGACCTGCAATACTCATTATTCTTAAGCTAGGAGTTGCTGCGGTATCTTTACTTCCAGATACCACCTTTAATCTCACAGGCTGCCGTTGGCAGCACCCGCCGGCTGCAGCAATCCCGCACCGTGCCCTCTTTCCATCCTCTCCCGGGCAAGCAAGGCAAGGGAGAGCCAGCAGAGCTGGGGTGGTTTTTCGGCAGTCACCCAGCAAGAGCTGCATTCCCCCCTCGGAGACAGGCATGCAACTTCCACCGCCGGAGCACTCACGTTGGTGGCAGCGCGGATCCCTTTGGACAGCTTAGCTCCCATTCGTTTTTAACCAGCGGGTCTAAACGGAGGTGCCAGCGCCGCGCCGAGCCATCATCCGGAGGCTGATTTACCGGTTGATATGTCAAAGCCACCTCTCCGTTAGCAAACAGATCAACGAAATGATGGAACGAGCAAGTGAGCGAGCAGCTTGGCACATCGGTGGGGACCTCTGTGGCGTGGTGGTGGGGGGGACACCCCTGCTCTAGGGGCAGGCAGCTTCAAGCTGCCACCACTGCTGCTCTTGGCTTTCTGCAGCTCTGTCGAATTCTGCGTTGCTAGCTAGCGTTTTCGGCTGGTGTTTAAAATAGCATCGGGAACGTTCCCATGCTGATTTTCTCGGCTGCGCTTGCTGAGCTGCGTCGGTCGGTACCACAGCTCCTGCCTCCATGCAGCATGTTAAAAACATTTGCCTGCTTTCNATGTTTGCAGTGCATGAAGCTGTTTGCTGACTTACCCTTCATCTCTTTCAAGAATGCCAGGTGAAGAAGCTGGCCTCTTGCTCAAGATATAAGCCACAAGAAAGCCGGCGGCAGCCACTGCAGAGCTTGCTCAGAAGTTCGCTCCCTCTGTCACAGCGTATGCAGCTCTTGCCAGGTATAGCCTGGATAAGAACACCCCGTGCTTTTCCCAAGATGAATGAGATCAGCACATATTCAGGCAAGGAGAAAAAAATAAATATAAAAATTCCCTCCTAATATATATGATGGTTTATGAACCAGAGGTAAAGTCTTGGTCTGCAACTCCCTCTGCATTACCACTCAGGATTTTCTGGGGTGAATTTCACAGGGAAAGGAAGTTTCTCTTCTGCCTTTGGTGGTGTTTGTGTGTTAAAAAGCAAGCAAATGTTATCTCCACGGGGTAGGCAGGAACCCCATCCTCAGCAGCATGAGATGGAGGGCACATGAAGGGTACCAATAAAAGCAGCAGAGATGCCTTTATAATGTGGATGCTGATGCTTTTTGACTCAAGCCAGTACCTTGGTGTTATAGACACCACCTGGTTTGAGCAGATCCTGACTCTGCTGGTCCTGCCTTTCCTGAGCAAGGTTGTTCGGCTCTCTCCTGGCCAGCTGCTTCCCAGCTCCCCGGCTCAGCAGAGTGCCTTTCTGTTGTCAGGTCCTTCCCATCAACCATTTCTCAAGCCTCGTCACCTGCCTGTCAGGGAAGGGGATGGGATGTCACTGTGCTGAAACTCTGGGGTGACAAGAGAAGGGGAGGTAAGAGAAAGGGCATGAGCTGCTTGGAGGACTCAGATGGGCTGAAACCTTTTTGGTGGTAGGGCATCAAACAGCATCATGTACCTCTGGGGTCTCTGTCCTTGTGCTGGGAGGGGGTCCTGTATACTTCAGTGCAAGCGGACTACGGCATGGTCAGGAGTTTTAGTCATAGAATCATAGAATAGTGAAGGTTGAAAGGGACCTTAAAGATCACTTAGTTCTATGCCCCATGCCTTGGACAGGGATGCCTCCCACTAGACCAGGTTGCTCAAAGCCCCATCCAGCCTGGCCTTGAACACCTCCAGGGATGGGCAATTCATATATGCTTGATGATGAGCTTCCCTGGGCAATTCATATATGTCTTGGCTTTAGCTAACAGTTGGGAACCCCATGGCACAAGGATGTGGTGCTTTACTTGGCTAGGGGTAAAATGACTGAGGAAAAAGTAAAAAATTAGATGACTTGCTGAGGATCAGGCCCCAAAGCTTGTGCGGCTGGAAATCTCTCTGAGTCTCTACTCATAGCTCTGGAAAACCTCCTCCCTTTCCCTCTGACTCCTATCATGGGCTCTCTGCGTAACCCTGGGTGCATCCCTGTGTGTCCCCCACCTGGCCTCGTTCCCTGCTGACAGCCGAGATGGGGACATGGGTTTTGACATGGCTGAGGCAGCCTGCGTGAATGGACTTCGTATAGCACACTGTGGGGAAAACCTGGCTCCCCCCAGACGGCACTTGCAGCAGGAGGCTTGGGGCCGACGTGCTGTGCTCCCCTGCCACTCTCCTGAAGGCCAGGGTTGTTCTCCTACATTGTCAGGGCTTGGGGCTGGTTGACAGAGGGACCCTAGAGGAAGGTTCTCCCCACCTGCGCTCAAGATCTGGCAGAGACTCAGGCAGCTCCTTACATGTCCAAGAAAGTGGGTTTCAGCTGTTGGATGTGGAGGGTGCTCTACTGGTGATGGGAAAGGGGAACACCAGGAAATGGAGCAACCATGCAGAGCCAGAGAAGATGCAGGAGAAAAGCCCATTCAGGGGCATGCTTTGCAAGACTCTTGGACTAGGGGTGTTGTACCCTGGACCCAGTGACCTCTGGTATTGGAACGGGTTGTAGGATGCAGGGAGGCAGTGCTGTAAGGGTCCTGTGGAGGTGTGTGCCGTGGGGATGGATGGTGGACCTCATCACCTCTGCAGACCTGCCTCTGCCTTCGACACGTGGTGAGGCAGCCATGGGCATGTTTGGAAACTACACACAAGACTGAACTAACCTACCTCAGATAGGTGCTTTGGATTAATTAGTCAATACATGTTAAGTGCTGCAAAGATTTAAGGCTCTGCTTAATTGTTAAGTAACTCAATCATCAGCGGCTGCGTGGGTTGCCCGAGGCAGATAGTGGATGAATCAGACGGTCTCTGGCAAGTGCAAAGTAAGGAGGGAGAAAAACTTTCCAAGGCTGGGTAACAGGATGATGGGTTGATTAGAGGACAGCAGCGATTACTGAGGCCGCTGGGATTGGGATCATTTAGAAACACCTAAAAGAGGGGTCATATCCTGCACAAAGCAGCCTCTGTGAGGGGAATAGAGCTGTCTCAGGGAATGGGGGTATGGGAAGAAGGGGAGAGCAATGAATTCACAGCAGAAAGAGCTAAAAAGGCCACTAGGAACTTCTCTGAGCTCTTCAGGCTTGTTATAACCAAGACACTGTGAAAGAGCTGGGCTTGGGGCTGAACTGAAACACTTTAGGAGATGTAAGACTGATTTGGGTAAAACAGGGAGCACTTACATGCCATGGACTCACCTGTCCTCCTTGCAGGAACTGGACCCAAGTTACAGGCTTGGGTGGCATCAAGCTGCTGACAAGGGACCAGCCTGAGTCCTGCAGGTCAGTTCTCTGTGCAGCAATATAAGCCAAGAGCTCCCAGCAGGATCATTGGTGCAGTATGGTCCATCCGCCATCCTGAGACATCTCCTGCCACCACGCAGATTGTCCCATCACTCAGAGGTGTGTTTCAGACCCGGATCAATGTCCTCATTTCTGTGGTAGCAAATTCCATCTTCCGCAGTCCCTCTGTGTGTCTCTACCCTTCCTGCTCTGCCCTTTGTGGGAACTCCCCACATTGACTCTGCTCCCAGAGACTTCTGTGCAGGGGAGGAATGACCTTCTCAAAGTCAGCTAAGGCTTTCTTCACCTTCCTCTGAATGAGTAATCCTCTGAAGGTGAAACTCACTGATATTAAGGATTTCAGTCCAAGGTTGACCCCTGTGTGGAGGTGACTTCCAGCCATCTATGACCATGGCTCCTTCAGCCAGGTTAAGATGGGGGACTCCTAGGCACTGTGCCTCATCTGCAGGCACGTTCCCAGGGCTTTGTGAGGCTGGAACGACCGACCTGTTTGTCATCTCTCTGGCTGGAAAAAGCCTCTGAGCTCTGCCCTGGTGAAACATTTGGATTTCAGGAAGCAGGGAGCGGGCTGGAATGACCTGCACTGTTGCGACAGAGCTCTTTGCCTAAGCTGAACCTTACTGCCAGGGCTTGGGACAGTTGCACATGGCTCATGTGGGATAAAGGTGTGAGTTCTGGAAGGAGACACGGGCAACCACAAAACCTGGGAAGGGTTGGTAGGACAGCATGGAGACCTCGGAGGAATGCCACAGCCATTGCTTGCTTGCTTACTGGCAGCATGAGTATTTCACTGAGGGCTCCTCTACCCTGATCCCATCCTTGCCCTGGAGGTCTCCTTTCAGATCTGCACTACAAGAGACAGGATAAGTCACTTGGGTCTCAGATTAGGCCTGCCTTAGTCTTGGAGAAGCTGGCATCACCAGCAGGCAGCCCACTGTCCCAGCACCAGCTGCGGGGCTTGGCGTAGCTTTGTAAGGCACCCCCTGACCTCAGCTGTCGCCCACGTCTTTACAGCCTGCTTTAATCCTTTTTTAATTAAATGTGGAGGGGTGTGATGGTATCAGGAGGGTGGGAGGGGGGTGGCCTGGGGTGTTTTGGGCTCGGGGTGTGTGCCAGCCAGCTGGGTTTGTTTTGAGCCTGTCGGATCTCACACGCTAGATTTCCCACTCTTGCTCCTCTCGAGATCCGGCTGCAGCTCACATATTACATGGATCATCCCTGCAGCTCTTTCATTGCTCTGGGATCCTGTGGTGTCCCACCTGGCAGGGGCTGGCATGTTGTAGACTTCAAGAGATTGGTGGCTCAAAGGTGAAGTGGCTGCTCTGATGGCACTGAACAACAGGGGGGAAGTTTGACTGGTATCAGAAAACAGCACTGGTGAGATGAAATGGCCAAAGATGTGCGAGGTGGAAACTGGAGGTACGGTCTCCAGATGGTAGGTCACCGTGGTTGCTCAAAAGGTTGTTAGTGCGGTTTGGGTTTACCAGAGCTTGGGGGAGGTTATCACAGGGATTTAATGACCCACTTGCCTGGATTTTTGGACTTGAGGACAAGGCAGACCCAGACTCCTCCAGCACAGAGAGCTGCAGATGCCCCGAGTGTCCCCAGGTATCTCATACTCCTGGGGAGAACAAGCTGCATGCTGGACCTGAATACAATGAAAATGTCTGTCTCCAGGCTGAAAGCAGTTTCTCGCTGGATAGATGAGATGTTCTGGGGACAGATTACCTGCCTTTCCCCATGGGGCAGCAAGAAGGCAGGGATGGCTGGAATGGAGGTCTCGGGCTGCTGGTGCTACCAGCACCACCAAAAATGTGTGTGCTGGGTGTCACTGGGGACTCTGACAGCACCTGATGTTGAGTTCTAAATAAAAATAGAACCAGATATTAGCATCTGCAGGACTTGAGTGTCCATCCTGTACCCCACTGTGATTTCTTTTAGAGAAACCTACCCAGCAGAGGCAGGAGGTTGGTTTGGCCTTTCCTAGCCCTGGGGTGGTTCCTTTCTTGTTCAAACATATGACAAGATCTTGTGTAAGATATGGCCCTGAGGAAAGTCAAAGGGATCAGAACAGGGACTGGAGCACAGCACTTTTTGGCCACTGGGGATGACCAGACACAGCTGCACCCAAGGAAGTGGTGAAATGCAGAAGTGAAAGAGCTGACCTGGACGAGGTCGATGCAAGGAGATGCTTAGAGGTGAACAAAACGTCAGTCAGACAGAAAACCGAACCATTTCCAGTGATCTGGGGCAGAGACCAGAAAGATTTAGACTCAGCCAGATGCCCTCTTGTTTTAACCCATGGGGGCTGTGAACCACTGTGACCTGGGGTGGGTGGTGGACAGCAGGTTCTCCATTGCTGGAAATCTCTAATTCAAGACAGCAAAATTATTGCTCAGAGGGAAACTGTGGGCTTGGCAGAGGCAGCCAGTGCTGGGTTTTGCAAGAGGGCAGATTGCTTATCACTGTACACCCCATCTGTCTTAAACCCTGTGCTCTACAAAACAGCAGCTGGTCGCTGGTCCCTCTTAGCCAGAGTCATGAGAAGCCATGCAAGTCCATTGCACAGAGAGGGAAGTGCTCTGCAGTGTTGCTTATAAAATCATAGAATGGTTTAGGTTGGAAGGGGCCCTAAAGATCATCTGGTTCCACTCCCCTACCATGGGCAGGGGCACCTCCCACTAGACCAGGTTGCTCAAAGCCCCATCCAGCCTGGCCCTGAACCCCTCCAGGGATCCACATACAAGGTCTTCTCAGAGCCTTCTCTTCTCCAGGCTGAACAGTCCCAACTCCCTCGGAAGAGAGATGTTGTAGCTCTCTGATCATCTTTGTGGCTCTCCTCTGGACCCGCTTCAACGGGTCCATGTCCTTCTGATGTTGGTGGGCCCACAGATGGAGGCAGCACTGCAGGTGGGATCTCACCAGAGCAGAGGGGGTAGAATTCCCACCCCTGCTGGCCATGCTGCTTTTGATGCAGCCCAAGATGCAAGGGGCTTTCTGGGCTGCCAGTGCACACTGCCAGCTCATGTTGAGCTTCTCATCCAACAGTAACCCCAAGTCTTTGTACTCAGGGCTGCTCTCAATCTATTCTCTGTCCAACCTGTATTTGTGCCTGGATTGCTGTGACCCAGGTACAGGACCCTGCACTTGGCCTTGTTGAACCATGGGTTCAACATGAGGTTCACACGGGCCCACCTCTTAAGCCTGTCCAAGTCCCTGTGGATGGCATCCCTTCCCTCCTGTGTGTCAGCTGCTCCACTCAGCTCGGTGCTGTCTGCAAACTCTTTTGAGTGTGGCCATCTAGCCAATTCCTTATCTATCCATCCATTCCATGTTTCTCCAGTTTAGAGACAAGGATGTTGTGTGGGACAGTGTCAAGTGCTTTGCTCAAATCCGGGTAGAACATCTCTGCTTCCCATGCAAATAAATGTGAGTAGAACTTGATACTGAGATGAGGGGACCATCCTTATGCCTTGGCTTTGAGCTGGCCACAAACCGCTGAAGAAATGAGGTGCTTGATAGGAGGGAGACATGTAGATGTGGAATGTCTCTCTCTGCAACACATCTGTTTTCCTGCAAGACAAGATTGCAGTGGTCCTGTGTTTAGCCCACCCCACGTTTCCTGGACCCCCTTCTTGAGCTGCTCCCTTGGCACTCAGACAGGCACATGCAGAGCAGAGCATGACCAAGAGGTGCTTGGTGAGGGGATACTGATGCTTAATCCTGATCCTACTTTGCAGTGCCATGGCAACCGCTCCCACGCTAACTAGCAAGCCATGGTCAGGCACCACTGTGCATTGCAGAAACTTAAAACAGAAAAAACACTTAAAAACAGAACTTAACAACACTTAAGAACACTTAAAAACTCCACTTAAAAACAGAAGCCCAATTTGCTGCTCAACTTGGTGGCTTGATCAGGCTACGGTGCTTTGCCTGGTGGAGAAGCTTGGGTTGTGATGCTCTCCGGTCATGACAGGTGAATAAATTCTTGATGCCTCATACTGAATACTCTCCGGTCATGACAGGTGAATAAATTCTTGATGCCTCATACTGCCATCCTCCGTTAAAGCTGGTAGAGGCTTTGGGATGGAGAGAGTCTGTTCATGGCTGGGTCAGCCTAGCAGGTGCCTCGTGGGAAAGGTTTCAGGACTGTTTCCTTGACTGGATGAAGGTTCTCTCAGCTGCTGAGATTCCTGTCTCCTGGCTGCCCTCTTTTTGGTTATGTTAAAGCATAAGGTTTAAAAAAATCCCATGGGTCAAGGAACTTTGATGACTGAGACTATGAGAATGCTTCACTTCAGGCTTTTGTTGTTGGGTTGGTTTTTTTTTTGGCACCATCTGTTTGTTCCAGGGCTGGCATCAAGTCAAATGCTCGTCACTGAAGTTGGTCTTTAGCTGGAAGCAAGTACATTCATTCGTCCCCTTTTCCCTGCTGCAGCCAGATGTGTGTTGCTCTCCTGAAGTGATGCTGCTGTTTTCATATCTCTGCTCCCCCGCCTTGTTTTGGGGTGCCCCTGTCCCACAGCTGCACTGGTTTGCAACCTAGAAGAGCCTCAGAGATGGGCTCAGAACTCAGCATCAGCTGGTTCAGCTGGCAGCATGGTGGCTTTTTGCAGGCACTGTGTTTGCAGTGTTTGCAGGCACCGTGTTTGCAGGCTGTTTGTGTTTGCAAGAGCAGAGCTAGTTCAGAGCTGACCTATCTCTTCTCCCTGGGGATGAATCCATCACAATTCCTCCGCTCCCAGCAGAAAAGAGGGAGTGGAGCAGGCCTAATGCAGGGTCACATAAAATGGGATTTCTTTCTTCATTCCTCAAATATGGATGTCCCATCCCCGGAGGTGTTCAAGGCCAGGTTGGATGGGACTTTGATCGGCCTGGTATACTGAAAGTTGTCCCTGCCCATGGCAGGGTGTTTTGAACTAGATGATCTTTAAGGTCCTTTCCAACTCTAACCATTCTATGATTCTATAGATAGTAGTTCAGATTTGCAGACCTGTGACATTGTTTGGTCACTACTTTTTTTGCATTCAAGGTGGTTTTTGCCTGTGGGGCTCATTAAAACCGCAGTGTTTGCCATTGTGACTGTGTTGGCTTGGAAAAAGGTCTCTTGAGAGGCAGTACACAGCAGGGCAGCATGTGCTTGCTTTAGGCCATGGCTAGAGAAAGAGTTAGAGTGAAGAGAAATGTGAAGGGGTGTCAACTGGGGAGAAGATCAGGACACGGTGGGAAGAAGTGAAGGTCTGCCTAGCACAGGACATGGCCACAAACCCAGAGCTCCTGACATATGCAGCCTCACAGGGCTGCAGTGGTGACCAGCTTGGCCACACTTGGTCTATCTGGTGTTTCCTACAAGCTGTGTGTTTTGTACCCTGATCTGTGCCCAGACAACAGAAGGGACCCATGGGACACAGCAGCCCAGATGTAGACTGTCTGGCAGCTTGAACTGGACTTTAAGGCATTAGGAGATGCTCAGTGAATGAACTCCTTGGTGTGGAGAATGAAACACCCAGTGGAACCAAAGCTGAAACGAATGGGATGTCCCTGGCAGAGGCAGGTCCTGGCTTGGCTTCCTGGATTAGAACTAGTGTAGATCTTGGCTGGCCACCCACAGAAGAAAGGCTGCTGCATTGCAGAGTGTGCACAGGGCAACGGGCAGCCAGGCTGCTCTGCACCCTGTTGTGGTGGCACTGTGGTGTGTGTCACCTCAATGCTTTCAATTCCCCCTCATCATCACAGACAAGGGGACATTGTGCTGCTTGCTTTAGAGAACCATAGAATGGTCTGGGTTGGAAGGGACCTTAAAGATCAGTTAGTTTCAACCACCCACTATGGGCAGGGACATCTCCCACCAGACCAGGTTGCCCAAAGCCCTGTCCAACCTGGCCTTGAACCCCTCCTGGGATGGGGCAGTCACAGCTTCTCTGGACAGCCTGTTCCAGTGCCTCACCACCCTCAGAGTGAAAAATTTCTTCCTAATATCTAATGTAAATCTACTCTCTTCCAGTTTGAAGCCAAGCACTGTCTAGCTCAAGTACAGCCTGAGAAAGGCATCAAGAGCTGCAGGGGACACTGACCATGCTCCAGGGCTGATGGCCAAGTCAGCTTCAGAGATAAGACATTTCCCCCAGGAGCTAAGGAGCATGAAAGCAAACTGTCAAAAAGATGGGCTTTTTAAGAACCCTGAGTTTTCCCATGAGAAGGTTCCTGCTGTGCTGGGTGGAGAGGCTGTGATTTGGGACCTTGGTCTGCAAGGGCTGCCAGATGGGAGGAGGCAAAGGCAAGCACAGGGATCCTGGCAGGGCTTGAAAACATTGTGAGAGAGAATTACATTTGCTTAGTGAGAAGGAAGAGCTGGCAAGGGACCTTTCCCCTCTCCTCACATCTGTCCAGCACTGAGCAAACATCAACTAATCTTCCTGACACTTCCATAAGACAAGGAAGCATTACAGTGCCATAATGGTAAGGGCAGTGGAAACCACAGCAGTGGTGACGCACGCTGCATCAAACCACCGCTCAGGCAGGCTCGGCCTCAACATCTGCAAACATCACCCATCAGAAGCAGGGCTGAACTGTGTTTCCCACAGCAGGTCAGGGACAAGCTTCAGAAAGGAACCCAGACATCCTGTCTTGCAGCCTCCCGCTCTCTCTTCTGGACTGCAACAAGCTCCATTGGCCAGGGAAAAAAATTGCCAGTGGAAGCCGTAGGGGTGAGGAAATAATTAAAAGCTGATCCAGGCTCCTGCTTTGGAACAAGAAAAAAAGCCCATATTTTTGTAATGATTTAAATACACCCTTTCATCTCCAAACCGGCAGGAACCTTTTATTGTTCATTTTTCTCCTCATCGGTTTTTGCTCAGCAGTTGTGAAGACGGGGGAGCCAATTTAATAGGTAAAGCAGAGGAGACACACAAAGTGGAGCCGGGAATGTGAGTTCACATCAGCAAATGTGTAAAGATTTGCCACCAAAGGTGCAAGAACTTGTTCTTGCTGCTTGTGCAGCCACATATTTAGCAAGTAACAACAGGTTATCTGTTGATGAGATTTCTCAGGACCTGGTGCAGGGAAGGAAAGCAGGACTATCAGGGTCTTCTGAGAAGACTTTGATTCATATGGAGCTGAATTCAGTGGGAGTTGACCTCTTGCAGGTGCCTTACAGATTCCTAGCATAGCCAGCAGGTTGAGTGTTCAGTTTTGGGTCCCCCAGTACAAGGGAGAGACTGAGAAACTGGACCAAGTCCAGTGGAGAGCACAAGATGTTGAGCAAGCTGGGTTTGACCAGCCTGGGAAAGAAGGTGCTCAGGGGAATGCAACTGCTGTCTTCTGCTGCTTAAGGGGAGTCTATAGAGAAGACAGTCAGTCTCCAAGATGCACCATGAAAGGGTGAGGCAACCAACACAAGTTGCGGCTGTAGGAAATGGCATTGTGACAATGTAGTAATGCATGATGTGAGACCTTGGCAGGGGCAGGCGATTTCATTTTTAAACAGAACTGAAACAAAAAGTTGTTGTCACTCATTGCGCTCAGACTTTCATACCCACAAGCACCAAGAAGTGTGTACCCACCAATCTGGCACAAAATCCCTCGTGTCCAAGTTGTCTGCTGAGGATTCCCTGCAATGCCACTGAGAACATGCGATGCCATCTGTTGAATCTCTCTCTCCTGTCCCATTTCTGTCACTGTCCTTTGCCTCCCAGCCTGGATGTCCTGAGATGATGCATGGAGATGCGACATCTTGCTGACTTGTTCTGCTAGGTGCCATCAGCATGCACCGTTTCTGTAGGCCTTCTCCTGCCATTTGTTCCTTCTGGTGTGTCCACACAGAACATCCCCATTCACACCTGTCTGAATATTTCTGTTATGGTGCCCAGCACAGAACGGACATACTTTTCACAATGAGAGTGGGTAAGCGCTGGAACAAGTGCACAGGGAAGCTGTGCTGTTTCCACCCCTTGAGATACTCAGAAGTCACCTGGGTAGGATCCTGATCAAACTCTGAAGAGTTCTCTGAAGAGAACCCTTCTTAGAGCAGATTGGAGATGCCCAGAGGCCCTTTCTGACCTGTATTATTCACAGAATCATAGAACGGTTTGAGTTGCAAGGGATCCTGAAGATCATGTAGTTCCAACCCATCTAGTTCCATCAAAGATCATCTAGGTCCAACGTAGTTCCACTTGTCATGGGTCGCCACTTGGACATTGAGCCATTGACCGCAACTCCTTGAGTGAGGCCATCGAGCTAATTCCTTCTCTGTGGTTCTCAGCACAGGGAGGAGAAGATCCTTATTTTGACAAGGAGAGGAAAGGAAAGAGAGGGGGGAAGTGATGACTTCGGTGTCCTTCATTAACCTCACTGATAGACTTCGAATCATCAGCAGCTTATTTATGTGGCACTGCTAATTACTGGCTGCAGGAGAAACCCATACATTTCCCGTTTCAAGGGTCACAAGGAAAGGCTCTTGATGGCAATGCACATACCCTGCCTCCTGCAGAGGATTTCAGAGCCCAGCGTAGAGACAGATCTGTATCCTAGTTTTTCCCAGAACTGGAGTCAGAAGAGAACGGGCAGCTTGCCCAGCTCTGCAGAAGCCAGACTCCTGTCTGCCAGCCCTCTTTGTCTCCAGCCATCCTATCTCCTCTGAGAGTCCTCTGCCAGACCACAGATCTGGTGCTCTCCCGGTCCCTCCTCTGCCCACAGCCTCAGTGTGTTTACCAGGGTCTCAGAGCAGGTCCAACCCTGGCTGCAGGTGGGCAGAGATGGTCTCCACCAGATGGAAATGCTCTCCATCTCCTGTCCACCTCCACAGCCTGCTGTGTGTTTGAGGGTGGGAAGCTTCCAGCTTTTCTACAGAGATTGGTTCTCTGCATTGGTGTTAGGGAGGGGAGAGAGGGACTGTAACCCCAGGACACTTTGCTCAAACTCTTTGATGCCAAGCATCTTGCTTTCCTCACCCACCCATTTTCATGGTGTGTGTTGGAAAAACCTTTCTTTGGGCTTCTAGAAACCCTGGGCTGGTGGTGGTGGCATAAAAACTGTTGGGCAGGGGGGCAGTTAGAGGGATTGCACAAGGGGGTTTCCTAGCCACTAAAGAAACTTAAGAAACCTGGCTAAAAACCAAAACCAAAAGACAAACCCAACCTTATTGAAATACGCTTCCTCAAAGAGCTCCGGGATGTGGTATTGGGCAGGACAGATCCTGCCCCTGCCCCAGCTCAGCCTCCCAGATTTCCTCAGATGCCCTCCCAGCCTGCCCCACAGTGATTTATCACCCACCACCCTCAGAAAGTTTTAGTCATCACCCAGCTGCTGAATAACCCTCTTGTCTGAATTCCCCCCCAGGCCCCAAAAGACTCTCTGCTTATCTAACGCTCATTTGACCGGATAATTTGGAGGCAGCTTGCAGGCTCTGTGGAAGTGACCGGCTCCGAGTCAGTTCAGCTTTTCAATCCCCGTGTCTGCAAACATCAGCACTTTTCCTTGTGTTTTTTCTTCTGCCTGGTGCAGGCTCCTGACATTCCCACTGTCTTAGCTGACACTTGGAAGATGGAAAGGTGCCCCCAGTTCCCACCACAACCTGCATGTTACCTTCCCCTCACCCTTGGGAATGCCATCACAGGGGATCATTTCCAAAGACTAATTGATCTTAAGAGCCTATTTTGTTTTCATCTCATCCCGGAGTATATGAAAGTGGCTTCCTAACAGCTTGTTCCTCTACTTTCTCTTCTTTGAGCGTTGTTGATTAATCTTGCTGCTGTTTTTTGTTTTGCTGGTGGGCTCAGGTTGCTTTCTTGCTGCTGGGGAGATAAGCTGCAGCCTACCCATGGGAAGAACACAACAGGTATTTAGTTTCAGGGGTAATGCTTTCCAACAAAAACTTTGTTTTCTGCAACCAGTCTTGTGCCTGGCTTTGAAACATGCTTTCAATGAGCCTATTCACCGCACCACCACCCGCGTGAACGTATGTCAAAAATTAGTCAGACAATCGCCTTGTGTTTACTCTCCTCCTCGCTGGGTGCCCAGCTTTTCCTGAAAATACTAAATGGAAGTAGCAGAATCATCTTCAGCCTCTGAAATGACCAAGCCATCTTTGCAAAGCTTTTCCAGGGCCAGATCCTGCAATGGCTAACGAATATTGCAGTCGGTAGCTAAGGATGTTGATTTCTGATATACTAGAGATGAAAAGCTCATACTGCCTTGCTTTCTCATGATGCGCTTTTCACCCATCGCTCTTCCACACTTTTGAATCCTTCAAGGGGAGACCTTAGAGCAGCCTCCCAGTATCTGAAGGGAGCCTACAGGAGAGCAGGAGAGGGACTCGTTGTCAGGAAGTGTAGTGATAGGACAAGGGGCAATGGTTTTAAACTAGAAGAGGGGAAATTTAGATTGGATATTAGGAAGAAATTCTTTCCTATGAGGGTGGTGAAACACTGCCACAGGTTGCCCAGAGAAGTTGTGGATGCCCCATCTCTGGAGGGGTTCAAGGCCAGGCTGGATGGGACTTTGGGCAACCTGGTGTGGTGGGAGGTGTCCCTGCCCATGGGAGCGGGTTGGAACTTGATGATCTTTAAGGTCCCTTCCAGCTCTAACCATTCTGATTCTATATGCGACAGTGTAACTACAGTGCCTCACGTGTTGGGGACCATGATTTGTAAATGCACTCCTTGAAACATACTCTTACAACTGGAGCCAGAAATGAGAACAAAAGAAAAGAGCAAGCAGGGATTAGTCATTAAACAATTAAAAATCCTCCTTCCCGCTCTGTCAGGAGATGCAATTCAACTACCTTCCCTTCCTTCCCATTTGTTCTGTGCTTGTGCACTTACACCAGAGCATCTTGTTTTATGCAAAGGATCGCTTTTGATAGAAGGCGGCTTTTGATTATGTAATTGCCCTTGTAAAGAAGCAGAGAGGAGAATTTTAGCAACATTGCTGCCTCTTATGCAAGGCTGTTGCCAGTGTTTACTCTGCAGAGATGTGAATCTCCTCTGTCATTTGGGCAGAAAATGATGCCTTAATCTTTTAAGACATTTATGAAACATTGGATTATGCCCGGATCAGCGTGCTATCATCTGTAAGAAATTTACTGGCTGATTGGATTGCAGAGAACTTTTTAAGGCAGGTTTTATGTTTGAACTTTGGATTTCCATGCCGGAAGAATGGCAGATATCAAGCTTTTATGAGCCTTGAGTAAATCACGAGGCCCTCCCCGATTTTCAGCAATTACTATCAATGGAAAGTTGAGCTTGTGCATCTGTCAAGAATAGAAGGTGTATTGCTGATCGCTGCCCTACTAGATACATTTTCATCATGTTTCTCAGCTAACGGGAATTAAACAGAGCTAAATTGCACAGTAATGCTGAGAGGCCATCCTGCATCTTAACTGCTCCCTGAAGGGCTGTGGGATAATTTAATGACACAGGTTTAGTGTTCTAAGTAGTGACTGGAGCAGTGACTTAAGAGCTAAATTAGGAAAATAATAAGGTATCGGACACCAAACCAGCTTCAGCTACGTTTGCTCTGGTTTGCTGGCAGGTGGCAACACCATTGTGCAATTTTGAGAAAAAAAGTTCTACTTGTCTTTGCTTTTTCCCCATACTCTTTTGGCAAACTGGAGTCACTGGAGGTTTCTGGGGTGTGCATTTGAATGCTCGTTACAGTGCAGGAGAGCATCTGGGCTTAAAAGCCTGGTTTTCAGCCTCACTTTGTTTGTGGGTCCCCACATTTACCAGCACAGGTGCAGCCCATGGGATAGTAATTTCAGCCAGGTGAAACAGGTGTGTGCCTCTGAATGAGTCCCAGCACGCAATGAATTTTGAACCACAGCTTGTGTTGTAGCTTTCATTACCCTCTGTCTCTAAGGAGGTTCTCTTCTTGCTTTTACAGACATCTAACATAGTCATTGAGGCACCGGTTCAAGATGAGAGGTTCTACTGGAAAGATGGTGTCTGTTTCCCCATCTCTCATGTGGCTGGGTAGGAAATGGTACCTGTAGGAAGCAAGGTAAGTGCTTGCTTGCACAGGGAGAAACCCTAATGTTTAATATGGGGCACTGGAGAAGCACAGCGAGAACCTGTAGATCTTGGGCAGATCCTGCAACGTCTCTCTGCAGCTGGTAGACATTTGTGAAGCTCTCTGAGATGTCTGTTGCACACAGAGCCTGCCTGAGGCCTGTCTTGATGCAATATTTATATTCCAGCCCAAACTGGTGGCACGGTTTTGCACAGGACTGAGAATGACTGATTCAGGCAAAGTATTGATTTGGTCTTGACCAGAGACCTGAACTCGCATTAACCAGCTTTGGAGGCTCAGGAAGTAAGCCTTCCAAAGCATGAGAGTCCAAAGCTTGAGGGTATCACAATTAGTGCCATAAAGATGCCACCCTTTTTAAAACACCTTTTTGAGGAAACTCACATGAGCGCCAGATATATGCAATTCTGGACACAAATATTAATCTTCTTGCCACTCTTCTTACTGAAGTAGGATGCTGGCACAATCTATGAAACATGAGCCTTTTTTTAGGAAGTCCATCCCTGTGATTCCCGCTCTTTTCTGTGCCCAGTAGAATGAAAAAGCAAAGTTTGCTACAGACTACAGTTCAAAGGAGATAACCCAATATCTCTTGGAAATTGGCATGGTCCTGGCACTGGGAACTCCTCTGCAAGGCACAGAGAAGCAGAAGAAGGACTAAGCATGCGCATGTGTGCACACCTGGACCATCTTGTGGAAGACACCGGCAACAGTTTGTAGCTGTATCAAACTCACATCAGGAGGTGTAAAAACCCATATGTACACAATACTCCAAGCTTGTTTCTTGCTTTTCACCAATTGCTTGCAAATCATCGGCCAAAGGATCCCCTCTTTTCTTCCTGCCTCTCCAACAACCCAGCAGTGGGTCCATTTATTCTTGTCATTCCTCCTTTTACAGGTAGGGAACTTGAGGCAGGGACTTGGCAGAGCTGGGGGGAACAAACGTGGTGGACCTGGATGATCAAGGGCAGGTTAAACCAAGAGCTCTCCGAACTGGTTCAGGCATGCTTGGTCTTGCCTTGGGGCAGAAGGAAGGACAAGGTCATCTCTTCATGTCCTTCCCAATCATGCTTTCAGTGGTTTGAAGATCCACCCAGTTACTTTGCAAACAAGGCCCTCCCATCGGTGACACAGATTTCTTTTTGTCTTCTTGTTTATGTCTTACAGATGCTCTTGTTTCCCACAGTTGCTTGGGGCTCTGGGGCTGTGAGCGGCCAATTCGGCAAATAACACCTGCAAAGCACCATAGCTCATGTTGTGAAGAGATGCCTGGATCAAGCCCCTGTGCTGGTTCTTGCTTCTGCACAAGATATTGATGGGTTAATAATGTATCGCCTCTCTGCCACATCAGTCATTTCCTCTGCACAACACAACTCAGGTACTATCTCTCTTCTAGAGAAGCATAAGGCTCACCCAACAGAGATGGGAAGACCCCAAATTCATGGCACTGGGGATGGGGAATGCAGAGGGGCTCCTGACCCCAGAGGTGGGACCAGGATGCTACTGGCAGCCTCTGGGGCTCAGAGAGAGTGTCAGCAGCATCGTGGCATGGAGATTGTGTTTGTTATCAGGTCACCAGGTAACGGCTGAGACTCCTTGGGTGTGACTCCTTGGGAGTCTCACTGTGGGTGGGAAGGAGTTAATTTCCCCTTGGGTGGGGAGGGCAAGGAACTGGGTGTGGGTCAAGTAGGCACATGGTGTGAAGCACAGGAATGGCATTACCCGGGAGAGATGTGGCTGGATGTGGATTTAACAGCAGTTTGAAAACACCTTCAAATAACCCAGCCTTTCAGGAGGACTCGCAGCAGAGGGTGAGTCCCTGGGTCAGCCTGGCACAGGGCTGCAAGAGGCAGGATGGGCAAACTGGGAATCCTGGCAGTGTGACATCTACCCAAGCACCCAGGTCCTGGGAACAGTGTGTCTGTCCCACTTGACTTTGCTCTGGTGTAAATGATTAAACAGGGAGCTGAGTAAAAAGGGTTCTTCCTGTGGCCCTGGGCCAAGGGCAGGAAATAATGGACTCCATCTAACATTAACAGGGAGGAACTTTGGTTTTTATACCTTTCCTGCATCACTTGTGGTCCTGTGGAAAGATGTGTCTGTCTGGTGTGGGCAGACCAGCAGGGCAGAAGGAGGTTGTCTGATGAGATACAGTGAAGGGAGGACCTGGATGCAGAAAAAAATCAAAGGATCTTCCCTGGAAATGTTCAAGACCAGGCTGAATGCCTGGCTTTGAGCAACCTGGTCTAGTGGGAGGTCTCCTTGCCCAGGGTGGAGGTTTTGAAACTACATAATCTTTAAGGTCTCTTCCAACCCAAACCATTCTAATGATTCTATCTTGGGATGGGGGGCCCAGACTGGTTGTGCAGCCACAGTTCAGAGCTTGAAGTGGTCAACTTCACGAAGCACATAAAAAAGGTGACTGTAATAGCAGCGGGTTAACTGCTGGTATCTGCCTGGCTCCCAAATAAATACCGATCATGTGTTCTGCTGGCAAAAGCCCTGTTCAGAAGTGGGAAGGTCAGTCACCTGCTGGAGAGAGGCCAAAGATAATGCTCAGGCCCTGCTGTGCTGTTGCCCAGAGTTGGACTGAAGTGGTGGTGGTGGTGTGCCCCAGCCACCCTGCCTTGGCAAGCTTTCCATAGCCAGGTCTGCCCAGGCCAGCCTGCGCTTTGCTGTCAGGGCAGAGCCTTACAAGGCTTCTTGGCACGGAGGAGATGTGAACAAAGAACAAATGGCACAATGCTGTTATTCCAGAATCAACAAAAACCTGCCCTTAAAGTGTCCTTCCTGACATGAAGCCACATCAATAGGCACCATGTTCACATGGAGGCATCCATGCTTTGTTGCAGGACCTACAATTGCAGGATAATTCAGGCTGAAATGGACCCTGGGAGGTCTCCAGTATAACCTGCTGCCTGGAGAAAAGACAAGGAGTCCCTATTCTCAAGTGTCACCCCAGGAAAGCAGAAGGTGGCCTGTGGGACCAGCGCCGGTTTCTGCGAAGTTCCTGACTGGTAGGTGGTGAATTACTGTTAGAGATGTGGTCAGCACGGGGAGGTAGACTGTCTTCTCATCCACAGATGTTGTTGGCTTCCAGGACAGGTTGAAGCATGCACACATACACAAAAAAAAATATATGTATATATTGTGTTTGGCTTATCTTGAGATCCTACTTCTAGTTGTGAGATTCATGTAGGAGCCCAGCACTGTGAGTTAATTCAGGTGCTGAGCATCATGACTTTACCACAAAACAAAACTCTTATGTTGTTAGTGATATAATTGATGTCTCTCAGTCAAACAGAGCTCTGGACTCCTCTCGTCATGGAGGATGGCACACTGAAACATGCAGTTGCAGAGGTGTGAGCCTTAACATCTCCATTTAACTGATGTGGAGCTATACCATGAAGAAATCCGTTGAGTTTCAGTCAGAGGTATTTCTGAGCATCTCAAGTAATGTGTGGTGCTTACATTTAGTGGGTTTACTGTACTTTTAGTCAGTTAAATTGCTTATTGGTCTCCACTGATAGTGCTAATTAGCTCCTTGGTGACTGTAAAGTGAGATCAGGCACCTAACGCCCATGGAGACACCTACAATTAAGCATTGTAACTCACAGCTGCCTTCTGTCCCCAGTGGCTTTCCAAATGCCTGCTTGGATGTCATGTGGGAAGGTTGTGGTGGAGATGGGAAACGCCTCTGGATCTCCTGACTCCCCAACCTGCAAGCACCCATTGACTCTTGGTGCTGACGCCGACATTTCATGTTCCCACCTCCTTCACTTCCATTTCAGCATCTCTCCAAACAGCCTTTTGGCTTGTGCTTTGAGGCTTGGGCCACCATGTCTGGCTTGACTTGTAGAAAGTCTAGAAGAGGAGTGTCCTCAACCATGACCAGCACTGAGGTACTTCAGGGTCCTATGGGTCAATGACAACAGCAGCAATTACATTATTACTCCTCTAATTGCCAGAGAAATAACAACAATTCCTACTATTAATGCTAATAACAATGTCAGCAGAAAAAGGCGTTAATATCTACTGGCAATTACTGTTACTACTCCATCCTGTTAAATAACTAATAAGTCCTCCTGAAATTGGAGGGCAGCAATTCAGGATTGTGAGACATTACTTTCTGAAGGCCACAAGGAAAGGAAAAGGTTCATCCTGGGTCAGATCATTGAAAAAGAGGTGGGAGTGACCTGCTCCACATTTGTCTGTGAAGGTGCTCATGGGTATTCCCAAGAGGAAAAAAAAAACCCCACAGAATGGGCAAATTCTAGACATGGAAGAGATGCCCAAATGTGTAATTTCCAACGTTGGGAATTATAGCAGGAATATAAGGAATATTTGAAGTACAGAGGAGCTGGTGGTGGTCAAGGGTTGGCTTCTGGCAGTACATCAGAGACTGCTCAGAACTTCAAGGGGGGCACTTGTCATGTTCCCCCTGAAGGTTTCCCACCTGAACTTTCAACCCCATGTTTGGACCACAGCTCTGTGGGCATCGTGACCTGTAAATCATCCCGATCACATGGCGATAGGTAGACAGGTAGTAGGATGTTCCCTGGGGAGGTCCGTGTGCCTCCGCTGCAAAGATGGGGGCTTCCTGGAGCTGGGGAGATCCCACCCACTTTCTATCGATAGAAAAAACCCCTGAGTTTTAGAATTTCTAAAAGATATTTTTTGAATCTCTGTTTTGAGCAGTCTGTTTCCAACTTGTGAAATAATGGTGTCTCAACACAAAATTAGATATAAAAACCGAACCCCAATTAGGAAAAAAGAAATTCCCCTTCCTATGCTGCTCTGTATCACCTGTCATGTAATTTTCTTCTGTGGGAAAAAAACCACAAACCCAAAAACTTCTGGAATATTGTTGCGATGTGGAACAAAGCCAGATTCTGAAAACAAAAACCTGGGAGTGACAGCAGCTCCCATCCAGGTGGTTTTCTGCGATGGCGGGCACGGTGTCTGGCCCAGGTGTCTGTGTCTCCATGGTATGCAGGATGGAGGATGTCACTTGTTTTGCAGAGGACATGGCAACAGGGACAGCTTCACCCTCAGTGGAGGGAAGGGCTCTCAAGGTCTTCATTAGCAGGTGGTCCTGCAGGTGCAGGGATGCGGCTGTGTATCACCCTACTTGATGTTCTGTCACCAGCAATTAATATCCCAGGTGCTTTGGAAACTGAGCACTTAAGATCCGTTTTTAATTGTTTGGGGATTATGCCAGCTCTGGGATTGTATCAGAAACTCGGTAACATTGCAGCTTGCAAGCCACCCTGCCAACATCTGCCACCTCCTGCTTTATGTCCCAAATGGGCTTTGGCTAGCGCTGCGGGAAGGACGAGACATGAAGGGCAACATTCTCAATTCCGATTACCCTGATAGTGCCTGAGCAGTTGTTCTTGCCAGGTTGGTTGCTTGTTGCAGCAAATTCATCACTTACGGCCTTAGGATGCTCTTACTGTGCCCCTGCTGCACATGTTGACCTTGGCAGGTTGCACTGGTGGTGCCCACGTGCTGTGAAACTGGTGGACGTGCTGTGCCCTCCAGGGTGGCACGCAGGAGGCCAACATTATTTCTGGTGACAAAAAACTTGTTTCTAAAGGGACCATAGGCTAGTTGGGCTTTTGAGGAGTGGAAGAGATAGCACCCTGCCAGGGCTGTGTGTGTCTGCAGGAGCAGCAAGTGTGTTATGGACCTCCCCAGGAAAAGGCAGAGAGAGCTTGTGCTCTGCTGAGTGGTGCTGAAGGGGAAGCAGAGAGGGTTGCTCTTGTCTTGGCCCTCCCTGAGATAAATCCACACTGATACACTACCAGTGCAGGGAAATGATGTCCAATGTGAACATGGAACTCTGGCTCAGGGTATGATGCTTCACTGACTCCCCTGTAGTGGCTAAAAGTTTATAGCTGTTACTAGCGAAGGGATTTGAAGGGGAATAGCCTGAATTTGCTGATCCTGTGATATTTCCACAGGAGCTTGGGGCTGTGTTTGAAATTGCTCAGTAGCAAAGCACATCTGAGACTACATAGATGTGTCTTTCTAAGCTACCATCAAGCAGTCAGCAAATCTTCCCCTCTCTGAGTAGCTGTGCAGCCCTGCTCCTGGGCAATGCCATTCTTCTGTGTTTTCCCACATTTTAGTTGGTGAGAGGCACAAGACCATGTGTTGGTTCCAGATTTATTCTTTCTGGGCCTGAAAGGACAAAGAACAAGGTTCAGAGCAGGTTGGTTCAGCTGCAGTCTGTGTGCAGATTCTTGTGTGGCAACACCTTTCCCCCTCGTGAAGATGCTGCAATGCTGGGAGAAGGGATTATGCGTGTGTTGGGGGTTTATAATGGAAATGTCGAGACTGGCAAGAATGAAGATGGCTGAAGACTGGTGTAGAAGAGCTGAAAGGGGAAAACAGCAGAAGGGCTGCACAAATGGGAAATGTAAATGGTCCCTAGACGAGCCCATCAGCAAGACTCTATGTGCACCGTCTCAGGACATCCAAGCTGGGAGACAAAAGCCAGGGAGTAAATCCTGGTGACTCACAATGGTAGGACAGGATGGAGAGACCCACGGTTGGCAGCTCCTCCAGGGGAAAAAAAGGATACATCCGAACTATCAGACTGTCACCAATCTGGGAGAAACCCAAGAAATGTAATGAGGACTTGACAGTTATTGTCCCTTGTTCCTGGAGCAGAGAAAAGCTGAAGGGTGATGGGCTACCCATGGCTCAAGATGGGACGTTCAACAAGATCCCACAAGGATGCTGGAGCAGGATTAAACCTTATTTGTTCATGTTTCTGTAACCAGTGAAAAGCTGTCCTTGGATGTAAAACTGGATGTGAAACTGCCTTTGCCTCTGAGTCATTCCTGAAATCTCTCCCATTGCTATTCGTCAGACACAATCACTCCACAAATAGCAAGTAGTGGCAGAAGCAGCAGCTGTGGCCCAGGGAATACGCTGTAGACTTCAGGAAAATGGTGTCTGTAATGTGCCTAACTGATGCAGAATTAATCAGGTTTGAAAAAAGAACACGGCTCTCACACCCTGGGGGACTGTAGCTAAAAATTCCTGCCTCTGCGATCTTCCCGTCGTGCTCCTTGTAATAAACTCATTTATTTCTCTTAGAAGTTCTCTCCCACATTGCCCGCAGACCTTTCACATGGAAATAGTGGGATTAAGGAGATTAAGATTTAGCTTCAACTTGGATAAAGAACAACAAAGAAGAATGATTAACACTTGAAACGGTTCCCAGTCATTAGTTCTGAAGTCCAGTCTCTGTATATTGCCTCTAGTGAGAGCTTTTCTGTTGTGTTCATTGCTGTCACATCTGATCCTGTGAGAGAGCAGGAGTAAACCAAATGATTCTCTACATTGGGATGGGCTGGCTCTAAAACACACATAGTTTGAGCCATGGATGATGTAGAAGGCATGGAAGAGAAAAAGGAGCTGGTGAGGTTTATGGGGTGGATATAGGGAAGACACCTCTTGAGGGAGGACGGGGAATTGGGGAGAGCAAACAGGGTCAAGGAGGTGGAGAGCAGAGGTGAAGGGCTGAAGTCTTGGTTCAAGGAGAACAGGAAGGAGAAGGTAGGAGGCCACAGGCTTGGAGAGGATCTGGCTTGGAATGGAGGCCAAGACCACAGGAGGAGTTTGGTGTGAAGTCAGCTGCATCTTGGTATTGGTGATGAGATATACATACATGGGGATGAGAAGTGGCCATAGACCATGTGCCCTGTTATGGGTCTGGGGAGTTGGAGTTAAGGAGGAGAAAGGTTTGAGTCTGTAGTGATGTTTCTCTGTGACACCTGATTTTTGTTCAAGCTCTTTTATCTTGGTTTTGATGTCAGGGGAACAGCATTTGAACCCTCAAAATTCAATTTAGATTAAAGAATAACTCTTCTGAACTCTTATTCTCCTCAGTGGATGCTCTGCTGGGTTTTTGGAAGTTGTTAGGTTTCCCAGGGCAATGAGTCTCAATAGAAAACCCAACCCAACTTCTGGCAGTGTGGGGAGCTTTCTGCTTTTCTCACTTGGAGCACCCCACATAAACAGGGCCTTGCTAGTGCTGTAGAGGTGAATATCACGCAGTTCACTGCAAAGATGTTCCTTTCCCCCTCAATGTCCACCCTACTGTCTGAGGGAGACCCTTGGCTATGTTTTGCCTGTGTGTATCCATGTTGACCTGCAACTGAAGGACACCAATCACCATGTGACACTCATGTGAGAAAGCAGAAGTGTCTATCCCCACACCGACTCCAACACTGCAACCAGAAAGTGGTTTCCCCTTTAGTTCAGGCTGTCTTTTCCCAGCAGAAGCAGCTGACATAGTTTCCTGGGTCATTTTGAAGGCTGTGTCCTTATACTGCCAGTTTGGAGGCACCTTTTGCAGCAGGAGTTTCTGTTTCTGCATTATCCTTTCTTCAAGGCCTGGATCAGGAGGCCAAGCCACCAGGAAATGACATCCTTTGGGGTGGCAGTTCTCATTTCACCTGCTATGTTGTGGCTCTGTCTGACTCAAAGAGCAGGTAGCTCCTCTGCCAGTAAAAACAGGGAGCCCAGCAGGGTATCTCAGCTCCTGGAAAGGCAGAGGACAGGCTGGCAATGAGCAGAGGTAGCAAGTACAATGCTGGACTTCTAGCCTTGTGTGTGGTTTGATGTCTCTAGAGCTTTTCCTCATGTGCTCAGGGATGTATCAGCCTTTCTTGGTCCTGGAGGTGCTACAGGCTCAGATCCAGTGGATCCAGGCCCAGGGTTACCCATGGCTTCATCACGTGGGCTGATGGGGAGAAAGAGGTGGTTGTTTGGTAAGTGGGAGCCCCAGATGGGCTTTTTACCTGGATGGACGGGACAGGGCAGGGTTGTGTGGTCTTTGTCCTTTGAGGTTTTCAAGACCAGGCTGAAGAGCCTGGTCTGAATCCCATAGCAGACTTTGGTTTGAGTAGGATGTTAGGCTAGACGTGATCCTGGAGGTAACACGTTGGTGACAATGCAGTAGGATACTTCTGGGCTCAGTTTTCCCAACAGATGCCACTTTGGTGATATTAGTGACCTGAAGCCAGCTGGCCTCCTTGCCTGCTGCAAAGGCAGGGCCCTGACCAAAGGTTCCCAAAGGCTAAATATTCATGCTCAGCATGATATCCAGACTCCCAGACTCCTGAGGGGCTCAAGTGTCCCCCAGCATGGCATCGTGTGGGTTGTTGGGCCATAACTGAGTCCAGTTTCCAGTCTCGCCCTCAAAACTGGTGTGACTGGAGCAACACTGGAGACTGGGGGTTCATGGGCAGCATGGATAGTTGGATGTTGTACAGGGTCCTTCTGAACTGCACCCCACGGGTCAATTGTTCAAACCATGTCCCAGGGTGGATGAAGTCCCTGCTGCCACCAGTGGCTTTCTGAGGACAGCCCTTCCCAGTGTGACCCAGGGTGTCACTTAGGACATGGAGCAGGATCCAACCCGTGTCACTACCTTTTCTACTGGTAGGTGAAAAATAGAAGACATTCTTGCTGGCAGAATTAGGCATGCAGAGCTTCCTGGGATCCTTGCAGCCTTGGTACAGCGATTGTTTGGACTTTAACCTTTCAGAGGAGAGCCTTCTCCTGCCCTGCAGGATTCAATCCTTCCTACTGCATCCAGGCTTGCTTCCCCAGCAGCTGGCTGCTCATGAGTTGTGGTGCTCGTTACCTCTAACTTGGATGCAGCATCTGAAGTCAGAAAAGGGCATGTGATCCCTGTTCCAGGTCTTGCATATCCTTGTACATTTAAATAGCACTCTAGAGACTGCAGAGCAGTGCAAACCGGCTTGAAGCCTTCCTCTTCTTGGCCTGATCGGCAGGTCATTGTTGGTTTCTTTACAGAATAACTCGGTCCCTTTTTGTGCTGCACCATATGTTAGATGAGACCCAGATGTTTGCTCCGACAATGACTCATTACCACAGTTGTAGCTGTCAAGAAAGCTGGTGGTTTTTGCAGCTGGATCAGGGAAAGTCAAAGCCTTTAGCATACTTAAACACGGAAGTTCATATGCTTTTTTGGGAGCCTGGGATCAGCCAGGCTGATCAGTCCCAGCAAAGGAATCCCTCTCTGTGGCCAGTGCAAGAATGAATTTATAGTGAAGGGGCTTTGAATGCCTTCTCCTGCCCAACAGGGGAACACTTTGCCTGTCCCTGCTGTGCCCTCTCTGCCCTGCCTATTTATCCTGCCTGGGATCTGGGACTTGCCACGTGTCTCCATATGACAGTACCATGTGGCCTTGCTGGCTTCTGAGGTCCCCAGGTGTCACTGCAATAGCAGTTCTAGGTGTCCCCCCTCCACCCCCCGCGGTGCGTGAGAGTTGTGTTTTTAAATACATGGGGGTGACGTGGTTTAACCCCAGCCAGCAGCTAGGACCACTCAGCCCCTTGCTCACTCCCCCCGTTGGGATGGGGAAGAGAATCAGAAGACTAATCCACAGCTGCTCTGGGCAACCTGGATCAGTCTCTCACCACCTCTCCACAGTAGCAGGGACACCCCCAACTAGACCAGGTTGCCCTGGGCTTCATCCAACCCCACCTTGAATATCTCCAGGGAAGGGGCCTCAACCACCTCCCTGGGCAACCTCTTCCAGTGCTCCACCACCCTCAGAGGAAAGAATTTGTTTCTAATATCCAATCTAAATATGCTCTTTTCAAACTATCACCGCAGGCCTTTGTAAACAGATTCTCCTCAGCCTTCCTGTAGCCCCCTTCAGGTACTGGAAGGCTGCGATTAGGTCTCCTTGGAGCCTCTTCCTCTCCAGGCTGAAAAACCCCAGCTCCCTTAGCCTATCCTTGTAGCAGAGGTGCTCCAGGCCCCTGATAATTTTTGTGGCCCTCACTCTCTTCTCCTTATTCCATACCATTTCCATCATGCTCAGGTGAAAGAACTGGGATTATCACTAGGTAATTTGTGCTAATGGCTTTCATGATGTGGTGGTTTATCTGTAGGACTTGACCTTCACAAAGGTCCTGGATACACTTCTTGCTCGCTCTCAGCCTGTCTGGATTCTCATATCCCATTCCTATCTTCTCTGAAACTCACTGCTGTTCTGGAGTATACACCTGTATGCCAAAAACCAAATAGCATTTGTAGATCATCAAAGATAATTCATGAGCTTTTAAACAGAGCAGACCCTGCCAGTGCAGAGGGACAGGCTCTGCATTCGCCATTCAGAGCCAGGCGAAGGCAGTAATAGCATGGGAAGGAACGGGAAAAGTGGTAGGAAGAAGCAAAAAGTCTGGATTGCTTGAGCAGAAGTAATTCTGGCCTATTGTTGGTGTGCTGACTAGCAGCTGCAGATGTGGTCACTCTTAGGGAAGAAACGGAGCTCCTGGAGCACTTTCTTCCCTTGCCCTAAAAACAAGTAGGAAACAGCCTCTGGGACTTTCAGGGGTTGGGCGTATTTTATTTGGAGGAACAACAGAGGACACAAGCAACGTTACTGCTCTCTGCTGCAGCCGTGTACTTGCTCTCATACAAGTATTAGCAGCCCTATAGCAAGAAGATAAGGCTGNCATGGATGGATAAGTAGGAGTCAGAAAGTGAGGGAGAGGGAATTTCTGCCCTTGTAAGGAGGGCACAGAGATCTCCAGGGTGAGAGCACTCCTGCAGAGCCCGGAGGGAAGACAGCACAATGCCCCCAAGGGATATTTGTGTTCAGCTCTCCTGGAGAAAGAGCCACCATAAACCTAAAGAAGGGAAGTTATCCATAACTCAGAAAATACATGGAAATATTTTCCATGCTGCTCTGGGAGACCAGGAAGTTATTTTTGGTTTCTGTAGCGCAGCGAGTGTCATCGGGAGCATGTGCAACAACAGAGTTTTCAGCAGTTCCCATTGTATTTGCTGCTATTGACCTTATCGCTAATAAGTGCAGGATGTGAATTCTAACGGCAAAGATGTAATCAGAGAGGCCTGGAGACAGCTCGTCTGCTCGACGAGCAGTTGCCATGACAGAGGCTCTCCCGTCGCTCCTTCTCAAGTGGAACATCAGGTAAAACAAGGACTCTGCCACTTCTGTTGACTTCAGGATAATTTAGGGGATGAGTGACTTCACTGTTTCCCTGGATGTGAGACGTGAGGACATTTTTATGACTCCGAAGGACAGAGAAAAGTCATGTTATTGCACTCCTGGTGAAAGACTTTGATATTCTGCACAGCACTCAGGCTGGGACATTAAATGTTACTCTTAGCTATTGCTTATTAAGTCACAACACATGCAGGAATGCACCAGAGGCAGAAGATCCAGATACTTCTTGATTTACAACAGCTTAAACAAATTTGGTCATGCTATTACCCATTTATAACTGCTCGCAATCTGGCCCAGAGTTTTCAAGAGGGGGAGCACCAGGGGTTTAAACCCTACAGATACTATTTTGGCTGCTATGATCCCGCTTGTTTTGCAGAGGTAAAATGAGCAGTCTGTATGAGTAACCGCACAAACCCTCCGTTTTCCCTGAGCTGGGTGAGCGAGCACTGCAGCACACTGACATCCTTCCTTAAAAACATGCCAAGGGTAAAAAAGATCTGGTGCTCGGCGACATGTGCTTTATGTCTGTTAAAGAATGAGGACATCAACACAGCCAACGTAGACATTGGCCAAGCAGAGATGTTGTGGAGGGCTTCTGAAGGGCCTGGAGATTTCTTCCAGCTGCCTTTACCTGACCCTTATGATGGTCATAATGGTGTAGTCTGAGAAGGCTAGAGAAAGGAGTCTGTGGAAGTTTCTATGAGTGTGTCCTTTTCTTCCATCCTCCTGTTTTGCCTCTGCAGTGAAATCATCTGTGACACAACAGGTGCCACACAGCAGGTTGAGGGAACAGACCTGGGCTGGTGGTAATCTCTGGTTTCTAGAGACAGCTGCGAAAGACGGTCTGAATTTTAGCAGCAGCAATGGATGTAGAAATTGTTCCAGGTCATAATGGTTTGAAAGGAAAGAAGAGGCAGAAAATATACCTTGCCACGATACCTGTCTGCAGGAGGATTTATCAGAAGATGGGAAAGCAGCATTACATTACAATCTGCAGGCATCTGTATGTCCAGAAGGACACTGGGGAAAGGGACAGATTGAAGTGGGTTATTACCAGCCGGTAATAACAATAATATTGTTATAACAATAATATTGTTATTGTCAAATGTGTCAATGCCAGTGATTCTTGTTTTAAAAGCAGGGGACACATTGCCATTTTAATGGGACAGATTCCTTGACAGTACTCGATTCATGGCACTGCTCCTGGATCCAAGAGTGAAGACTTCCTGATGGAAATGAGAATTGGCACAGAGGAGGATTTTTCCAAAGAAATGATGAAGGGAACTGGAGATTTCAGGCCTTGTGCACTTGGAAAAAATAAACCCAAACCTTAGCCTCTCCTTTTGCCCTGAGAAATGCAGTCCAACTACCAGATGCTGGGACCAGGTAAGCAAATCCCAGGAATCTCACTGTGTCTTTTGCCAAGACCCCACAGCATTTCGCAAACATCACGAGATCTTGAGGTGGATCTGAGTTCTGTTCTGTAAGGGGAGAAAGACAAAAGAAGATTTTGACTAGCAGACATCTGCTACAGCTCAGCCTGTGCTCTCCCTCCAGCCACATTTCTGCCACCTCCTCCAGCCGTCGTTCAGTTTGTATGACTTTTATGGATCACTCAAATTTGCACAGCGGGTGTTATCCCCAAAAGAGGAGAACAAAGGCTAGTGTCTCTCAGCAGAACTTCTCCGTGTAAACAACCTCCCACTTTTGGCCCATGTCTGAATTCCTCTAGCCAGATCCCAAGGAACTGTGCCACTTGTTGAAGTTTTCTAACACATTGCCAGTGATGGCAAGGCTGTCCTCCTGCAGAGCTTCGCGGGGTGAAGCACAGTGTGTTGCTCAGAAGAATGAAGCAAACTCCTGGAGATATGGGAAGTGTCTGTCTCTGGCTACATTGCAGCTCTGATTTTCTGTGGGTGTTTTCCTACTTGTGCACTTCTCATCAAAGTTTTGCTGGCAGTTGGGGGCACTGTGGAAAGAGATATATCCAAGAGACATCCACAGTTATATTTTGCAAGAATAAAGAGTTGTTGACATTGCTATTTACACAGAAAAACCCAGCCCTGAAGGTTAACCATTAATTCATTTCTTGGCGTGATCTGCCCTCCCCAATGCATCCAGAGCCAGAAACACCATCAGGCTGGTGTTTGTGTTGCTGGTTCAAGCTGCTTTATGGCTCATGATAACAGGATGGTTCATGGCCTGCAGAACGTAAAAGGCCTCATCACAGTCAACTAATGAGTACAAGGACGGGTGAGCTGCTGGATGGGTTCTCACTCCATTCCCTGTTTCTCCTGAGAAGGGACACTCCTACCGCGCACTGGTAACAGCCACAGTGACATTGGCAGAGATTTAATTCATGGTCTTTAGCCCTGGAAATAGATAGTGAGAGGAGATGTCTTTTCACTTTAACGAGGAGAGAGTCCACAGAGCAAACCCACAGAGCAAAAAGTCATCTAGTGACCTTCAGCAGACCTCCATCCTTTGCAGCATAGAGCAAGAGTTATTCTGTGCCTTGGTTAGTTTTAACTGTCTCTGTGGATGTGCTGCTGGGTCAAGCTGTGCAACTTGGAGTGGGGTTTCCAGCTGCTAATTCAATAGCTGTGCTCTCCAGAGAGTCTAATTCACCCTCAAGCACCAAAAAGTACCGTTTTGATCTGCGTAAAACTCAAGGTCTTTGAAAACCTCAGTGTTTGAGATCTCGTACAGCAGGCCACTGGGGTCATCAGGCTGTCCTCAACATTGTGGTGCAATGTGGGACAACCCCAGGAGCAAAGTTTGTATAAACACACTGCATCGCCAGCTCCTGCCCCACACCCAGTTGCAACACCTAGGTTCTCCAGAGCAGCACTGATTTTTCCATCTGCCTGTTTCTCCCAGTGGGGAAGACAATGGGACTCAGTGGCTACAAAGGGTTATGAAGATGATCAAGGGACTGGAGCACCTCTCTGATGAGGAAAGGCTGAGAGACCTGGGGAAGAAAAGACTGAGAGGGGATCTCATCAATGTAGAACAATATCTAATGGGAGGGTGGCAAGAGGATGGGGCCAGACTCTTAATGGTGCCTGGTGACAGGACAAAGGGCAATGGACACAAACTGGAACACGGGAAATTCTATTTTAACATGATGAAAAACTTCTTTACTTTGTGGGTGCCAGAGCCCTGGAACAGTCTGCCCAGAGAGGGTTTAGAGTCTCCTTCTCTGGAGGTACTCAAAACCCACCTGGATGAGTTCCTATCCAACCTGCTTGAGGTGAACTTGCTTTGGTGGGGGGGGGTTGACTAGATGATGTCCAAAGATCCCTTCCAACCTCAGTGATTCTGTGACTCAAGCCAGATCGAGGAATGCAGCCCCAGTGGCCTCTGTGCCTCAAATGCCAGGACTGGTGAGGCTGGAGGAGATAATTTGCAAGTATTTTAAGTCTTCACCTATAGTGACCATGTGTCACATGTGAATACAATCTCAATCCACAGATAAGATCTTGTGCTGTGTGTGGATGGGGCTTGCAAACAGCGTGATTTAATGTAGACTGAATCTGAGCTTTGCAGCAGAGCAGCAGACTCATTTTTGTTCCTATAGGCATAACAACCTATAAATACCATACTTATATATTTTGACCATTTGTGCTTTAAAAGACCATCAGAAACACTGCTGAGCAAGTTGCTGTGGAAATAGGAAGAAGGAAGGGACATAAATACTCCTGTATGCCTGTTGTTTGGGTAATTTTTATGTGCAGTATGAGCTAAAACTCAGATGCAAATTCATGGTGCTTGACCCAGTGCCAAGGGAAAGCTCGAGTTGAATTGCTTCAAGGCGCGTCTGTGTAGACATAGGCAATTTGAGGTTAAGTGAGATGAAGCCACTGCTAATTTCACTTATTGGTTATAACCTAGGGCAGACTTGTGCCTTCTCCTGGGACCAGAACATCAGCTGAAACACAGTGGCTGCCTGTACTGCAGCAGAAGGGTGAACTCTCCAAGCAAATTGCCCCAGCTTTTGGGGGTTGATTTCAGAGAAGTTAGTGTCTTGAGTGCACAAAGGCTTCCTTCAAATGATTGAAGCACTTGCTCGGTTTTATGAAGACTGGGCTTTTATGGAGATACAGATCAGCTTGGACGTTTTCAGTCCATGGGAAATCTGATTGTACTTACAAGTAGAGGCATAATTTACACTTTAAAAAAATACAGTAGCTCCTTTCATCTTACTGGAGCTTCCCTTCACGTGCTCCTGAAGACATCCATCATGTCTTCTGTTTTGGTAGTGATCTACATGCAACACAGCTAAGCTTTGCTAGCTCTCAGCAAGCAAGATTATTTGGGATGCGGCTGGGTCTCTTCACACCAGCCACTGGTGGCTTCTCGTTTTCCTTGTCTTTGGCTGGGGTCATCCTCTGCTGATGAAGTTGGCTTGGTTGTTGCCTCCTCGAGGAGTGCAGGAGGACACCCCCACCCTGTTTCTCTGTGTACAAATGATGAGCTAAGAGTTTCAGATGGAGTCTGAGCTGGGATGTCCTACACTATTGCTGCCTGAGCTATTACCACACTCCTCCTCTCTTCAATCGACATGGCCACAGACAAACCTGTAGCCTCAGGGGGACACCCAGCCTACCTAACACTCCTGCCCCCTTCATTCTGCTTCTGCCAGCTTGTGCCACCTTGTGCCAGCTGCTATTCCTGGCTGGGTTGTAGCTGTATTTGCCCTGCTCCAGGTGCCTATTGTGGGTTGGACTAGATGATTTCCAGAGGTCCCTTCCCCATATCATTCTGTGATTTTGTCTCTGCTCTCCTGTGTTATAGCTTTAGTATTAACTCAGATCTAATGGGTTAGGTTCTGCTTACCAGATGGACCTGAGCAGGAATAAGGAGGATTAGGTAGTTCCAATGATGTTGGCAAACACAGGAGAGAGTAGACACAGTCAATGCTTTTGTTGAAATCATCTCCAGCTGGGGTGTAGATAGCACCCAACAAACACCAGCCAGCTTAATCTTTCCTGCTTGGGGTTTTCAGAGCTTCCACTTCCAAAACCAGGCTAAACGAAAGTGTGGAGAAGCCTGTGATATCATAGATATGTAAAGGGCGGTTATGGAGTATCTCATCTCTGCAGAAACATGTTTGCAAGTTAAACTGGACTGCCCAAACTGGGGTGAATTTAAAGTGTGCTCATTAAATCAGGTCAAAGTGAAAGAAGCTACGCAGAAGTAAAGTTGCTTTAATTCCTGCAGTGTCCACACAGCGGTTTAATGGGGTTTAAGCAAAAGTGTGGGATTGAATCAAAGAATTGTCAACGTTGGAAATGACCTTTCAGATTATCGAGTTCAAGCATGAATTTAGCACTATCAAAACCCATCACTAAACCATGTCCCAGCCAGCACCACGTCTTTTAAATACCACCAGGGATCTAATATCCAACCTAAACCTTCCCTGAGGCCATTTTCTCTTGCCTCAATAGGTCAGTATACTGACAAAACTGTAAGATCTGTAAGGGCAGGGCAGTGTTTTAGGGCAGATGGTATAAGGGGTCCCAGGACCCTGATGGAGAATGGTATCAAGGTGGTATCATTCCTCCGTATGGATATTTATCCAGATGTAGCCACTGACTGTGCTTCCTCCATGGAGTCTACATCTCACCTGCAAGGCTGAGGACTCTCCTGCCTCTGAAACAGCCACATCCCCTGGGATGCAACACCACTTTTCTAAAAGAGAAAAAGGGAAAGGCGGCAGTTTCTCCCCAGAGTCTCCTGGCCACTCAACTGTTTCTGACTGTGATGCATCATTACATTTTTCTGCATTTTTCTATATTTTTTGACTTGTCCCTCAAGAAAAACAGATCAAATCACCAGCCAGGCGAGCTCCCCGCCTGGCTAGGTTGGGTTGTAAAAGAGGCTGCTTATATCAGAGCCTTGCTCTGTTTTGGGGCCTGTGCAAATTGCTGTGTCACCCTTTCACCCGTGGCTCTGTGTTTTGAAACAGGCTCTGCAGCTGCCGCCGCTCCTTCTCCTGTTTTATTTGGAGCAAAGCAACGAAGAGTCACTGTGGGCCGTTTCGAACGTTCTTCCTTCGTGGCAGTTTGCCTGAGAACGAGATGAGTCACGGGTGGGTTACGTGCCCTGTCCACGTGAGTGTGAATTAGAGGAAAGGCTCTGGGATTACTGGAGATTGTCTCCCCGGAGCAACCCAGCGAATTGTGCATTTCATAGGGCTGGAGGCTGCGATGGCCTCCTTGTCCTTTGGGTCCCACTGAAAAGGGGATGAAATATTCCGTTCTGCTTCACCAGCCGGTAGCAAAACCTGTTAGGTCTGCCTGACCTGTCAAATTGTTAGGGTTCAAGTGGATTAGGAAAGGAACGTCAAAAAGCATTCCCAGCATATGGATACCTCATGGCCTTGCAGCCGGCTGTGTCATGGAGAGAGGGATGTACAAGCAGGGGTGGAAGGGAGGTAGTAGAAACATTGGCTCCCTTGCCCCATTTTGAACCATTAAAGATACCGTGCTCATGTACAACCAAGGAGGAATTAAGCATTGGGAGTTATCAGCCAGTCCCCAGAGTGCTGTACACAGTCTCCGGGAGTTCAGGCTGTCCTTTGGATGATCAGGGAAAGGAGGGGGATGGTTTCATGAGACGAGCATATGGACCACTTAGCCAAAGCTGAAACATGTTCCTGGTAAGCAAAGCAAAAGAAGTTTGGAGGCAAAAGAAGTATTTATGTTAAATATGTTGGGGCAAAAGGGGTATTTACATTAAAAGACAGTACTAATGGAGGATCAAACAGGAATAAACTTGTCATCTTTGGCTGGGAAAGGAGATTAGTATTTCTAAGCCTGAGAGACACTTTAGGAAACCTTTCCAAAGAAAGGCATCAAACCTGCTTCAGTGTGCAACAGGTAGAGAAAAATAGTGCACATGAAAGGTGCCCTCCTACAGGCAGAGCTGGAAAGTGCCTGAATGAGGGTATGGGATTTGTTGATGTCCTCAAGAGGGCATTGGAAGGGGATGATCAGTGCTTTTCTCAGTTTGTCACATGCCTCTCTGTGTTGAGTTACTTTCATGTCTCAGGGTTTCTGCCAGGAGGAAGGAAACCTTTCATCCTTGATGCAGAACTTGGGTTTGGGTTTGATTTGTTCTGGGGGCTTTCTTCTCTCCCTTCCCTATTAGCACTGGACTGGCCCAAGTGAAAATCAGCTTGGGATGGGGTGGGGCAAGCACCCCACTTGTGCCTTTAGAAGGAGCAAGAAATGTTTTGGGTGACTATCTCACCCCCACACACCCAAAATTTATCCCAGACTCAGACCTAACATCAGAGAGGAACTGGGCTGGGTCCTTCCTTCTGTGTAATGCAGAGGGTTGGTGACATCATTTGGCCCTGACGACACACTTGCTGTCTCCTGCAGTGGCACGTTGTCCTCAGAGGCTTTGTATTTCAAGTCTCTCCTTGATTGCCAGCTGCTTGGGATGCACATGGAGGGAGGTGGTCGAGCAAGGCTCTGAGCAGAACTTCTTGGGGGCTCTTTCAGACACACAGCTAATGCCTGGGGAAAATGCGTAAGGTGGCCGTGGTGCTCTGCTCTGGAGTTCTGCACTCCAAAGAAAGTGGTTCACAGGATTGATGTGTGGTGACTTATTTCCACCAGGACCTTTTCCTTCCGTAGTGACTTGGTAACCCAAAGGAAATTCCCGATGCAGGCATTGCCTAACCAGGAACACTTTGTGTTTGAGAATGGAAGGGATAAGTCATAGCTTTTTTTTTTTTTTTTTNTGATTTACTAGCAGTCAAGAAGATGACAAATAAAACACAGTTTCAGACAGGAAGACAGGAAACTGTTAGAGTCAAGTGCAGTGTGTAACTGTGCAGTCTGTATTGGAGCTGAAGCCTTCCTTTACACGGTGTTCCTGACACAACCGACCCAGAGTGTTTCCAAGTCCTGGATCCAGTGGTGACCACAGGCTGGACACTAACCACAGCTCATTTGGAGGTCTGGGCTTGGACCAGTTGTCGCTGGGATGGATGAGCTGCAGAACGGTGTGCTTGCCACCCAAAGACAAGCAAGGTCTGTAGCGGGCTGACATCCCTTTCAGGTGCTTAGCTAGAAGAGTTTGCCCTGCACAGCATCATCATAAGACTATTTCCAGCTGTGACCTTGTCCCATGCCTGGCTGCTGCTGGCTTTGGGTGCATTTGGGCATTCCAGTGCCCAGAAAGGCTGAGCAAATGGGGTCGAACCTCATATATGTTAGGTGCTGGGGTGGGCGAAAGAAAGAAGCGTGTCCCTTTTCCTCAGCTCACAGACTGAGGGGAGCAGGGAGTTTCTGGAGCAATTTTGGAGCTCTCTCCATTGCTGAGCCTGGGTCTCCCAACATAAGAAGGACCTAGACCTTCTGGAGTGAGTCCAGAGAAGGCCACAAAGATGATCAGAGGGCTGGACCACCTCTGCTCTAAGGACAGGCTGAGGGAGCTGGGGCTGTTCTGCCTGGAGAAGAGAAGGCTCCGGGGAGACCTTACAGCAGCTTTCCCTCCTGAAGGGAGCCTACAGGAGAGCTGGAGAGGGACTATTTGTCAGGGAATGGAGTGAGAGGACAAGGGGCAATGGTTTTAAATTGAAAGAGGGGAGATTTAGGTTAGAACCTAGAAAGCAATTCTTTCCAGTGAGGGTGGTGAGACACCAAAACAGGTTGCCCAGAGAAGCTGTGGCTGCCCCATCCCTGGAGGTGTTCAAGGCCAGGCTGGATGGGGCTTGGAGCAACCCGGTCCGGTGGGAGGTGTCCCTGCCCGTGGCAGGGGGGTGCAACTGTATTATCTTTAAGTCCCCTTCCAGCTCAAAGCAGCTTCCAAGCCCCGCCACCGACGGGCCCCCTGCCCGGTCACTGCGGGGGGCGCTGAGCCCGCCCTCGGCCTTTCCCGGAGCGCCCTCTAGCGGCGATACGCGGGGCGGCCACGGCGGCGGGGTCGCCTCTCCCTTCTTCTTTTCCTCCCCTTTCCCTTCTCCCTTCTTCACGGAATCACAGGATTTTCATGGTTAGAAGGGAACTCAGAGATCATCGAGTCCAACCATAAACACACACATGCAAAAAAAAAAAAAAACAAAACCCAAA
>VZRU01003702.1:58007-69414 GCA_013398155.1 Pedionomus torquatus
TGCCCAGTTCCCTCAGCCTCTCCTCATAGGACTTGTTCTCCAGACCCCTCCCCAGCTTGGCTGCTCTCCTCTGGACGTGCTCCAGCACCTAAATGTCCTTCTTGCAGTGATGGGCCCAGAACTGAACACGGCACTGGAGGTGAAGCCTCACCACTGCCGAGTACAGAGGCACCATCACCTCCCTACTCCTGCTGGCCACACTGTTCCTGATACAGGCCAGGATGATGTTGGCTTTCTTGGCCACACTGCTGGCTCATGTTAAGCCGGCTGTCCACCAGCATGCCCAGGTCCTTCTTCCAGGTTTCTTCTAGGCAGCTCTCCATCCACTCTTCCCTCTCCCTTCTCCTCTTTCCCCTCAGCCTCCTCATGGCAGCCACCCATATCAGCCCTTCCACCCGGTGAGGTCAAGAAACCAGACCTGAGCTCGCAGCTTGGGCAAGGGCTGAGGAGGAGAAGGAGGGAGAACAGGGCAGCCTGTGTTTGGCATCCTGGCCAGGGGCTCTGAGGAGCCCCAGGGGAGGACACACAGCTCTCTGCCACCGCCTGCCTGCCAGACGTGGGCAAACATCAATTCCCTCCCCAGGTGCTGCCCTAAAAGGTGCTGCTGTTGAACCCTGCACAATTTCTTGCTTGTTCACAGCTAAAAGCAGCACAGGGGACCATCTGGTTGTGCCCACCTCATGAAGTTCAATCAAGCCAAGTGCAAGGTCCTGCACGTGGGACAGGGCAGTCCAAAGCACTCCTCAAGGTTCCTTAAAAATAGGTTTCTGTGGGTGATTTCCTTTAAATGTAACACCTTCCCTATGTCTTTGCCTGTTTGGATGTGCTCCTGAGATAATTCCCTGAGAAACTGGTCTCTTTTTCTTACACATTTGCCAAAATCCTTAACCAAGGTGGCTGGTGGGCCAGGCAGATGTAAAGACAGAGTAGGCTTGATGCTTAGCACAAATTAGCAGCCTTATGCAGCAATGTGTCCTTAAATGTACTGTAGAGATGCAGTGGGATGAGGCATGGAAGCCTTTCTGATGGAAAGAATTATGAGCTAAGATATGGAGGAGTTTGAGTTTCCCCCATCCTCCCAGCAAAACGGGTTTTCGACTGCAATTTTCTGGACCCTTGGGAGCACCATGGGGATTTCAGGCTGTGTTCAGCAGAGGGCAGTGGTTGGTTTGCTCACTACTTGGATGGCCGTGTCGGATGTCTTAAACCACTGCCACGGACTTTGCTGAAATCATTCTGTCACAGAGTATCCATAAAAGCTGTTGAGAACGATAGTGCAAGCAGGTCCTCCCTGCCTTGCATCGGTGCAATGCAGATGTAATGGTGGGTTAGCAAAACCTCTTGGGGAAATTCAGCAAAGCTCCCTCTTCCCACCCTGTGTCAATTTACAGAACTAGAAAAGAATTTCCAAGGAAAAAAAAAAAATTATGATTCCTTGACCTGGTTTGAATCCACTGATTTATTGCTGGTTTTCAAGAGGTTTGGACTTTTGGGACTTGTGTTATCTGGAAGTGTTTAATTAAAATAACCCCCCCCACCCTTAAACCCACTGTATGTGTTTACAAAATTCCCCTAAACAGTATCTGTGACCAGCGCTGCTCATGGGAGCAAAGAATACCATGCAGTGTCTCATCGTCCAGGGCATCCTGTTCCCGTGGGAAGGGAAGAGATGCGGGAAAATTGAAAAATTCCTGCAACACAAGGATACCAGCCACCTGGGCCGAGCAGCGTGTCTTGGGAAAGTTACACCAACATGGCAAAATTGGCAGGGAGCTGCTCTGCGCTGCTCCAGAAAGCCTGGGAAGGGGACGCTGGGGGACAACGCCTGTGACGGTCCCCCTGTGGGCTGCTGGCAGGCCAGATGCTGCTGCGGGAAGGAGGCCAAGGCTGGGGATTCCCAACCGGTTGCTCCGTATGGGGGCTGAGGAAAGCTGACGTGACATGGAACTGGTCAGTGCAAGAGCAGCTTTAGGGTTGCTGGAGTAGCCCAGCTTTAGGATCCCATTTCTCTGGAGGAAGAGTTGAATTCCAGTTCACCAGCACTGGGTGCACTGGTGTGAGTGAGTGAGGGTGGGTAAGAGGAGAGAATGTCTGTAACAGAAGTATAAAGGCAGAGCAAAGCTTGTGAGGAGCTGGACAGACTGGGAGGACTGGGAGTGAAGTTCAAAGATAAAACCGAGCACTTTGCCATGACCTGGCTGCCCCAGCTGGGGCCTCTCACTACAAGAAAGACATTGAGGTGTTGGAGTGTGTCCAGAGAAGGGCAACGAAGTTGGGGAGGGGTCTGGAGAAAAAGTCTTATGAGGAGCACATGAGGGAGCTGGGCTTGTTCAGTCTGGAGAAAACAAGGCTGAGGGGAGACCTTCTTGCTCTCTACAACTACCTGAAAGGAGGGCATAGTGATGGGGAGGTTGGTCTCTTCTCCCAAGTAAAAGACAATAGGACAAGAGGAAATGGCCTCACTTGGTGCCAGCGGAGGTTTAGGAAAAATTTTCACACGGGAAGGTTTATCAAGCATTGGAACAGGCTGCAGAGGAAAGTGGTTGAGTAACCATCCCTGGAAGTATTGAAAAGATGTGTACATTCACGATGGATGCTGCTACCAGCCCATGGTGGGAAGTGGTTGAGTCACCATCCCTGCAAGTATTTAAAAGACAGGTGGATGTGGTGCTGAGAGATATGGTTTAGTAATTGTTTTGCCAGTATTAGGTTGATGGTTGGACTCGATGATCTGAAAGGTCCCTCCCAACCCAGACAGTTTTATGATTCCATGATTCCATGATTCTGTCATCTCACCGTGTGCCTGCCATGGCCCCGTGCCCTTCCCCATACAGGTATATGCATTTTTAAAATGTGAAACCTAGGTCAAAATTCTACTCCACATTCAGTGCTGACCACTCTGGGGCCAGGCATGGCCCAACGTGGCTACTCTTAGGGTACAGAGGGAGTACATCCTGATGGCACAAGTGACAGTCTCACTTTGGCTTAAAGAAAATACCAGCTGTTTGAGCAATTCCTCCTGTACATCTGCTGGCAGGACTGACCTTTGGGAGGAAGGATTGGGGCTGATGAATGGCTCAGGAAAAATGAACTATGTTAATTATATTTAATATGTTATGTATGTTCCAGCTGGGAAGAGCTGCAAAAGTCTGGAAAGATGGAGGAGCCCAGGGCAAATGGGAAGCCTGTTCTGGTTTAACACCCAGAAAAGATGTGACACTGATCCTGCCTGGTGCTGAGCATCCTCTGTTCCTGCTGCAGGCAAAAGGGATGAGCCACTTCCTAGGATGAGGCCCAAGTCGAGAAAGAGACGGTAAGATATTTATGCTTCTCTCCCAGCAGCTTTATCTTTTCTCCAGTTGCTAGAAAGACCTTGGGCAGGCATTTTCCAGTAGCTGGGCAAAGAGGGCTCCCTGGAGAGCCATTAAAACGTATTTAATCTGTGACAGATTTTTTGCTGATGGTGGGGGAAAAAAAAATTGTACCTTGCCATGTATGAGAAAGAAATTTTGTTCTTGAGGGGATGGGAGAGAGAATGAAGGGATCCTCTTCCCCTTTGAGCTTGCATTAAAAAGTTAACCTCCCCCTAAATTGTCTTGTATTTTTGACCTGCTTAGGTCATCTGGTGGTGCCAGTGCCGGCAGGTGCTCTCCCTCCACAAATACATCTCGTGGGAAGGGGAAGCTCCACAGACCCCTTGAGGTAGCCCTTGGTTAGGGCGTACATCAGCTCCTGACATCTTTCACTTGAGACCACATGCAGAGAGATTGTGCCTCAGTTTCCCTCTTGCTTCCCCTCTCATCCCCCGCCACCTCCTCTCAACTCCTTGTCTCCTTTGGGTTTGTAGCCTCATGGTAGGGATCTGCAAATCCTCTCCCCAGCCACATTGAAGCCTTCCTTTCTCTCTTCACATGCACGCACGCATCATTGCATGGACTTGTCCCTTTTGGATTTATGGTGCATTTTGTTTTCGCTGTTTCTCAGGGCATTTGTTTCTTTGGATGTTCATCTCTCTCAGATGCCAGGGCAGGGCATGCAGAGTGGTTTTTCTTGCAAAGTTCCCAACTGCCCCACACCACTGGAGCTGCAGATGGGAAGGTCATCCAGGAATAGCCCCAAACAGACCCCAGACTGACATCCTCTCTGGCTGCTGGTGGGTGCTGGACTGGGATTTGAGTGATCTCTGATTTGCATTGCGTAGCAGGAATTTGCTGGAATATTTAACCTCCCGTCTCAGACGAGAGACTTCCCTGCCTGCAGCTGTCTCTCCTGGGCTCCTTGCCCTGTTTTTCCATCACGTTTATCACTGGAAACTCACACTCTGCATTGCCACCCATAACTGGCTCTGCAGATATGTCCCTGTGCAGGTGTCCTGCCCTCTTCTGTGCTGTTCTTCCTTCGGAATCTCCTGCTCCCTCCTTCAGCATTCCTGACAAATGACCCTCCAGGACACTCTTGGCAGAACAGATTGATTTTTCTTGCCCTTCAGCCCTGGGAGCTTGCAGGACAAACAGCTGCTCTGTTGATCGTGAACGTGAAGTTGCAAAGAGCACATCTGCATCCTCTGTCCTGGCAGCTGCTGCTGCTGGTGTTAAACATGGCAGCTGGAAAGACAAGGTGCAGAGGACAGGCCCCCCCCTCCCCTCCTCCCGACTTCCTCCTCCAATCCTCCTGGGCTTGGAAGAGCTACACACATGGTTGCCAAGTGGAGAGTACGTGGGCTTTGCTAAGCAGGTCTGGCCAGGGGGCTGAAAGGAAGCTAAAAATATTAAGGACATTGGTGCTGGCAGACCTGGACCTCTGAATGGTGGTTAGAGAAGCATCATGGTCCTTGAGAACCAGCTGTGTCTCTCAGTCCATCTGTGTCACCTCCCATCTGCTCTGGTGTAAATTAGGGGTTTAACTTTCAGCCAGTTTGTGGACTCACCCTCTCTCTGTCTCCCATGCCCATCTCTCTCTGATGGCTCTACTTGAAAAAGGCAGCTGAAACATCTGAAGCAGCTCAGCAATTAACCACCAGAAAGTCTGCCCCTGGAAACATGCCTCATAGGAAGAGACAGACCAATTTAATTTTTTTTTTTTTTTGGAGTGCAGGAATGGAGTGTTGTTTACAAATACCTTTGCTGGGAGGAAAAAAAAAAAAAAAAACAACTGATGTTGGGGGGTGTAGTAATCTGTTAGATGAAGACAGAGCAAATATCTGTGGCTTGGAATGTAACACTGAGAAGACAAAGAAGGTGCTTTGTCTTCCCTCAACCCCACAGACACATTAGAGCTAAACTGAATAGTGGGCTCCGGTTTAAATGGGTTGATGCTGGGATGACTGGGTGAGGTTTTCTCATCTCTGTTAGGCGTGCAGTGACCCTNCTGGTTTGATGTTGCATGGGTTAATATACCCTACGGCAGGGTATATTATATATAACCTCTGCAGGCCAGGTAATGTGTTAGCAGTGGCAGAACTCTTGGGATTGTATAGATTAAACCATCCAATAGTTTGCCTTAATTATGACAATACCAATCTGTTTGCTTTATGTGGTGTTTGTCAGAAGATGAAGCATGGTTACCAAAATTATCATGTAGACTAGTCTGTATACAATAGCAGGCCAAAAGGTTAGGAGAGGAAGGGTTTCCGGGTTGGGTAGGAGGCACAAAGTAAAGCTACCAGATAAACAAGCCATAACTTCTGTCAAGAACCTATCAACAGATTCCCACCGCGTGCACTGCGAGGGGGCAGCTGTGCGGAGAAGCCCGTCTGAACCGGCGTCTTGAGTGCCGCCGTGTTTTCCAAGCGATGCTGGCAGGGCGGCATTTCCAACTCTAAATAATATCAATCAAGGGAGGCCTGCCCTGGGAAGCCGGGCTTTTGGGCAGTCTCAGCTATCCAAAGCGTCAAGGGGTTGGATGCTGGGCTTTGGTCTCAGCTCCTCTCTAATGAGTGTCGGGAGTGAATTTATAGGGGTCCTTCTCTGGATGGAGAGATGCTGCCTGTGAGATGAAAGGAAGGGTGAGCCGATGGCTGGGCTCTGGCCCAAGGCTTTCATGCTGTGTCCTATTCTGATATGGATTTCCCCTGGGCAAGTCTCTTGGGGAAATCTGTTTAAATGACCAGCAGCAACCTCCACTTTTCTCCGTCTGAAGAGACAAACAAGCACTTCTAGGCCTGTTTTAGAGGCCTTTTTTGGAGGAGATGGAAGTCTCCGAGTAAAGTCTTGGCTGTTTTAATCCTGGTTGGTTGAACCATGTAGAGGGAATTTTGTTTGGTTGCTTTAAAGTCATGGAAAGTCCTGTTAGGGTACACTCAGAGAGGAGAAGCCAAAGGGTCTTCTGCAAGGGAGAGAGGCAAGTCCTTCAGGGCAGGAAAGGATATCCCTTTTCAGACTGGTCCTTGCTCTTTGGCTGCTCCTGCTGAGAAGAGCGAAGGTGACATGATTGGAGGAGGAGATGTGTTTGGATCTTGATGGTTATTTTGACAAAATCAAGACCCTGTTCTGGCAGATCTACACATTTAATGGAACATGGTTCATTCACAACGTACCTGTCTGAGAGTCAGCTGGTGCACAATTATTCTTCCTTCCATAAGCTATAAGAGAATCAAATTCTGGATTGCGTTTGCTCACCGAGGCAGCCCATTCTCTACCCACTTTTATCTTTCAATGAGCAGCTTCAAGCCAGGTCTCCAGAAAGCTCTCCTGAAGTGATGCCTTTCCCTCCATGCAAGAGGCCTATGTGCTGTACCACACCGACTCCATCACATCTTGTAGTCAAGAGCAGTGCACTCAAAGAACGTGACCATTTCCCATCTCATTCAACCCGTTCACAGCAGCTGGAAGTAGGATGCGTTACCTGAGAAAACTGGATAGGGCTGGAAGGAGGCCAGTGAAGAGTTTTCTTTGCCCAGCTCAAACTGAGTCAGAAGGACATAACATCAAGAGTGATGGGGATCCACGTTATCCCTTTGTTTAATCTTGCCTGTGGTCCTAAGCATGCTTCATTTTTCTGGTGGGCTGTTGCCAAGGTGGCCTTATATTGTCAAGTCAACGAAGAAAGCAGACCAGCAAGGGCTGCCGGTTGTTTAAGTTTGTGCTATTAATGGAGTTTAAACTAAACACCTGCGGTAAATATTTCCCTTCGCTTTTGTGTGACCTGATGCTGACAGGTGATGGACAGCAGTCTGCCTTCCCCAATACGAAGACATGAGCTTATTAAGGCAAGTACAAGAAGGGGAATGCAACTGGGAGAGGGCTACTTACCTTCTCATTGTGGCAGCAGGAGCTCCTCTCTGCAAGCTTCTACTGAGATTGCCATGAGGTGAACAAGGACTTTCCCCTACATGTAGACTCAGGTTTATTTCATCTGACCGGCTCTTTCTTGTTGCGTGGCCACCTGGAAAGGAGAACCTCAGTCCTGAGCTGGGCTGTTAGCTCTACATACAGTCATGAAGGAAAAGCAAAATCATTAGAACTCAGACCCGTACCTAAATTAATCTGATCTCTGACGCTATAGTCCAGAATCCTGAAGAAGAATAGTTTCATGAACTAAGACCTTGGCATACTGCCAGCACTGGCAGATTATAAAAACACTTAGAGAATCTCAGAAGACATTGAGGTGCTGGAGCGAGTCCAGAGAAGGGCAAGGAGACTGCTGAGGAGAGGCTGAGTGAGCTGGGGTTGTTCAGCCTGGAGAAAAAGAGGCTGAGGGGGAGACCTTCTTGCTCTCTACAGCTAACTGAAAGGAGGGCGTAGCAAGGTGGGGTTTGATTTCTTCTCCCAAGTGACAAGCGATAAGACAAGAGGAAATGGCCTAAAGTTGTGCCAGGGGAGGTTTAGATTGGTTACTAGGATTTTTTTTTTTCATATGGGAAGGTTTATCAAGCATTGGAACGGGCTGCCTGGAGAAGTGGTTGAGTCACCATCCCTGGAGGTATTGAAAAGATGTATAAGTCACAATAGATGCTGCTACTGGCCCATGATGACACACACCCCACCAGATCCCCTCCTGCACCCTCTTCATCTTTCCCAGCACACAGGAGACCTTCCACAAGCCCACAAAAACTTAGATGGATGTAGGGAGATCACTCTTTTCCCTTTCCTGAGCCTCACCATGGGAAGGGGATAAAGTGCTCTGCTTTTAGCCTTTTTCTTCCTAAAATGGGAGTCTTCCAGCTCTGATCCAAGCCCTGGAATCCTCCCCAGAGCTCCTGTTTTTCAGAACTATGATGCCCAGAAGGCAAAAAGCAAGCCAAGACCTCACTTGTTTCCCTGTATCGTCCTTTGCTGGATATCAAGTCCCTGTGTTCCCTGGCCACTTTCCCATGTATTAGCCTCCCCATCCCTCTTCTCACCAGCCCTCCCCTCCATGGAGCTCCACTTGCTGTTTAACCCATTGGCTCCCCTTCCTTTCCTTCCTCTGTTATTGCTTTGTCCAGGGAACTGGTTCCTCTGCAAGGTCTTCCTCATCTTCCCCTGTCCTGGAGCAGCTGTAGGGGTCTGACCTGCCACCTTCTCCTCCCAAATCCTTCCCCAGAGCCACTCTTGACCTTACAGCTGGAAGGAGGGAGCTGACAGGTACAGAAGAGGCAGGGTGAAAGACCGTGTTTCATCAGTGCTAATGCAGGTGGCCTGTGCTAGTGGCCCCAAAGTGAGTGATTCCACTTCCTTCAGCCTTTCTGCAAGTTGAGCACACACTTGCTAACAACGATCATTAATGTTGATTAGCCTGACTAATGAGACTCTTGTATGCCCATCTAAGGGGCAGCAAACCCTAGAGGGACAGGGAAGGAAGAAATGGTCTTTGTGGTTCTCAAGATGGTTGTGGAAGGAAGACAGAGCTTGTTTGGAGCCAAGGAGGAGCTAGCCTGGCAGATAACACCCTGTATGGACTCAGGGGCTCCTTTTCTGGTGCACAACTAGAGATTTTCAGCTTTGCTGGCCCCAGCTATGTTTGTACTATGACTGAGGGCTGGAATACAGATGAGACACAGCAGGGAGAGAAAGGGGCCAACCTTTATTCCTGGATACCTATCCCCTGGCACATCAAATAACTACAGATATCTGTGTCTTGTGAAACAGGCAGGTAAACTTGGAGTTTAGCAGAGGTCTCTTGTCCTGGGAATGGCTGAGATCCTGGGAAATATATGTTAGACTTTTCATCTTGGTTTATTGTGGTGCTGCTTTTCTTCCTTTTTTTTTTTTTTTTTTTTTTCCCCTAGCCTCTGGGCAGCTGGTAGAAAAGGATATTTCTAATTCTCTTTATAGGATTTTAGATGCACAAGAGAACCAGAGCACATCAAAGAGGAATGAATACTGTAATTCCCCTGAAAGGTCGGTGCTTTTACAGAGCTCTTTATTGCTGTTAAGCTCTTTAGGGATCACTGTATTCTGTCTATTGCAGACTTGGTGGTGGTAGTGTGATACTCAATGCCCATCCATCCCTATTACTGTTTCAGCCTCTGGGTAACGATCCAGATTGTTAAAGGCTGTTAAGTGCCTGATTTAGTTTGAAACCCTTGGGAATTTGGCATCTAAATCTTTAAATACTCTGTGTTAAAACGTGCCCTGCAAAATCTGACTTGTATGTGCTCTACCTTAGCAGTCTCTGCATGTATCTAATGGTGCGTGGAGGTATCCACATTGCCTGTGGAAGCTTTCCTATTGTTTTGTGTGTGGCTTTGGTGGTGCTGTTCTCATCTGAGAAAGGGCAGGTTGGGGTAGGAACAGGACTACTGCAATCCCTGTGCCAGCAGGTTGCTAAGAGGCAACCTGAGAAGACACCTTGAGCAGACGGATGGTGCAGGTCAAGGGGTGAGAGACCTGGCCCCAATCTCCACAAACATAGAATAGAATCATAGAATGGTCTAGTTTGGAAGGGACCTCTAAGATTACTGAGTCAAACTGTTAATTTGACACTGCCAAAACCACTAAACCTTGTCCCTCAGTACCATCTATCCATCTTTTAAATACCTCCAGGTATGGTGGTTCTTCCACTTCTCTGGGCAGCATGTTCCAATGCTTGACAACCCTTTTGGTGAAGAAATTTTTCCTAGTAAAAACTGGGGGAGGCTTCAGCAGCAATAGGAACTGGCAGGTGGAAGGTGCCCACCAAAGCTCTGCTGTTGGGAAGAATTTTTTCTGATGGTAGCTGAGGTTTTCAATACTGGTTTTCAACATTGTGCCCTGAGCAGAAATAGGTGGCTTTAAACGTTTGGCAAATGATGCGCCCTGAGAAAAAACAAGATGTGTAAACATTAAGCAGAGACAGTTGCTGAAAAAATAGGCTAGTTTAGGAATGATTTAGCCTCTTTCCAATTTTTGGAGACTGTGTCCTTGATAAGGGACCAGGCCTTGCTGTGGAGCTGATATAAAATGAAGGACAACTGAAAGCTCTGGACAAGGCAATGGGCATTATCAAATAAAGGTATTATTCAGTCTCAGGTGGCCCTCATGGGGGGTGAATAATATACTGTTAGTAAAGGGAATTCGGACTACTACAAGTTAAGTTTCCGGCACAGCTTCAACCGAGACACTGTTTAGGAACTTAAAAATCTAAGCAAATAACCTTAGGGATTTTATACTGACCTCAAATGAGCAACAGCACTGAGGAAGATGTTCAGACACTTCTGTATATGGCAAAAATGCCATCAACAGCAAAATAAAGAGAGGTGTGAAACTGTGGCTTGTTGGAGCAAAACCCCTAATATAGGCTATGTGCTGGAGCCTGCACTTTGCCTCCTGTTTTCTCTAAAGTAGTTTTGGCAAAAGATGGTATTGGCAACAGCTCTGCGTATGTGACATGCATTTTCATTACAGCTCAGATGGTGTGGAAGGGTCTGAGAGTGTGTTGTGGGTCGGTGGGCATGAGTTTTTGGGATTTGCAGGAAAATGGAGTCCTTTAGGACATAAAATATGTTCTCTGTGTGAGGGGCTGGTGGAAATGTGAAGTGGCCAGCCTGGTTGAGAAGTCAGAGCTTAACCCATGTGTGCTGCTGTATCACTCAACATCAGCCTGCCAAGGTGACGTTGGCTGTTAGGTGCCTGTGTCAGCGATTTACAGATGAATAAGGAAAAATAGATGGGGTGGGAGGAAAACACAGTACAATTGGGCCCTGGGGAGGCTCACCGTGTTCATGGCCATGTCTAGAATGGGAAACAATGACCAGGACAACAGTCTTGCATCCTGTGGGGTAGTACCATGGTGTTGGTAGCCCTCATCACAGCCTCTTGGAAGGAAAATCTTCTTCAAAGGAATAGGGCTCCCAGCAAAAGGGCACTGAGTCAGCTGTGTTGCTTGGGAAAGCTTCAAAGAGGTCACCCAGCTAGCAGTGGCAATTGCTGTGCCCCAGGATGATGAGGAGCCTGAGTTAATTGACCAGCTCCAGCTGAGAGCATCACACTGATGGGTGAGACCTGCA
>VZRU01003702.1:69453-82341 GCA_013398155.1 Pedionomus torquatus
CATCATTTTATTTCAGGCACAGGACGCAGCTGCCCAAGCAGAAGCAAACACTCTGAGATACCTGAGGATAGGGCCATCAAGGTAATGCAGGACTTACAAGAGAACCACTGTCTCGTGCAGCCCAAGCTGGAGGGGTGGTGACACCCCATCACACCTACCATAGCATTAGGCACTGGCCTATTGGCAACTGAGTCTTTCCCTTGAGGATCAAGATGCATGTATTGAAGTATCTTCATGTGCAGGTGGTCTGTGGGGTCCTGTTATATCCCTGAAGACCTTGGCAGTGTGGAGGCCAGAGTCACTCAGCTGAAACGGCTCTGCTTCCATAAGCTGAATCTATTCCAGGCAGTGGAGTCCATGGAAAGAGAAACTGGGGCATCCAGTGCTCCTTGGGACAACTCTGCTCATCTCTGGATAGATCCCTGTATAGCAGTGATGTTGACAGTTCAATTTTTATTACTATTGGACTGATTAAGGAAAATACATATGTGTTGCAAGAAAGAAACTCTTGCAAACTCAGTCACAAGGGGTACTTTGAAGCATGGGTGATGTGTTCCTGTGAAATGGAGGTGGTTGTCCCATGGTCAGATCCCAGGGAAGCAGAGTACTCTGGGATGCCTTCAGCTGGAGGGGCAATGGGACTGAGGAGACATGGAGCAGTAGTACCAGTTACTGCTCTTCATGCTGCAGGTTGTACTGTTTTCCTGGGATAACTTTTTGTATTCACATGCTTAATTGGTACAATAGTCTAAAACATTTACCCATTGCTGTGAACAGAATTTTTCAGCCTTGCATACCTTTTAAATGTGACTCAAATCATCTTAGAGGCTTTGTACTGCGGTCAGTTTCAGCCTGGATGCCTGAGATGGATTGTTTTTCTGTCCTTGGAAGCATCAATGTTTAAGTGACTGAGTAGATGGTCTGATAGCGGGAATCCTGGTTCTACAACATGCTAGGAAGAAAAATCGAACAAGAGCAGTATAGCATTGTAGTCTGGTTCTGCTTTTCATCTTGGCTGTTATTCAGGGGGAAAAAAGAGCAGAACAGCAGACTCTGCTGGAAAGCAGGTTCATTTTCACAGCTTTTTTTTTTTTTTTGTGTGTGTGTGCGCTGTTTAAGGGATTTAGTGATCCAAATGAGGGTGGAACATATCCTTAACCTCTCCCCAGTCCCTAGACAATGTGTATGAAAACATATAAACCCACATGTATTATTTTTTTTTCTTTCAGTTGAAGTAGTCAGAGGACGCTTTATTGCCTGACTTCACCTTTTCTTCCCTGAGAAGGTTCAGAATTTTCAGAAGGGAATGTGTAGTTACTAGTGACAGGTGGATTGGAATACTTTCTTTCCCACTCCGTTGGCATCTAAAATCTTCATAGTGGGTAGTTCTGGAAACATCTCTCTAATCATTTACTCTGAAGCACATGCCCAAGACCCAAAGGTTTTCATAGAAAACAGAAATTTCCTGCTTTCAAAGTCACCCTGGGAGCGTTGCGTTATGACATCAAACACGCACACACAAAAACCACAGTAAAGAATTCATTGCTAGCAAAATGTCTGTATTAAAATACAAAGAAACCTTGCCTATTGGGGACAGTAATTAATAGACTCTCTTTTGTATTTGTACTAACAGCACTGCAAGTTCCGTTTTCCAAACAGGGCATAATGTTCTTGAGGAATAAATTCCACCACCATCATTTTGAACCTCAGCCTAAAAAACAAAGACATCAAAGACAATAGTACTGTGCGTCCTGGCCATACTCCAGCATCATTACACTGGCTTATTGCAGTGTGTCCCATCGGATGTGGTTTATATCTGGACGCTGCTTGGTGATGGCAAGCTCACAGGGCTTCCTATTGTGTTTGAGAAGGCGATGATTGCATTGGAGCCCTTGGAGTTCTTATTCATACCCAGGATATCCACACTGGTTTGCTCTGCTTCGGTTTTCCTGAAGATGTTTTTCATGGTTGACTGAAAGTTATTGGTGACAAAGCAGTAGACAATGGGGTCCATGCAGCTGTTGAGGCTGCTTAGAGTCACTGTCACATGGTAGACGAGGAGGCTGACATCATGGGACATGTTTGTGTTGATGGCGATTGCTACCTGTCTCACGTGAAAAGGAGTGAAGCAGATCATGAAGATGATGAGGACTGTGATAAGGAGTTGCACAGCCCTCATTCTCCTCTCCCGACTCTGGTGCATGAGGCTGGGCTTGGACAGAGCGCACATAATCCTGGTGGTGAAGAAGATGATTATGATGAGGGGGAAGAAGTACTCGCAGACCATCAGGACCAGGATCTTGGAGAGGCAACACTCGGCAAACTGTATTGCCATGGTCAGGATGGAGAAAGTCACCACAGTGGCGAAGATCCAAATGAAGACGCAGATCCCCTTCGCACAGGTGGGATTCCTCCATTTACGTGAGGCCTCCACCTGTACAATTGCCAGATAGCGGTCAACGCAGATGCACGTCAAGAAGAGGATGCTGCAGTACATGTTGACAAAGTAGCCAAAAATATGAACCAAGGAACAATTCAGGCAGTCCCCAGCACTATAGAACATGATGATCCGGACAGGCAAGGAAAAGCCCACCAAGAGATCAGTAACAATCAAGTTGATGGTGTAAATAACAGAAGTGGTTTTGGTCTTGGTACGGAAGCAGAAGACATACAGTGCCAAGCTGTTCAGCACGACTCCCACCAGGAAAATGATGGCATTGACTACCATCAGGGCAATCCACATGCTGTAAAATTCTGTGTACAGTTCTTCATCAGGGTGGATGAACTTGGAGAACAAGTAAATGCTGGAATTGGGTTGCTGGGTGGAGTTCATAGAGTCAAGGGCTGGAAGCTGGGTGGAAGAGGTTGGCATGGTCACTGACTTCTCAGCGATCTGGAAGAAAGGAAATGGAAGTATATTGATGGTTACATCAGCATTCCTTAGGCCTCAAAATATTGTCACCTAAGAACATTTTGACTGATGTATTCGTACATCTTTCGTAGCTGTGCTCTCTGAGCGTCTCATCTGTCAATATGGAATTACCAGAAATCTCTAGGAGAATACCTGGGTATATAATTAATGCTTCCAGTAACTCTAGATGCATGTTTTATAGAAGAAACGCTATCCTCATTTCATGTTTCTCTTTCTCTGCCCTGCGCGAAAGTGGTAAGGCTTCAGCAAGAACAGAGAAGTGAACTGTGCCAAGGGGAGTGAAGGAGAAGAGAAAGTTGGGGAGACCTACATGTGGTCATGTTTGAGCCAACCACACGGGAGATGGCTCGGAGAAACAGGGTTTCTGAGAAGGCAGGGTTGCTGAGTCCGAGCAGGGTGCTTTGATGCTTGTGGAGGGCATGGGCCATTTTCTGCTGTGACAGGGAGGGCCAGGTCAATGCAAAGTTCCTACCAAGTCTTGTTTCTTGAACGTGACACTTATTCTTTTGGGTCCCTCCTCCATTCTTCCTGACTGTGGGCTCTTCTTGCCCTGACATAGGAACGTGACAGTGCTGGCAGCCAGAAGACATTTGTCCAATCTGTTGGCACAGCCATAGCCCCAGCATCTAACTCTTAAAACACCACATCCCTTCCCTTGGCCATCAGAGAGTGACACGCAGCAGCATTTTCAGAATTTTCCCCCAAAAATACAAGTGGGTTGTGTAGCATCTTCTAGAGATCTGCACACGCAGCAACAGCAGCCGGGAGGCTTCAAACCAAGGGCATCAGCCACGACTCCTGCCAGGGTTTGACAGTTTAATTTGCAAATCATTCCTGACTTACACACTATTTTAAACTGATTTGTATATTAGAAAGATAAAAAAGCACCCAATATATACAGAGACTTGGCTGGTTTCAATAAAAATAAATGGTTGAAAAATGTCTGGAATATCTCAAAGTGGCTGAGCAGAACTTTGAGGTTAAAAAAAAAATCAGCTTGAATCGGCGGACAAAGATGCTGAAAGACTTGAGTTATGAGGGTTTGAAATCCCTGCTACCAAAGAGCCAAGTGTGGAAGGGCTAGGAGACAAGGAACTACAAACATTTTCCAGGGCTTACAGGAACCTCAGTGTGTGTAGGCTGTATGTCTCGATGAGGAATGCTTGAATTGCTAAGGGAGTCTGGATATCCAGCTCCCCCAGTCATGTCTCATCTGCTGAGGCATCGGGATTTCTGCCTGCTCTGATCCTTTTTGTTGCTTATGGGGATCAGGGGGATGGACCAAAGTTGTCTCATGGCCTGTGAGATCCTTCAAGATGTTGGTGGCCATGTACAAAACAGAGGAGGAAGCTACCTAGGTCAGAAGCCTTCCAGTGGAATGCGGATCCTCAGGAGAGTTCCTGCTGGCTGAAAGCAAATGTTTTGCAGGGACAGCCCTAACTGGGTCTAGAGAGCAGCAGCTCTGAGCCTGCCTGACAAGTGCCAAAGCCTTTTCCTGACCAGTCCCCAAAAGCTTGTGTGCTGGGCTAATGAACTACAAATCCCTGCCAGCCGTAACTCTCAAGCTCTTGAACTCCTCCACACCTCCTGCCAAAAGCAGAGGGCTTTCAGCTTTCTGGAATAAAGATCTGGGGAACTCAGGTTTGAGAGAAGATATTCCCAAGTCTCTGTGCATTTGCTGGGCACAGCACTCCTGATATGTCTCCCAAGAGCTGAGTGGAGGGGAAGAATCACCTCTCTCAACTTGCTGGCAGTGCTTCTCCTAAGGCAGCCCAGGAGGCTGTTGGCCTTCTTTTTCTCAAGGGTGTGTTACTGGCTCATGTGCAAGTTGGCATCAACTGGGACCCCCCAAGTCCTCTGCAAAGCTACTTCTTATCTGTTTGGTCTCAGGCTGTACTGGTGCATTCCTCCTGTCCTGTAAAACCTCAGCTTGACCCTCTCCTCTCTTTCAACATTCCCCTGAACAGCATGTTTCCAAACTGGACACCTCACCAGTGATGAGTCGATGAAGGTAGTAATTCCACTCCGTCTGCTGACGTCCTAATGTAGTGTAGTATGTATTTTGCAGTGCACACTGCTTGTTGGTTCTTTTCCAGCCTAAAATCTACCATAACACCCATGTCCTTTTCAGTAGAGCAGTTTCCAGCCAGTACTGGTGAATGGGGTCATGGGAAAAGGCCAGACAGGCTTTGGTGAAGGACCAGGTGACCAAAGTGCAGGTGCTTTCCTGCCCCTTCTCACTTTGGAGAGGGCTGGAGATGAAATAAGTTTGGTAAATGGTCAGCATTCAAGATCAAGAGTCCTCATGGGATGCTACAGCCAACTTGTGATTATTCTGTAGGGTTCATTTGAACCAGGTGAGCCTGAAGTGGAATATTTGTCGAGGGATAGCAGAGGTTAAGGCTGAGAATTTAGAAAGCCATGTGTGAAATTCCCTCTGGAAATTCTTGGAGAAGTGACTTTGCCACCATGATCAAACTTAAGTCTGTTGGCTTGGAGTCTGGTGATTGCTCCAAGTTTCTTCTTAACTCTCATCTAGTCTATAGAAGTGATGTGAAAGGAAAAGCTGGGGTTTAATATCCCTGAACTTGGAAGGATATTTATGTTCAAATGGAAGACTTTTTCTGCTTAGGTAGCCACTCTAACCCAAGTAGTTGAGTTGTAAATTGGAATGACTGGTGCTCAACCATAAGGCCCTCCTTAGATCAAACCCAGGTTCAGATTATGCTGTATGACTGGAACCCTGAAGCCTAGGGTCAGACTATCAAAGAATGCCGGGGCAAAGAGGAGCAATCCTAACTTGTGTCTACTTTTGCACTTAGGCCATCTCCAGCCGTGACTGGGTGTTGGAATATCTTGTGTTTTGGAAGGACCAGATTACCTTGCCCTGCACTGAACTCTGGTGGCAGCCAAAGTAGCACAAGTGTTCATATTATTTTGTCTGCGTCTGACTGAGCCTGCAGGCTCCTAGGGGAGAGTCGTGTCTCTTTACGTTTTGTGCTAAGCATCCTCTCGGGGAATAACAGGAAAAACTGGATCCAAGACTGGCTGAAGGTAGTGGAGTTGCAAAGTCTGGCACCTGAGAAAGGTGCTTGGGGAGGATGCAGAACCCTGTCCCATTTTCCAATGATTTTCTAATATTCTCACCATCCGATCTTCTCTGTTTGTTTGCTTTGGTCTTTAATTACAAAAACAAACTGAAAGGAGCAGATGCCTGGATCTGCTCCCAGATTTCTCTTTGCAGATGGTGTCAAGAAGAGCACAGTGGAAGGCCACTGCACCAGTGCAAACCAAGAAATCAAGACTTTGTTGCCCCTCGAGTGCAGGATAAGTTTGTATATCTGTGTTCACACAGACAGTTGGGCAAGGGGAGAAGACAAAATCACCCATCCCAGCCCTTAGTGTGCTCCAGAGTGTATTGAGCTGCTTATACATTTCTCTTCTTACTGTAATTCTGAGGCATTAGCTGTTTGCTCTGATTTTACATCTTGTTAGTAGCTTGCCTCTGCTGGGGGATTTTTCTTCAGGCTCGGATCCTTTCTCGTGAACACCCGATATTCCTCTCACCTTTTTCCTTTCCTGCCTTGGTGAAAGTGGTAACTCAAAATACATTCAAATATTCCTAATCCTCCCAGATGCTACTGAGGGACGCAGGGCACTTTAACAGAAAAAGACCCTCTATGAGTACTGTCCATACACAGAAATTAAATTCATCAGCACATGCAGCATGACGACTTATATAGTCGCCTCTTCCACTGAGTCCCGTGCGCAGGGAATAAGCTTCAAATATAGTGAACAGCTGGAAAAACAGGTAGCATTTTGTTTGCCAAACTGAATATGCACAGGAGGGGCTGAATTAGGGTTTATGTCTTTCCCCAGCCCGTTGCTGCCCTGTCTGAACTCAAAACCCAAGCAGCTACATGAAAGAAGTCCCGACAAATCTAATTAATCCTGAAGATTTCCTCACTGACAGGCTGTGGAAAAGCTGCCTCTTGGGTCGCAGTGGGAAAAGTCTTCCTCTAATCAAATTGTTAAGGATGGATGTTTGGGTGAATGGCCTTTTCCTTTCTTTGTGGGACTGGCCTCATCTCGTGGCTCACAAGCTGAGGGGATGGAGAGCTGTGCTGGCAGAGCAGCAGCATTCTTTGGAGTGCTTTTTTTTAATGAGATGGAGCTGGACCAAACCCCTGGTTAACAGCTACTAAGTATTTTTCCGTCCTGGGTCTCCAAGCACTTGACAAAGGTACATTGCCCCATTCTGCAGGAGGCCAAGCGAGGCCCAGAATGGCAGCGTGACCTCATGTCTGAGGAAAAGCAAACATTTCCAACGATTTCCAATTCTGCCTGCCTCCTCCTGGGCTCCCATCAGAAAACTACATCTCTGCTGTCAGAAATACTCATGCATGTGTTAAAGTGAGTCAGTTCACTGACCCATCACTGTGGAGTGGTGGCATAAAGCAGCCACTGGGGGTCATGGCTAAAGACGAGAGGTGTTGCAGCCTCTGCAAAGCTTTATTTTGCTATTTTTTGTACTATCTATTGCTCGCAGCTCTGGCATGAGCTCATGCAGCACCCTAAGAGCCACAGTCACCTTTGCTTACAGAGTAAAGAGCCCTTCTGCTAACCCTCTTCCTAAAATCTTCAAAGAGTTTGGTGCTCAGCCTTCTTCATGCCTAATTTAGCTTTCAGATTTCCCTGCAATCCCTGTTTCTTGGAGCTGCCACTCTGCAAAGCCCAAGATGGGTAAACACGCATCTTTCTGAGTGCTCTCTGCCTGCGCCGGTTGGCCTATGCTGTTATATTATACCTCTCAGGCTGGATTTTGTCTGTCTGGCTGGGAGAATGTGGGTAGCATTTCCTTAAAAGTCCAGCAGGCATCTGAGTAGAAATGGGATAAGAGGAGGGACACAGACTGGAAGTTGACCTGGTTTCCCTTGTTCTGCTAAAGGTCCCTGCTCAGTGCTGGGAGAGGGGCACTCGTTCTGAAATGCTTTCTCGTTGTTTCGTGACACAACCAGTTCCGTCATTCTTGGGCCAAATAGGAAACAGATGGTTGCTGTGCTGAAACCAGGTCCTGCAGCCTCTTCCCTCTCTCCCTCGCTGCTTGGTATCACACTTGTTCACTTGGAATGGGCAGCTCAGAGCTACATCTGCCCCAGGAGGACATCCCCACACCATCCTGTGTTTCATTCCACCCGACTTTTTCCTCGGTGTCAGCCTTGAGCCTCACCTCTCCGCTTGCTGAAGTGAACGGGGTTCACTTCTTTAACCTGGAGGACTTTTGGATCCAGCTCAGCAATTCAAGTAGTGGGATACAGAAGAAAAGGCAGGTCAAGCATCCGAGCTTTGTCCTAGCTGCTCTCCAAAAGGGTTATTTATTGGTGTGTGCAGATAGGATCTGTGTATGTAGACCCAGAGAAAGAGAACAAGAGACACACTCTGGGAGCAGAAAGATGAAAAGGACATCAACGAACGTGAGCGAGTGTTATTTAGTATAAGCAGCTTTTCTCATCTCCCTGTCCTGAATCATTCCAACTAACGAGGCAACCTGGCCCCTCCATCATCCCCCCCGTCCCCCTCACCCTCTCCTGCCTGCTGGTGTTACTCTGCTGCCTGGGATGGCAGCAGCTTATGTTTAGCTTTGCAGACTTTCCGTGTTTAAAATTCCCTGGGTAATTTATCATCGTATTTATAAATGAAGGGTTAAACTCACTCTCTTTCAGTTTAAATTGTATGATTCTTCTTCTGGCAAGCTCTCCCGCAACTCTGGCTCAAACTGGCCAAATATGGTGTTTTTGTGCATGTCGGGGACCTTGTCCTATACGTGGTAGATCTTGTTCTGTCTGCCTCACGCTCAGCCTGGGGAGGGTGGGCTTCCTGACAGTGGGAAATGAGATAGAAAGGGAGAGAAAAGGGAATGAATCCAGGTGCTGAAGGGAAAAAGCTGTTGCCCATCTAGCCCTCAGGCTGTGAGAAGGGAGCTAGCGCCCAGGGTAGAAAGTTCCCAGCCCAAAGCAGAAAGTGGGCTATTCCCACGACAGGAAAGACCCCGTATTTGCAGGTATCAGATCTCTGCTTTCACTTGATTCCTGAGCAATGACATCTCCTAGAAGCCTCCGGGTCTGAGGGTGGCCGGGGGGTAGTGTGTGATACACCCAACTGCTGGGGAATCACAGTTGGTAATAGTCAAACCTGCTCTAGAGTTGGATTATGCCTTCCCTTCCGATGCCGTGGAAATTAGAATAGAACATGTAGTTCTGTGCGTGTTGGATTAAATGACACCTTCTTATGGTTTCATGTCTCGCAGTGGCTCACAGGGCTGGATGAAAGCTTTGCTGTGGTTGAGATGCTTGTTAGATCTTTTTCCCATGTGGCTGCCTTAATGGGCGCTCACGTTCCAGCTCTTCCCTTGGCTCTGACACTTGTTTAACTTTCTCCTCTCTTTGCTGCCTAATTTGCTGAAAATTGAGGTGATCTTTCCCTTCTGCCATATTTTGGTTGGAACTAGCCAACAGGTTGAAATGTATTAGGAGGACGATGGGAATCAGAGCTGACAAATGCACACAACCGGGCACTGAGAATGGTCCTTCTTTCCTCTAATATGAACCTGCAAGGCATTTGCTAGCACTCTCCACTGCACATCCTTTCATTTAGATCTTATTCTCTACAAATTCACAACTGCTTTGGCATTGAAACACTGCAGAGAGGGCTGGATGGCTTCTTTGCAAAGACAGAGTATTGCTTGCCTCTCATTGTTTTCCTGAAGTGAAATAATTTCATGTTTACACCAAATCCTGTCTTCCTCTTTGCAGAACCAGCCTAACTGGGGACAGATGATAGCACTGATCAGCCATGGCATGCTGACCCATGTGTAATGAATCTCCTAATGGCCAACAAGTCCTATTTTGTCCAGTGGATTGAATGGTCATTTGCTGACTTACAGCCTTTGTCTAGAAGGAGAAAGGTATGACCTTACTTTGCACAACAGCAAGAGGGATTAATCCCTGCTACTGACTACTCAAAAGTTGCCCATGAGAATCACATTTACCACCTGGCCAGAGGAAAAAACTTGGATTTCCAGTCCCAAGTACGGCCAGGTGTTGTCCTTCAAGTCATGTAAGCAATCACAGAGTAAGGGTGTGTGGAAGATAACGCAGTGTTGGTTGTTGGGCTGGTGTTGCTGATGTGCTATTAAGCCATTTGCCTCTTGCCCAATATGCCAAGCTAACCTACATGTGGTCCTTCATCTCCAAGGCCCTTCTGTGGATGCAGATCTGAGCTCTACTGACCACGCTGTGTTCAGTGCTATGTGTGCACGTGGGTGGACCTCATGCTTCCCAGCAAGCCTGAGACCAAAATTGGGTCCTCTGAGAGTAAGGGACCCAAACGCCTGGTTCAGTTTGGGACAAGCATTAGCTTGTCAGTGCTCAAGCAATGATTTAGTCCAACAGATCATCCTAGGCTGTGAGGGATCACTGCCAGTTAGAAGAGGGAGAGCACTACTATCTGAACTGCATTCCTCTTCTTCACGGAGCGGGGTGACCCAGATGGGAGAGATGCCACTCAACTTGGCCCAGCTGCCCACTTTCTGAATCTAGGCTTGAACCTGCTGCTTAAAACAAGAAGGACCACCAGTCCAGAAAGATGTGCACGGTCCTCCCCCGGTCCTATCCTGAGCATGCATGGAAAATATGGAATGAAGTTCCCCAAAATACACAGAGCACCAAATTCATGTGCTGGCAAATTTCTTACAAGCTTACACATCCTCTGTGCTCATTTGCAGCAGCAATGCCTCAGCCTTTGAAAGAAAGAGCCCAGATAGATGTCCATGAACATGCAAACAAAGAAGTGGGACTGTACATACATTGCCTCTCTGGACCTGCAAATGTGCACCTGTCAGAGGTGGCCACCTGGAGGTCCTTCAGCACATCTCTAATTAAGTTTGCTAGTAATGGTCACCTTAAAGTGCTAATAAAGGGTTTATTTCTCCACTTTTTCTCCACCGTGCTGTATAGAAAAGTGCCTCCTGAAACCTTAAGACTTCTATAATGCCTTAGTGATACTGTTGCATTTTTCATGTCCCTCTTTTCTGCATTACCAAATCTTGGCCTTGGAGTGACAGAAATATTGCATGTCTTGCTGAATGCTCTATAAATCATGCTGTTAGCATTTAAAAGACCAATATCTCACAGCCTGTCAGGGCTACTACCAAGTGCCATCTGTCACAAGGGAGCACAGAGTGACATCTCGGTGGTAGATGCTGTGTATTTCTAGCTCTGATACTTGAAGAGAAATCAGAGCATGACTTCTTGCCTGTATTACTCTCTGTCCTTTGTGGCCAGCAGAATTTGAGGCAAAAGCATTTTTTTTTTTTTTTAATTTTATTTTTTTTTATTTTTTTTTACCACGAGGGTTTACATTTCTTTAAAAAGCTAGATCTGGAAAGAAATGTGGATTTGGAGTTTTATAGGTCCAGCCAGTAGAGATGGATTTGTGCCTGTCTTCTTGGGAGGCTGTAACAGTACAAGAGAAATGCGTTTGATTTTACTGGGATTAGAGTAATCCATCAAGGGTGTCTAGGACAAAGTGCTAGACATGTCAGTTTGGAATAACAGCTATCGTGGCTGAGTACAAGGAGAACCCTGTGTTGAAAATTACCATATAGGCACATGTAGGAACTTTACAGGACAGTGCAAAAAACATCGTGGGAGATTAAGCCTGGCAACATCTGACCTGTGCATCGCTGCTTGCTTTCGAGAAGGAAATTTTTAATTTGCAAATTTAGCAATCTTTGAGCACTTTTCTCCCCTTTCTACCTTCAGCTGCCTGCTTCTGTCCCTTGGCAAAAAGCCTGAGAAGGACAGAGTGACAGAGGTTTGCTGTTGAGGAACACCTGAGATCTTGTGGGGCCCAGGGATGAAGGACAGAAGAGGTGATGCTCCAGGGAGGTCACAAAGGAGTGATACAGCAGTGGAAGAGGGGCCAGGTCACCATGAGCAGCAGCACAGCCTATCTAAGGGTACAGGTCTGCAGCCCAGCACTTGCTTCAAGTTGTCCTGCTCTCTTGACTGCGGGGGGAAACCGAGGCACAGAGCTATGCCTGGGCTTGGCTCAGGGAATGCAGTGAGATGGGAGACCTGGCCAAGGAGCAGACATTCTTTCCTGAGGCATTCCAGGATGGATAACTAGATTTTAACCCTTTGGGAGACTGGTTCCCTTGGTTCCCTTTGCTAGGCACTGTGCTCCCAGTGCCTTCAGGGATTTGCAAGTTTTGAATTTTCCAGGTTAATCTGGAAAAGCTTTGAGCTGTTACTGTGAAAGCAGGGTGCATTTCTGAAGAAGCCTGCTTAAGGACCTTAGAAAGGACCTGTTTCTCCTTAGACTGACCCAGCAAGCACATTCAGAAAAGAAAAAAACAGCATCTTTCCCAGAGCTGAGCTTGCACCCTCCTGCGTGGGCAAACAGAGGTGAAATCTCTGCAGTCACAGGTGCTCTGTGCACTGTCTCCTCTCCTGGCTTCCAAACCCTGCCTGAACACATCTCCTCCAGATTTCATTACGCCTGGGAATACACTGATGCAAACGAGACCACCCCACCCCTCAGAAGAGCTGCCATAGCACTTTTCAATGAGGGAAAGCCAATACTTTTGCACATTTTTCATCAAACTCATCTCCTCAGCAAACAACCAAGTCCCCAGACCCAAAAGCGGAGAAGCTCACAGTGGTGGAAGCCCCTTGCTGGTCCAGTTTGGGCACCTCCTGATGAACTTCCACATACTGCAAGGGCAGAGCCAGGGGCTTCCTGAGCTCCTCACCTACGTGTTCGGTGCAGGACCCACTCCCCCACCATCCCTGCCAGGGTTCCCTGCTGCAGTAGCCATCCTTTCCGCTCTGAACTTGGGGTCCAGTCTTCAGTAGTTCCCTCACGGTCCCTGCTCTCACCTCTCTAATCCTATG
>VZRU01003702.1:85798-114666 GCA_013398155.1 Pedionomus torquatus
CTCAACTAGATCAGGCTGCTCAGAGCCCTGTCCAACCTGACCTTGAGTGTTTCCAGGGATGGGGCATCTGCTACCTCTCTGGTCAACCTGTGCCAGTGTTTCACCACTCTCATTGTAAAACATTTCTTCAATATATCTAGTCCGAATCTCCTCTCTTTTAGTTTAAAACCATTACCCCTTGTCCTATCACTAAAGATCCTGCAAAATTTCTGTCTCCATCTTTCCTATAAGCCCTCTTTAAGTTCTGAAAGGCTGCAGTAAGCTCTCCCCAGGGCTTTCTCTTCTCCAGGCTGAACAACACCAGCTCTCTCAGCCTGTCCATATAGGAGAGGTGATCATCTTCATGGCCCTAAAAAGGGAAACTGAGGGTCCTTTCACCCCTGCTGCAGGGGAAGAAATTGAGATGGACCAAGGGTGTGGAAGCTGCTGTGCTGGACTCCCTTCCAGGAGTCACCTCTTATGGATGATAACTACCAGGAAAGCACCACATGGTGGTTGGAGGGAAATCTGTGAACTTTGAGACTCTCCCCAAACATGTAGAGATTTCCCTCCTCACAAAAGGACTTGTGCTTCAATCTCATCCCACTCCCTTATTGTTAATGAGTGGGATGTTCATTGTCTTACCCTGGAAGGAGAGCCTTGGACGGCAGTGTGGGAATGCTGTCAAAGGACGAGGAACAAAACACTGGCTTCTGTCCCAGTCCTTCTGCAGACTTTAATGGAGCCTGACAGATGAAAGCACCTGCCCTAACTTTTGCAGCCACCTGCCAACAGTGAGGAGAGGGGAGAGAAGCTGTTATGTAGTGGGAACAGCTTGTAGCTATTCTGCTTTGGTGGAGCTGAGAAGGGTTCTGACTCCTTGTCCTACTTTCAGCCTGGGTTCTGCTCATGCTGTGGGTGACAATCTCCTTTCCAGTGAGACACAAGGGTGGGAAGACTTGTGGACAGGCATGGGAAGGAGCTCAAGGGCTGGATTTGACCCTGCAGAACATCATTTACTCAAGTTGAGTCAAAATTGGCCCCTGCAGGGATGCCAAAACTCGGATGGGTGAAACAACACTGTGGCAGAGAGAGAGGCTTGGGTGGCCACCATAGGGCCTGCCACCACAGGGAAAAGGGAGCTCACAGGGGTCAGGAGTGGGAGTTGCTCCTTGTCCCTAACTCAAATCCTGCTCCATCATCAGCACAAGAAGGTCCTTCAGCTGCTGGGCTATTGAGAGGTTATTCTCTGCTGGTCTCATGATGATCCAGGCGTACCATGCTGGGATGTCTGGGGGATCAGAGACCCCTTTGGGATCTGAATTGTGAAACATTCACAATGGTTATGCCTAAGGTGATAGCTGGAGGGAAAGATCAAAGACCTCTGTACTGATCCCTCGATAGGGAAGAGACAACCTTTGTCCCCCTCCTGCAATGCTGGGGCAGAAACACCAAGAGGCAAAAAAACATGAGCTGCTTCTGCCTGGAGAAAGAAGGCTTGGACCTCTCCTCCTGGTCATGTTTAACAGCCTCAGGGCTGATTGTCTGACTCTCAGCATGGACAACAGAGGCTGTGGTGAGCTGTAAAAGATGCTTTAGCGGTCTCTGAAAGAGCATCTCAGCAGGGCCCAGAGGCAGCTGCACCTGCCTGACATGAGAAGCTAAGCAGGGAGCATCTCCTGCCAACGGCTTGGGATCACAGGCGCTTCCCAGCGCCCGCGGTCCTCAGGAAACTGCAAAGGGCAGAGGCCACCATTAGCATGTGGCCCTGTCTCTGAACAAGCTCCTCATCTGTGTGTTTATACAGGGAAGGAGATCAGACAGTGGCCGTATGGGGGCTTTTCTACGGGCTCCAGCTGCAATTTGTCTGCTTGATGAGGAACAGGGAATGACAAGTGGTTCCCAAATCATGGTCATGGCTCCTGTTGCGTGAGTCAGGCACGGGGGAGAGAAAGTGTACAAAAGCCAGTTTCCTGCTCGCTGCATATTTGGGAATTGACTTTGCTGACCATTGCCTCCCCCTCCATTTCTCTCCTCAGGCCATGGCATTTTTGCTGACAGACCTGCTGAACTGCAAAAAAAATTAATAATGAAGCCGTCTTTAGGGCATGAAGAGCAAGCTGCCCCTCTGTGTGACCCTGAGGTCACTCCTGGGTGGCTGGTTTGGAGGATGTTGGTCCTATGTCTCCAGATCTTGCACAATGAAGGGTGTGAAGTTGGATGTGTCCTGTCCTGGTATAAATGTACTTTGTGGGGGTGAGTCAGGATCCCTGTCTCCACCCCAGTCTGCCCAGTTCACCACTTCTCTCACAGCAGTGATGAGGATCCTCAGTTCAGGCACCAGCAAAATGAGCTGCAGAGACCCTTTGGCCACCCAACATGACATGCTGTCTCACCTGCCCCTCGCGATCCAACCTGCCTTGGGATCCCTTGTGGGGTCCTGCTTGGACCTTTATGTTCCCCCCAACCTGACCCTGGCCAACAGCCACCTCTTGTTCTTTTCTTGCTATATTTTTTCAAACTTTCAGGAGCTAATTGGCAAACTTTCAGGAGCTAATTGCCAAGAACACAACGTCCAGTGTCACAACCTCACCACTGAGCTCCCCCCATTCCCAGCGAAGTATTTCCTACTGGATTTGTTGGTCACTGGGCACACAGGGACACTGATGCTTGGAGGGCAAGCTCTACGCAGGCAGCCAGGGCTTTGGCATCGCTCAGGCACATATGCCCCAGGGAGGTCAGAGCTGGGCAGAGCGGTTCTTGCCCAGCTTTGTCTCGAGGTCTACAAAGCAAGAATTGGGAGGACGCTTGGCCTGGCTGCCATGGGATGCGGGTCAAGGCTGGTGGAGAAAGCCTCCAGGCAGCTCCCAGCTCTCTGCCCCTGTGTTTGGGGATGTGGCAAGCACAGCCTGGCAGGACCAAGAGGCAAATAACTTACATGCAAGGCACACTGTGCCCTGCAAGGCTACAGAGGACAGAAGGCAAGGACAACACGTGGCAAGGAGGTGGTGGGGACCTTAGGGGACCAGTCTGATGCCTCCACCTGCTCTGATTGAGCAGTGATGACAAACCTGGCAAGGGGCAGCGGGGTGCTTTCAGCACCGTCTGTTCAACAGTTGGAGTCCTTTGCTGTACAAGCAACCTTGCCCAGAAGGAAGGACACCTGCAACTAAGAAAATCTGGTATTTGGACCCACGCTCCTTAAATGACTTTAGGGAAAGACATCCTCTCCTTGCTCCCTCTCCCCAAACATGCTAATCCTCCTCCCCCATCCCTTTTTTTTTCCCCTCCTGGTTTACAGAGATTTCAAATGGCTTAGGGCAGGGCTGTCTTTTGTTAGACATGCACAGAGCTCAGCGATGCTCTGATGTGGAACAGGGCAGCATAAATCTGATGGATTAGGGTAGGAAATGCCACAGTGATGAAAAACCTTATAGGAACAGGAAGAAATGAAAGGGCCCCATTGGGGGAGAAAAATCCCCACTCCCAACCACTCTGCTGCTGCTGCCTCATTACAAGTGATTCCTAAAATTGCTACTTCTGGAAGAGGCTCGTACATTTGCTGACTTTTTTGCCTGTTATTTTGAAGGGGGTGTTTTCCTTTGTGTTTTCAGCTGTTGGGAATTACAGTTCCTGTCCCTGCTCCCATGGTGTGTGTGAGGGAACTCATCAGGGACCAGAATCCGTTTTCTGGGCTGGTGCCTCAGTTTCCCTATTGCTGAAATGACCCCTCCAAGAACAAGGTGCAGACAAGTTCTGGGAATTTTTCAGGAGGGGAAGAAGGGAATCATCCCTGTTACTAAAGTTGGTTTCTTACTGGAAATTGCAGGGCCAGAATGATCAATTTTCTCTTGAAGACAAATGGGTGGGCAGCAGAATCCAGCAGCTGTTGGTAGCACTGGTGGGTTTTGCTTTAGGATCATGAGCCCCTTCGTCTCTTACATGGGGCAAAGGGGACCTGCTGCAGACCCATGTCAGGTGGAAAAGTGCCAGTTCAAAAGACCTGAGGAATATTTTCTCTGACTGGGATGAGGTTATGGACAGGAACAGATTGTCACTGCTGGTTATCAAGGAGGCCTTAGGGACATTGAGGCATGTGCAATGGATGGTATGATGGAGGGAAGATCAAGGCCCTGCTCCAGTTTGTGTTTATGGCTTCAAAGCAAATATTTTATCAGGAGCAAAAGCTCAACCTGCTACTGATGAATTATTCTTTTCTATAACTTCACCTTGTTATCAATAGCTTCAGTCTTTGTTATGGTAGGAGGTGCTGCAAGGTGCTATTTGACACGCCCTTTGTCAAATCTGCAGAGATTTTTTTTCTAAAAAAGCAGTATTAGATGTAATGAATAGTGTTAAATGGGCTAATGAAAGAGCCGTGTGTCTCTGCCTTGGAAAAAGTCCAAACCAAAACAGTGGGAATGACCTGAGATACAGCAAACATGACCCACCAGGAGAGACCAGCAGAACTGGGCTTGTTTAGTCTGGAGAGGATATGATCAAAGGAGACCTGTTAATGTGTACAGAGATATCTGTGGCAGCTTCCCTGGGAATGGTACAAGGTAGGTTCATCTCACAGGGCTTAACTTGTTAATACAAGTCCGTACTAGGTAGCAGCCCAGTTTGCAGCGGTCCCAGTGTAGAGACCTCCTTTGAGTAAAAGAAATTCTGTTGCTTGTATCTTCTTCTAGGGAAGGGATGTGGGATCAGCATCCCTGACCTCTGCAATACAGAGTTAGAGCTGTAACAGCAGCAGCCAGGGCAGCCAGATGATCACCCCATGGTGCCAAAGCTGCAGGTTAGTCCCATGGAGGTTACACAACCTAAGTGGCACCATCTTTGGGGCAAATTCTGCTGGCTTCTTTAAAGCAAAAATCCAGCCTGCTGTGGTTGCTAAACTGGGCTCTGCTTCTTTGGGTGTCTTTCCATTTTCCAAGAAAAATAAACCGCAGGCTCTGTATTTTTAGATATGCCATCTGATCGCGGCTAGTCATATATCAGTCCCAATACTGTGAGTCAAGATGCTGAGCTCCACTGCTGAACTCCCCTGGGCAAGTGCTAGTGGCTCGAGCCATCCCGAGTGTATTAATAAATCAGTGCATTTAAAATAGTCATGCACTTTCCTAGGTAAGCTGCTCGTGAGGAATCATACCATGGGGATTTATTACTGCTAGTGTCTTAGGAAGTGCTGCTTCTCTGGGCGAACTTAATATTGTTGTGAGTGGGAGACAAACAGCCCTGGTATGAGAAGGACCTAATCTAGGCAGAGGCCAGAGGCAGCATGACTCCCCTTCCTTTCCCTCTCCCGACAGTGACTCTGATTACTAACATCTGCCCCTTACTATTTCAGTCCCGGGTGTCCTCCAAGGTGGCTGCTGGTCGGAATGAACTTTATGGTGGCTTTCTGCAAGAGCAGGATGTGACAACTGTGTCTCTTTGTGCTGCTGACCTGAATTTGCATTGCCAAGGTGGGAAACACACAGGCGCTACTCTCAACATCACCAGACCCCATTGTGGGTGGTGGGAGAAGGGGTGGCTTGGGGACAGCATGCTTCCCTGGGCCGAATCCTATGTAACCCTACCTTATACAACCCTGCTCCATGCAACCCCGCTCCACAACTCAGCCCTGGACCCCTTTGGAAAGTATCTGCTCAACCTACCTTCAACAACACTCCACAAACATGGAGTTATTGGTGTATCATGAATCTCTGTCCCTCCCTGGATCACTCCAGCCTTCCCAGGTCTGTGTCTCTAACAGCAGCACATCTCGGGGACAGTTTTCTGTGTGTTTGATCAAAGTGGCAGGAAGCCTTGAGGCTGGCGTGTGAAAAATGGCCTGGCTGGTTTCTGAGAGTTTATTTGTTGAGCTACTTCATCACTCTAATGACAATCAATTTATCTGCATAATTGGTAGCTGGAGACAGCACAAAATGGCTTGGCAGCCTGGATTTTTCTCAGAGATGTATTGCTTGGCGTATTCAACCAGGACACAAGGAGCCAGCCTGGCTGCTGGAGGATTGTGACTCTGAGAGCACCAAACAGGTGAAACCCATCATGACCACCCATCTTTTTCTCTCCACCCTGCCAGAAGAAGCACCCTTGGGGTAAGGATGAAATCACACCTGCCTAACTGTCCTGCTAATAAGCCTGCTAATGCATTGGCCTCCTTGCTGTGATGGGTAATGACAAAGGGAAGGTGTTCTCCCTGTGTTCAGTTTGCATTCCCTGTTAGCCGGCTTCTGGAGAGCAGACAGACCTGCAGGATAGTGCTCAGATGCCCCAAGGAGAGGAGGGTCTGGTTGTGTAGTACAGTCTGTGCCCACCACTCTGCCATGTAAGCTGTCCACCAGCAGCCCTCTGTACCTGGATGCTAGAAACACCTTCTTTTTTGTATCATACAAGAAGCTGGGCACTCTCCTGGACTGGCCTCGGTGTCCGCTCCCGCGGTACCCAGGTAACCAGTTTACTACATCCTTCTGGGTTTGTCACTCTGAGAGAACCCTGGTGGGGTCCTGTGATGGTCTCTTGTGTGGGTCCACGTGTTCTGAGCTCAGTGCTGTTTCACCTTGTTAATGCCTACCTGTGGCAAATGAGCTACTCTGATGAAGGTCTTTACAGCTGTTTGTAGCTCTGGAGAAAACAGAATTTTGGCAAATGTCCATAGCATCATAGAGTCATAGAATGGTTTGGGCTGGAAGGGACATCAAAGATCATTGAGTTCCAACTCCCCTGCCATGAGCAGGGACATTTCCCACTGGACCAGGCTGTGTAAAGCTCCATCCAGCCTGGCCTTGAACACCTCCAGGGATGGAGCATCTACAGATTCTCTGGGCAACCTATTCCAGTGTCTCACCACCCTCACAATAAAGAATTTACTAATTTAAAGAATTCCTGATTTCTAATCTAAATCACCACTCTTTCCATTAAAAGCCGTTACCCATCGTCCTTTTGCTCCACTCCCTCATAAAGACTCCCTCCCTGATCTCATCCATGAGACCAGAGCCTACTTGTGATAGCTTCCCTGTGGGACAACTCTCCAAAGAAACCCAAATCCATCTCTCCAGGTGTCGTGTAGAGAGGGATGACAACCTCAGTGCATCCAAGAATGGGGAGCAGACTACTGGACCATCAGGCCAGGAGCCATACCCCATGTTTCTTAGCCTTAGGAGCATTTCCCAAAGCCCCATCTTTTTGGCAAGTATTTGTAGAGAAAGTGGCTAGAGCCATGAAGGGGAGAGGGCATCTGACAATAAATCTTTTTCCACCAGTGTGGAAGAAGTCATCCTTCCTGTTGTGTGATAATGGCTGTAGTGGTGCTTTTCAGGCTGTGACAGATGAGATGCACATCTTTTATGAATTATGCATAAGACATAATAAAGAATTCAGTTCCTCTGTGTCTATACACTAATGGCATATTGATCCCAGCAAATATCACGCTGAGACTGAACAGCAGCATCCCTGGTTCGTGTCATCCTGACGGGTGACATTGTTTCTTTGGGTGTCCCAGCCAAGCTCAGCCTAGTCCCATCTGACCCACGCTGGTCTGGCTGGGGGCTTCACTTTTCTATTCCCCGGATTCACCCTTCACCTCAGCACAATTACTCCCGCATCTGGATCTTGTCACGCTCAGCTGTGCCTCTCTAGGACTTACTGGATGGGAAGTGTTTCCTGCAAAGAGCAGGATTTGCTCAGGTATCCTTAATAGGTCATTCTGAGCGGGAGCAAAATCTGTGGCTAGAAGCTACAAATTAAAATGCAAGCGTGAAAAGCAGAGGAGAGGTAAAAGAGAGGAAGAAGAGATGGCAGGGTCCTTACGATGTTTACAGATGGGCTTGTTAAGAAGCAGCAGATGTTCCTCAGAAGACTGTAGGCTTTACCATAGATGTCACAGGAGGTTCGCTAACATGCACATTTAGGTAATATATTGTCTCACCTTCCCCTAAACCTAGCAACCAGGCACTTACAGAAACCTGCCATATCAGTCCGTGGTGTAAAAGAAAATCCAAACAATGTGCCCTTTGTGTGTTTGTCAGAGAGTTACTCTCGTGGAGGAGTTTTGGATCCCACTTTTAAAAAGGGTTCTGGAATTTGGATGTCTCCATTTGCAGATGGCAGGACTCACATCGCCTTCAAGGGTGAGGTTTCTTCCAACGTATGGGGCACCTGCCTTAAACACCCCTGTTTACATGCCTCCACCCCTTCAAGTGCAGACAGCCAAAATCCCACGGTCCTTCTGACCAGGTGGAGTGCAGGACTCGGTCTTCCCCCCCTCACACTGTGAAGGAGGACCCAGCCCATGTCCCTGTGGGATGCACATCATCCCCCAGGGCAGGATGCACGGAAGGGGGAGCAGAGCCGTGGCGGCGGTGTACGTGCGTGTGGTGGGATTTATTGCTCCGCACGGCAGCCTCCCCCGATCTGCTCTCTCTGCCTCCAGGAGAACGTGCTGTGAGAGATGTTCCATGTACAATTCCTTCCCTGGCCTTTGCCTCCTTCTTCAAAATGGGGGAAGACTCGCGGGGTGCTTTTGGCACCTTCATGCTCTGTGGGGAAGGAAGAAATGGCTCCCCGTCTGTATTTTATCACTGGGGCGATGGGGAAGGAGGCTTCGGATCTGCTGAAATTGATTGATTAAGTGGCTGCTCAACTGCACTGCTAAGTTGCCACATGTCCTTGTAAGAGAGGAGGCAGGGGGTGGGGGGGGGAAGAGAGGACTCTCTTTCTAATTGTGGGTTGGCAGAGATTTTTGTGCACAATGGAGGTAAATAGAAAAGAGATTGCTAAAGAGATTTCCAGCAGAGGCAGGCTTCTGCCCTCACCTGTACCGGTGGATGAGGTGTGGATGTGGTGGGCACTTCTGCTTCCTTTTCTCCATGGCTGCCCAGCTTTCCTCTGTCTCTGCTCAGGGATGGATTTACAGAGTGAGCCGAGATGCAGCATTGCAGCTAATCGTGGGTGACAGGGACGTTTGCCCTGCTGGCTTTCAATTGGGACTGTCACGCGCACCTAATAGGGATTAAAATTGTACACCCGCTCTCTTTTCTTTCTGAATTTCAGTGGTGGGGATGGTGTGTGTGTGTGTGTTAGTTTTAGCTTTGCTAAAGGACCTGCCACATCAGGAAAAGGGATGGCTTTTTGCTGAAGAAGAGAAATTGGCCCTGGAATCTGAGCAATTTTAGAAGAAGAGGTGCCTTGTGTTACCAAAACACAGCTGAAATGGGTCCGAAGAGCTGTGTTGCCAATTCATCACGCTCTGCCGCTGAGTATAGTTTGTGTAAGAGACGGGAGATGCTCTCTATATGATGTGCTGTGGTCAGACACGTCTCAGCTGGCCGTGACTGGGTGGGTGATGGAGCTAGCAGGGCCATTCATCCCTCTCCCCCCCCTGCCCCAGCTCTGGCCTGGGCACCCCCTCCCTCTTCCACACAGCACCAAAAGTAAGGACATTTCCATCCTGTTTCCCTGGGGAAAGTCTTCTGCTTCCTAACCATATGTTGTAAAGCTCATTTTGAGCCTTCTCTGCCCACCTTTTTCATGGACTGAGTCTAAAAGTTTTGTGCCTACCTCTGCATCTCCGTACAGGGACACTTGCAGAATGTGTAAATGTAGACGCAGCTGGACTTGACAGGTAGCCAGTATATGCAGGTATACCAGAAGTATTCAATTTTTCATGCAGAATTCCTTGGGCAGCTCTGCCCACAGCTCTCTATGTATAGACATGTACGTGTCTTCATACACACGTCGCTGACAGAGACAACGGACCAGCACAAACGCACCGTGGTGTCCAAATGGACCGGTTCGGTATCTAGAAACACCCACATTTCCCTCAATGAGACCTTATCTTCCTTTGTCCCAGCTCTAAATGCTCCAACTCTCCTCTAACCCCTGCAGTCCCCAGTGGGGGAGACCCTCCTCTCCCTCTCCAGTGCTGTTCCCACCTGCCTGGAACCAAACCGCATCCAAACCCACGTGCTTCCTTCCCTCTCCACCTGGCTTGCGAGGACTCCGTGTGTTTCCAGCCTCTCTGGGACCAGAGCACGCTGCAGCTGGTGAAGCTCCCTCCCTCCTTCCCTCTCTCTCTCCCCTCGCTGCCTTTCCCAGCCCGAAGCATTCCGCAGCCGGTACTTACGCAGCCTGAATGAGAAACCTCAGCTGCCGATCCCAGATTCCTCTGCCGAGTGACCGTGCTCTCGCTCGCTCGCTCCACAGCCCTCAGCCCAGCGTGGGGATGATACAGGAACCAGACCTCTTCGGTTTACTTTTACATTGACGTCAGTGTCTTTCCTAGCCTCCACAGCTCGTTTTGGTAAAAGGATGTCTTTGGGATGGAGGGGAGGGGTCGGAAAGGGAGAGGAATGAGGATGAACTGGAGATGAGTTTTTGTGATGTGGGCAGCCAGCGGTGGAAGATTTTAGGGTATAACGCTGAAAGAAGGGGAGCTTATGGAGCCCACCTTGACTCTGGCTGTAGGTCATCACCTGGATGAGGGTATGTTGGGGGCCTGACCCTCACGTCTGCACAGAGAGCTGCTTTCCCACCTGCCCCAGCACCCCAACTGGGACACCCTGCTTTTCCTCTCATGTTTGATGGCTGTTTATATCTGGATGCTGGTTCAAGAGCAGAGAAAACACTGAGGGAAAGAGGGAAGTCTAGTGCCCCTACACAATGTCACATGAACACGGCTGCCCTGTTGTGCTGCCTCTATGCCCAGACTAGGGCAGTGTCTGTCTCCAAGGAAATCAGGAGATGACAGTTTGAGTTTGAGTTGCTTTTACCATCTCAAAGGATGGCCCCAAAGGCATGGGCTCTATGGGCCACGCAGCTGTAGATAGGTGTGCACCTGAACGTGCCTCTCAATGCATCCAGATCAGCCTTTTACAAGCTCACAGGTCACAGCATCTAGTATTGAGATTCAAGGACCTGAATAACTCAACTCTACCTAGACCCTTATGAGATTGGAGAGCACTTGTCTCCTGTGGAGATCCTACTCTGTCAGGATAAGGTTCAGATTTTATCCTGCTTTTTTTTTAATCTCTTTTTATTTTTTTTTTTTTTTCTGCAAGCTGTCCACATCCATCTCCCAGCCCTGTGCAGCGGACATGTGCATGGACATGATTTTGGGGAATGCACAGGGTTGACGCTTGTGAGGGATTTGGAGAACACCAATAGAAAGTGCAACCTGTAAGTGCGATGGTTAACGCTGAACTATTCACAGGAGATTGATCACACCTGTGTTTAGGGCTTCTTTCTGGCTGGGAGCAAAGACAGATTACTTTGCATGGCCAAACAGCTTCCAGGAATTAAAATGTAAGGCTTTTGTGACCTAAATGCTGATGGTTTTCTGTTAGGTTCCTGAGTACTCCTTCACTTGGGTAGCATGATGCAAACACTTGAGCACTCAGATGTTAGAGCCCCTCATAAAGGCAAATATTGAGCTTGCCCCAGTTCTTTTGCACAACAGCAATCAAACCTGAGCCCTCTCTGGCCATGGATCGCCTTTCTATGATGCATTTTGTCCAGCTCATAACACAACTGGTCTGTCATCCGTTATTAGTCCATCTGTAAGACAACTTGATGCAAACCATTCATTGCAAGCTCTTAGGAGCAAGCATTGAGATTAGTCTGTATGAATCCAGGCACCAACGCTCATAAACAGCCCCAACCACCTGGTGATATTGGTGTAATTGGGTTGGTTGACCCTGGGAAACTGCAGCAATAAAACCTTTCAGGGAGCAGGGATTATTGACAAGGAAGCATCACCTGGTACCACCAGAAGGACTGGGCTGTACTGGTTTATTTGGAAAACAGTAGTGAGAAAATAGTCTTTGAACCCTGTGTACCATCACTACAGAAAAGAAGAGACACAGGAGAGGAAAGCTCTCTGGTTGTTCAGTACATCCATGGCAAAAGCCAAGTAATAAGTCTGGTTTCTTGGCCATTGGATCACACACTCTCTGTCATAAATAACACTAAAGTCTCAAAGACTCCTGGTGTCCTTGTCAGAACCAATACATTGTTCATGGCTGAAGAAAGACAGTCTTATAAAAAACAGAAAAAGAAGACCTTGTAAATCACCATGTCTATACTTAGAAGTGTGTTAAACATTCTAAGCTCCATTTCAGAGCACATAAAGTTTTTTTTTTTTTTTTTCTTCTTTTTTCCAAGTTGAAGAATCCATCCAAAGGTCAGTCAGAAACAGGAATAAAACTGTCTTTGAAATCTCAAGCTGCTGTAATAGCATTTTTGGCAGTGAATGATAAACTTGAACTGTTGAGGTTTACATGGCAGATGAAGCGAACACATATTTGTCTATACGTTAAACAACCCAGCAGTGGCCCTTTTTCATTTCTTCTCCCAACCTATAAGATTATTTATAGGTTTTTACTACAAATGGACCTCCTGAACAGAAGAAGGCAGACCGACTAGTTCTGAAGTAACCGTCACAGTGGAGCTGTGCCCGTAAGACATCATTCCTGGGCAGGAGTCCCATTTTAATGATAACCTCCCAGGTAGCAGGAAATATTAACTCTTTGTTTGCCTGGCAGGGATTTTTACAGTCTTTCTCAGGGCATGAAGAGTTGTTCAGGGAGGTCTTATGACTGTGAAGGTGGTGGATTGAAAAGGAATTGTGGCATATCCTGGCCAGAGCCTTCAGAGATGGCTGGGGACCAAAAACCAGCAGACACTACACAGAATACACCTGGTTGAAGGGACTTAGGACCATGTATTCAGAGCTCTTGGTTTGAATGAAAAGCCCAGGCAGTCCTTGATGGATCAATGGTGATAATACCCATGTATGGCAAAGATTTGAGGTCTCTTCTCTGTCATGTCTCAGGCAGGAAGCTCTTGTTGGAAAACTGCATTGCAATCCTTACTCTGTTAACCCTAGAGGGTTTGTTTTTTGGGAAATAATTTTTATTAGAGCAAGGACTGCCTTGACATCTCTTCCATGAGCCTGGCTATGTAGCTACACAGTAACACGCCATGTTGTTCAGAGAGTCCTAATGGAAGCTGGGAGATCTTCTACAGAGGTGAACAAATTCCTGGGCATTTTAACTTGGCAACTGAGGATCAGCTGATGTGGATTTGAACTCCTTGCATGCAGAAACATCTTTAACTGGGAGATTTGCAGTGAGAAAAAGCTCTCTTTCAATTGTGGTTTTGCATGTGAGCTACTGGAGAAAAAAAAAGTCTGAACAAGTAGGTCTCAAGTCAGTTGGCCACATGCAGATGCCATTTTAGAGTTGTTAACTTAGCCTCTGCTTGCTATTCTTTAATTACATGGGCTTTGACATGCATTAATTGGGTGTCAAAGGACAACTCCCAATGCCTCAAGGTGCCACCAAGTGCAGAACCAAATTGAGGGCCAGCATCCTCTCCCAAGCTGAGTGGCCAGTGACCTTATTGCTTGGCCAGCTGACCAACTGAGGGGTGTAACAAGTCAGATTTTAGCCACTTTCACCTTTTTTTAAGCCTTTGAGCAATGCCTTATCTGTGCGATCAGTGGGTTGTGTGTTGGAGAGAGGGAAGGCAAGAGAAACTGCTAGAGGTTCTTTAGCTCCAGTGCTGCCCCAAACATTAGCCCCATGAGGAAAATTCCACGGCAAAGTTTACAGGCATAAGAGACTGAAACAGTGAGCAGATTTGTCCATGAAGACATTTCGATGCTGTCCATGCGGCTTCCCAGGGTAAATAACATCTGGGTTCTCGCAATGATGACCTCACCTCACAGAATCTTGCTTTTGCAATTTCAGATGTGTTTTTTCCTCTTGCCTTACAAAAACTAGCTTTTTGTGAATGAGAGCTGGTCCGTCAGTAAGGGAAACAATGGCTCGTAAAGACATCATGGTTCATTTGGGGCCCTGCCAGGAATTATTGTTTCTCCCAGTGCACTTTGGCCTGAGCTGAAGTTTGCATTCAGAGGCCACGCTGTCCTTGGCTTTGCACTTCACAGACCTCTGTGGAAGGGTCTTCAGGGTGGGAACTCAGGCTGAGCACACTTTGCTAAGAGCTTTACCTTTCCATCCTTTCCCATTTATCATACCCAAGGATTTTGTTTACAAAATGAACATGTGACGGCAGTTACCTGGATATCTTTTTCCCTTTCTCTGTGAATAAGCCGGTTGGATCTGATTAGCATCTTTACCCATCCTCTCCTCAAAGCAATAAGCCTGTGATCTGAGTAAATCTCCAAAAGTCTGTAATCTATATTTACAAAAGCATTTTGCCATGTGAACATACAGGACTGTGATGCCACTATCTAGAGGAGAATATATGATGGGGCAGCCTGGTCCCATGTGCTGCCTGGCTGTGTAATGGCACGGCTCCTGTTTTCTGTTGTGAAGGAATACGTGTTCCCTTCCTTCTGGGCTTGCCACAGTAAACAGAGCCCTGAGAAATCACCCTTCTAACACCAATAAAAATCTGTTATTTTAAATTTTTTAAAGCAGTCTGTTTTGGAGCTATTTCTGGGAGCTCTGGCCTGTGTAAAATTCCATGCCCATTTCAAATACACTTACTACATTTCTTCCATCGTCTTGCTCTTCCATTCTGGCTAATACTAAGATTAAAAGTATAAATAAAAACCCAACAACAATGTCCTGTACTGCCCAGAGTGTCTCAGACAAACTGGCAAAGCACAGCAATTTTAAGGCTCAGTGGCCCAACCTTCAGAGCCCTTAAGGCTTAACTTTCCATTAGTCAACAGGACAACTCATATAGGTCTTAGTTCAGTTGGTCAGAGAAGGACAGACATAGCTAACTCCCTCATTTGCAAATGGCAGATCATCTTGTACTTGAGAATTTTCCATGGTTTAACCTTTGATGGAGGAGGTCAGGTTCTTGAGGGAACCACCTTCTCCTTTCCTTGCACTGCGATGGGACGGGTGCCCCACAGCATAGCAACAATGCCAACACCAGCTGATGTAGAGAGCTGTTCCCAACCTTGACAAGAGTTGGATTAATCTGTGCACCATGGGAATGACAGTTTGAAGCAAAGCTGGTGATTTGTGCACTTGCATCTTGCCTACTCAGTGTGAGTTTGACAGGTAAAATGCAATTTCTCTGTAGGCTTGTAACCAGCACTGACCATCTTTCACAAGAGGGATGTTGGACCTGTTGGAGTGGGTCCAGAGGAGGTCATGAAGATGATCCAATGTTTGGAGAACCTCTCCTACGAAGGCAGGATGAGAGAGTTGGAGTTGTTCAGCCTGGAGAACAGAAGGCTCCAGGGAGACCTTAGAGCAGCTTTCCAGTATCTGAAGGAAGCCTACAAGAAAACAGGAGAGGGACTTTTTATGAGGGCATGTAGTGATGGGACGAGGAGTAATGGCTTAAAAATAGAAGAGGGTAGATTTAGATTAGGAAGAAATTTTTCATTCCAAGAGTGGTGAGACACTGGAAGAGGTTGCCCAGAGGATGCCCCATCCCTGGAGGTATTCAAAGCCAGGCTGGATGGGGGTTTGGGCAACCTGTCTCGCAGCAGGTGTTCCTGCCCACAGCAGAAGGGTTGGAACTAGGTGGTCTCTAATGTCCCTTCGTAGACCGTTCTTTGAGTCTATCCTCTTTGGTAATACATGAACTGTGACATTAGAGGGACTTATCTATCCCAGAGCAGAAGAAGGTGGGAGGAAATAGCTATTCCCTTTAATTTCCAGCCTCACTGGCTCAAGCCCTGCCCTGTCCTGCCCTGCTCTTACTAAGTGTGTCCTTGCTGCCCCTTGGCCAGTTTGCTCTAAGGGTGTAGTGAACTCAAAGATTTGTGGCTGGAATAAGCTGAGATGTTTGTAAAGAAAATAACAGGCTTGTGTTATGTAAAGTAGATCAGCCAATGGAGAGATAACCAGGAATTTATTGGGCCAAAGTCAACTTGCTAGTGTTACACTCCCAGGCAATCTCATCTTGTTGATGAATAACAGTATAAACACTTTGAACATTAATGATGCGATCAACTGGAGTTAATCTTTTGTGTCTAATTCTATTCCTGTTAAAATTGGTGGGAGTTCTGCCTTTGGGTCCTTCAGCTTCTAGGCAGGGCCTTCAACATGAATTATGGCAGCACCGTACTGTGTACCGTGACATGGATACTGGAGTTGTCACAGGACTTTATATGCCTTTACATGAGATGTAATAGCTTTCCTTGGCTTCTCCAGAATAGTAATTTTGGGTAAAAGATTCACCCAAAACTATTTGTTAAAATACCAACCAAACAACCAATACCTGAGATGGAGCCCAGATGATTTTGACTGATCTTCCTGATCTTCTGCATGGTGTCAGGTGAATGCTCCTTCTCCCATGAGCAGGGGCATGCATATCTACAGAGTGGCCTTATCTACACCCAGATCATGGGGTGGCAGCGTTCTCCCTTGTAAAGGAAGTTCTCTGGGCTGCCCCTTAACTACAATTCAAAAGGCCCTATCAAGCCATTAGTGGTAGAATCGACATCCCTGGAGGTATTTAAAAGATGGGCAGACGTGATGCTTAGGGACATGGTTTAAACAGTTTTAGGCTGATGGTTGGACTTGGTGTTCTTTAAGGTCCCTTCCAAATTAGATGATTCTATGATTCTAAGCCTTTGTATGCATATGCCAAGCCATTCACGTGCCATGTGCTATGTGCAAGTGACGCGTTCCTAGTGACAACTGACTTCTGAGTCTCATTCTGAATCAGGCAAAGTTCCCCATGATGATGCAAAATAGCCTAAAAGAGGATTCGAGTGTAGTTTTTTTTGTTTTGTTTTGTTTTGTTTTTTTAATGTCTGTTCTGGCATGGAGCAAACAAAGATATGAACAGAAGATGCCAAGAGGATCTAGTAGTAGTGCCAAAGTCACCAGTCTCAGGTGACTGGTCCCCTCTGGGCTGGAGGACACATCCTCCTGAGAAAATCTGGTGGAACTCCCTTTTCTGGAATTTTGAGCTTAGCTGCAGGACCTTGCACTGAAATGCAAGGGACAGGTTGCCACAAGAGGTTGCTGTGTAGGAACACCTTACACAGGGCTGTGACAAACATTCTACCCTCTCTGAAATCACCTCTGTTGTCTATGGGTGAGCAGGAGTCATGCCTAAGGATGAGGTGCTGTTATTTCACTCTGCTTTGGCCAGAGCTCTGCAGTCATTGCAGTGTCCCCTCCCACCCAGCAGCATGTTTCTTCTGTCCTATCTGCACGGGTCAAATGCTGAGGCTGGTTCCTGGGAACTGACTTAGAGAAGTGATGTGAAAGGGTCTTGGAAAAAGGCAACAATGCTGAATCCCATGCTGGACCGTTCCCTGACCTGCCTTTCTGCATAAAAGTAGTGTAGGACCTCACGTGTGCTAGTAAGGTCATGGTGGGTGAAGCAGGTCTGGTCCTTGCAGCAACAGCATGGACTTTGCATTGATTGGAGATGCTCACAATGGTCAGCTGTTGGTAAAGACACCGTCCCATGAGTCATTGCCCCTCTGAGTTCAAAAAATGCTTATTTTCCTGTGTGCACTTGGCCTCTAACATCACTGTCCGCACTGTTGTACCAGCCTGTTGGAGGGGCTGTGTTGCGTAAGCTTGGCCGATGTGGACTAAAGAGAAAGCATCTACTTGCATAACTGGAGGTACCCACCAAACTGCCTTCAGCCTCAAGCCCATCAAGAAGATGTATGAGCACAAAAGGGAGCAGTAAAATGTTTAGGGAATAGCTAGTTCATTGGTATATTTTATAGAATGTTCATTTGCACTCTCTGAAGCCTTTCTGTGTGCTTCAACAATGAGGCCAAGGTCTTTCCTTTAGGAGCTTACCAGGAACAGGCACACATTTCATTCCTGGAAGTGATTACAGGCCCGTTATTGATTTGTTCCTATTGATGGTGTTGGGAGCTTTTGACAAAGGACAGTGGATGAAAAAAACGGGGAAAAAAAGTAGATCTCAGCAACATACTGTTTTGCTTCCATACACCCAATGGCTGTGTGGTCCACAGTTTAACAGGAAAGTGATGTTAATTATCTTTGGCTGCCAGCGCAGCTCTGAGGCAAAGCCCTATCAAGTGTTGATGAACAAATGCATGTTGTGCGATTGCTCTATGCTGTTATTGGAAATGGCCTCAAGCTCTGAGGTCTCCCAAGGTTATCTCTGACTACTTTGGGTGGGACATGATGGCATACGCATGCCCTCGCAATTAGATTATGTTTTCAATGACCTGCTTTTTATGTCTTTGGTCTAATTAGGACTATTGTGGTACCCCATTATTTGGAAAGAATCTGAATTTGCAAGATCTGATCTGCTTTGTTCTTAATTTCAGTACATTACTCAGTCAAAAAGACTCCTAAATCTCCTTCCAAGATATTCTTGGTCTTAAAAGTGCTATAACGACACCTGCAATCCCTGCCTAGGACCTGTTTAGTCAATGCATCTGGCAAGCAAACCGGCAGGTCCCCTTCAAGCTGTTGCCTTCTTGGCAGCATCTCAACACATGAGATGCATTGTCCACCTAGGAGCTGGGCATGTGTGTGTGGATGTGGATGAACTGGCATGTGATAGTTTCCTAGGTGTAACCATATCCATGTGGGCTCTATCTAAACTCACCTTCCCCCCCTGAATGGCAGAGATCACAGCAATTTCTTTTTGTGATGTGATTTCTGTCATTCTTCCGAAGAGTCAGCCAGCCTGCCTGATAGGATACCTGAGAATTGTGAGGCATCTTCTGCCAGTCCTGGTCAGGAGGACGTGCGCATGGCTGAGCGAAGTGGAAGCTTTTCAGAGAAAGAAAAATCTCTGTAGACCATCACCTGAAACCAGTCTGGAAAGACCAAATGCTGGAGGCACAAAATCTGAGCAACTGCTGGATTGCCTTTTGAACAGGGACAAAAGATGGGAGGGGTGGAGGTACAAACTTTCCCAGGGTACCAGCAAAGGCAGATGTAGACTCAAAGAGGAGACAGTCTAGAGGGATAACCTAATGTGGAGCCTCATGGTGCTGGGTCTGGTTGCCGCAAAGCCAGCACACCCTAATTCTTTTCAGTTGCCTCCGCTTCTCTTCCCCTCTCCCTTCTGCATGGAGGTAGAGCTATATAGTTGTCTTCTGGCCTTGACATTAGCAGAAGACATACTGACATGCCTGCATGATTGGTGAGGGAGATCCTACCTGTCTGAGACTGTGCAGAAGAGGAGCCTGCTTGCTCCAAGGGAGGATGGAAGGAAGCAGAGACTACCTCTGGTTTGTCAGTTGTCACCTCCTCTCCTGGCTTTGGCGGTTCAATAAAGATGAGGTGTTTGCACCCACACTTCTCCAGAGCCTAGAACACGGTATGATCTTGGGGGTGTCTGTGGAAAGGAGACACTGACATTCCCAGCTCCAGGCTGTGCTTGCACTGGACACGCTGTTCTTTGACTGGGTTTCGTGCTCTGAACAGTTCATTTAGTGCAAAGGCAGCATACCAAGGGCTTGACTCACCGCTTGTTTTGCTTTTTATGGGGTCCCCATCCAATACAGTTGGGGTGCTTGGCTAGCCTAAGGTCACCTCCTGAGGCAGTCGGATGCTGCAGAAAAGTGCAAACGCCTTCATTTTACGTGCAGAAAATGGATTTCTGTGGAAGGCAAAGGACTGTCTGGTCCCAAATCACGCATCTCTATCTGCTTTCCACAGATAAAGTTCTCTTCTCTGAAGGAGGCCAAGCACGGTGTGTGTTGCCTTCTTCCTCCCATCCATCAATCCTGCTCTGGCCTGAAGCAAAAAGACTGATAACCTTTTCTGAAGGGAACAATTTGAATCACTTGAGGATGAGTCAGGTTTGGATGGTTTCCCCACAGGCAGGCTTGGCAGCGGGCCTAGCACCCTTGCAAAAGGATTAACCACTGCTATCTGATCACAGCTAGTGGGAGAAGACTTCTTCTCAGAGTTGCTTGTGTTTCCAGACTGGAGTCAACCATGTTTTGCACAGCTGAAGGTATTTGGGGGAGGTACATCAGGTGCCAAGTACAATGTCCCTGGCAGTTTCACTTGGGGCTGGGGGTCTATGTGCTTGAGGAGGAGGCTGAGGTGAAGGGGGCCATGACAGTGTCTTGGGGGAACTTTGGGTAAGCTATTTTCTGTGATTTCCCTCCTCATCACTTGTCTGTGCATTTTCCGTTACTGAGGGCTGTGACTTCTGGCCCTCTCCTCTGAAGTCAGTGAGAATTTTGCTATGGGTACCAAAGGAAGGAAGACCTGCCCATTTCTGGACTCTGAACAACTAAATGATGCAAGCTGAACCTGCAACTGTGATGGAGATGCTGGGTTTGGGTGTATGAGAAGCTGGTCAGGCACGGTCAAGCACCAGTTGCTTTAGTGGTATTTGAGATGTCCTTGGGAATACTGCCTCATCGATTCATTCAGAAGGTGATGGACCTCCTGTACCTCCTGGGAATCCAAAACCTTCCATCCCCAGATGGACCTCTCAGACACCCTGGCATGAGACACTTTTGTATGGGTGATGGTTAGAGCCTGCAGAGGCTCTGTGTTGAAGGGCAGTGGCATGAGTAGAGGGAGACAGTGGTTTTGACATGGAAAGTAGATTTTGGCCCTGTTTGCAGAAATTAAGCTAATGCACAGGCTCATCATCTGAGGCTGGGTGTTCTGATGTCTCAGCACGTCCTTCCTGGTGCCTTCTTGTAGCTCTGTCAGGGAATCTGGGGTAGGATACTCCAGTTTTCCACAGATAGGGGATCTATTTGGAGAATGCCAGAGATGTAGCTTTCTAGTATATAATATTCTTCAGCTTAACGCCCCTCCTGGCTGGAAGGCAAGAATTAGATGCTCGCATCGTGGGTCAGTACTTGCTTATTGGACTCCTCTTTCCTTGCTTAAGCTCTTCCACCTTCAAAGGAATTGAACCTTTGGGTTTAAAGATGAACTTTCCAGAAACTGTGTCAGGTAGGCCCTGCAGCAAACCCAAGCTGCTAAACCTTCTCCCAACTCAACTCTTGCTATTTAAGGTTCCCATACCCATGAAACCCATTGGCCATGTGGGTGAGAATTCACCTCACCAGCTTCAGGGTGAGATTCAGTTCTGGATGGGGACCCAGGCATGTAGGAATCTCCGTATTTGTGTTTCCACATGTACTAGGTGGCAGAGATCCCATTATACCTTGTGGAGAGCTAGTTGACAGAGACCAGCCAGAAAAGTCTTGATTTGGTTGCAAATGTGCAGGCTGCTAGGACTGTGTGAGATGCTCTCCAGCATGTCGCTTAGCCTCCAACTGCGCACAGGGCATGGGTTTTCCAAAGCCCTGTGACACATTGTCCTGAATTTTCCATCTCTCTGAAACATTCCCAAGCCTGAGAAGCAGGAAAAAACCAACAGCCCACGGTCTCTCCAACTTTCCTCCAACTCTTAAGAAGCAAAGGGACAGCACAGCCTGATCCACGTGTCCCCTGGCTTTCCCCAGCTCTTCCAAGGGAATGCACCGTCCTTCTGCGGTGCTTCGTGACACCAGTTTCTCCGAAGGCAGCACAACCGCAGGGCAGAGGCGAGGCACATTCCTGATAGGACCAAGATAGCTTTTTCCCATAGCTCCCAGGCAGTGGGAACGGGGCACTTTTTCAAAGGACTGCTGTGCCTAAAGTTAAAATAACAGGAGAAATGAGATCCAAGCTGGATTATAGCACTCGGGGCTCGATGCCTCCAAATTAAAAGAGAAAAGAGAAGATGACAGAAGGATGCACTTTGGGGAGCTTCCAAAATACTTCTGTGACCACTTTGATATCTCTTCGGCCTCGCAGCACCACGGGAATAATTTTGCCTGATTCCAGCTTGTACATACAATCTGAGCTGCAGTTTTGTTTTTATTAACAGGGATTACCCGGGCCTGTGGTTTTGTTGTTGTTTCTAAAAGATTTCTCCTGCTGTTGGGGTAGCTGGGTCCCTCTTCCTACCCCCCTGATGGAAGAACAATATTGATACAAGGTCTAAAGCACTTAAAATCAGATGGGCTGAGTGTTGTTTTACAGCCTGGAAGCCTCAAGCTCTCTTTGTCCCTCTATTTTTCCACAACTTTACAAGCCATGGAAAATCTTGTCTGTTTTCAACTTATAAATCTCCACCGGCTGCAGAATTGCCTCTCATGAGAAAACAAATAGACAGGGTACTCTGGGGTTACTATGGTGTTGTAGGTGACAATCTTTGAAAGCTTTCACAATGGAGCCCGAGCTGCCTGTACAAGCAAGGAGAGGGTAAATGGGCTCTTTATTATTGTAAAGCTGTATCTTGAAAAACGGAACTCGTGCCAGGACAGTTTATTTTGGTTAAAGCCAAGTTGTCCTTCAATTCCCCCGAGACAAGACTGAACTTGAGGGCATGGAGCAGAAGAGAGAGGGGACGGAGTATTTAATCGATGCTGAGTGATTGCTGATGCTCAGGAGCATCAGCAGCAGGGATGAGTCAGATGGAAAACGTTATCTTCTCCCTGCAGATCCAGACAGCTACAGGCGATGAGGAATACTGGGGATTTAAGCCACAGTTGAACTCACTTGTCCAGCACCCCCATGTCACTGGAGCTCAGCCTTGGGGCTGTTTTGACCCCACCTGTCCCACCACAGCTGAGCTGGGAGGATGCCCGAGCTATGTCTACACTGGTAAATGATACAGGAGCATCCCAGGGACCTGAATATGATCTATGATATAGAGTTGACTTAAACACAGGCTTACAGTGTGTGGTTGTGGTTTGGTCACACCAAAACGCCGTGTTGCATTGCTGTGGATTTAACCCTGCGGGGATGGACTGACTGCCAAGGAAACAATGAGGGATCCAGCCACAGCTGCAAGTAAACAACAGTCACAGGGCGATAATTCAGGTTGGAAGGGACCTCTGAAGTCTCTAGCCTGTTCTCCTGGCTCAAAGCAGCATCAGGGACATCCAAAGGATATTGGGTGTTTTGTTTTGTGGTGAAACACTAACAAAGCACCCCTTGGGAAACTTAGCCTGCAGCAAATCAAGGCTGTTCTTTGTGTCCTGGGACACACACAGTCACCTCCAGCCAAACTACTGCTTCCTGACGGCACCCCCAGGGAAGTGGTGATGCCGGTGGATGGGGATTTTCCCTTTGCTCATCGTTACTGGAGAAGGGTCTGTCAGAACTGGGAATCGGCAGAAGGAACAAACAGACCCCAACTGGGCTGTTCTTTGCACAGTCTTTGTGTCCATCTGATTCAAACCACAGGAGCAAGGGCATTTTCCAAGCTGCTGTGTGCTACCCAGCTCAGGGCAGCTAAATGTCTCTTCTGTGCTTACAGAGTGACTGAAGCTTTATGGTCTGGATGTACATACACTGTATAAGAACAGATGAAGCACGCATTAAGTTTTTCCTCCAACTACTCTCCCTCTCCCAATACTTGTGCATTAAAGGTCTTCTGAGGCGCATGTGAATTTTACAAATTTAGCAATTGTCAGTGTGCTTTTCTTCATGACCTACTGTCCTGTTGACTTGTACAATTTTTAGTACCTCCAAAATACCGTGGCTGGGATTTCCACAGTTGGAACACACATTACATGAAGAATGGTATTGCATTTGCTTTGAATCTTCCTTGTGTTGGCTTGATCAAAGGCCTAGATTTTCCATTAAAAAAGACCACAGAATCTCATTCTCTGTACCCTTTCACAGTTTTATAGATCTCTGTCAGCCCTCCCACTGCTCATCTTTTTTTTTTTCCAGCCTGAAAAATCCTGGCATGCAATTCACTCCTGAATTTCAGCTTCCCGAAACCAAACCTGAGTTGATGCTTTCATGGTGCTTCTAAACTGAGATCTTCTTCCAGCCTATCATTTTAATTTGCATTTTGAAACCCTTCTTAAACCGTTTCTGATCCTTCCCATATAGAACAAGCAGCACAGCTTGATACTTAGAGCAGCTAAATTTTCCATACAGAGAGATGTGATCATTGCATGAAGAAACGGAAGTCATCTGAAATAAATGTCAATGGGAACATGTGGTGGTCAAATGTGAGCAGCAGAAGCAATAACCACCCAAGCCCCGTGAAGAGTACGTGTCATCTCCTCCTTGTTCACCTGCCAGGGACGTGGAAAATGAGCAGCAATGCAGGGAGGCAGCACGGACTGTCAGATGTGAAATCACACCCGGTGCTTCGGGGCCAAATCTCTGAAACTGCAAACTCCAGCTGTGCATGCGAGATCTGTAAACTGGAATCACCCTGGCTAAACTCTCCCTGTTCTTTCCAGGAACACAACTGTGCAAGCTGGGCCCTGGGGGCTTCTTCAGCGTCTTCCATCCCTATGCAGTTTCCCAGAGACCTGGACAAGCTGGATTTGCACCGAGAGGGAGAAAGGTTTATCCTGCTGGGAACTGGCTGGGATGGACATGGCTGAAAGCTCTCATGAGATCCATCAGTGGAAAACATTAGAGGTACCAAAGCACAAAGGGATGAAGAAGAAATTGTAAAAAAAACCTTAGCTCATCTGGATCAGGAACCATCAGGGTCTCTTTTCCCCCTGTTGCTCAGACGCCTTTCTCTTTGCACAGATCTCAATGATCGCCTGCCCTGGTGGGGCTACGACTATGGGTGCTGTGCCTGACATCAGCTGGGAGGGATGGGGCAACTGTGCAATGATGATGTTGTAGAGAGGTTGGGGTTGGTCTCTTCTCCCAAGTGATAAGCAATAGAACAACAGAAAATGGCCTTAAGTTGTGCCAGGGAAGGTTTATATTAGGAAAAGTTTCTTCACTGAAGGGGTTATCAAACATTGGAAGAGATTGCCCAGAGAAGTGGTGGAATAGCCATCCCTGGAGGTATTTAAAAGGTGGGTAGATGTGGTGCTGAGGGACATGGTTTAGTGGTAGTTTTCTCAGTGTTAGGTTTATGGTTGGTCTCAGTGATCTTAAAGGTCTCTTTCAATCTAGACAATTCTGATTCTATGCTTCCCCGTCCCGCTGGGCTTGTGTGCCTGCTTGCTGCCTGCTCTCCTCCTGTCCGATCTGTTTGGAAAAGACTACTTTCCTTTTTTCCTCTTGCAAAATTTCTGACCAGCTCATTCCTAGGCCAATCTTGTTTGGCCCTTCATGTTCCCTTGTTTCATTTTTATATTCAGGAGAATTAGTTGTTTGGAGAGAGCCGTTAGGAGTATCTGAAGTTACACATCATCTCATTTCTGCTATACAGGCTTTTCTGTCCCAGAAGAGTTTTCCTTTCCATCATCTTCTCACCAGCCAGAAGACTTTTTTTTGGGGGGGTATTACCTTCCTGATACTGCCATTCCCTTTTTGCCACATCAGCTGTGTCGCAGTTTCCTTGGCTGCAGAAGGAGCATTTTCAAGCTGTCTGGCAAAGTCAGAGCTGATATATTCTTGCCTGGAAATTGCTGGACAAGAAAAGGCTGCTGAGAAAGCAGATTGTCATTACAGATCACAATCTTGCCATGAAGGACATAAGCAGTAAAAAGCATGTGGTTTACTGCTGGCTCTGAGGTTAGCTACTGCACTCCTTTCATTTAATTTAATTTAATTCTATTTTACTTTATTACATTTCTGCTCCCTAAATAAATCGTCAGCCTTTTTTTCCTTCTTTTTTTCTTTTCTCTTCAAATGGGGAGAGCCTCACCGCCCAACATAAAATAATAGTTCTGATTTTGCTGCAACTAGAGAATAATGAAGATCATCGTCATGACCCAACAGCCCCAAGGGATGGCTGGTCCATAGGGCCAGAGTGGGAGAAAAAAAGGAAAAGGGGAAAAAGCAAACTTTTTGACTCGAAACAGTGGGGTGAGCTGAGAGCTACGTCTCCCTGGACACCACTGCCAGGGCCAGGGCTGGCTGAGGAAAGGATTTTGTAAAGAGCAGGGATGGCATTTCCAAGGATATGGTTGTCTTTGAGGATGTGGGTTTGAGTTGGGTGAAGAATTATCAGGTTTAGTCCGTCTTACCCTGTGTATGACTGCTGGATCCATTTTGTATTTAGCAGAACAAGGATGCTGGGGAGATGTGGGTGTATCTGGTGCTGAGGAGGGACAGAAAAATGGAAGCAGATGGTATTCACCATAGGAAAGCATCTCCCAGGGAAATAGATGGAAATGAAAAAATCAGCCATGAAGTCTAGAGGCAGAAAGTAAACATAAACAAAGGGGTGGAATAGATGCAAATTTTACTCTTATTTTATTTTGTAAAAATTAAGGAGATCATTGCTTCTGTGGCTTATGTTGTTCACGTACAAGAGCTTGAATCCTGGGATGTCAGTACCTGTGTGTTTGACACGCATTTGCAAATGGGAGCAGAAAGAGGAGGGTGAGGATGCACCATCTCCACGGGCCTTGTGGATGCGTGCGTACACTGACAACCTCTGCACCCATAAATGGCTGCTGTGAAGGGAAGGATTGCTGGTGGGAAGAGATGGACAACCCTGTGGCATGGCCCTGACACGGGGGAGCTGGGTGGTGGGGACGAACACAAGCCGCTTGCTTGGGGAAGAGCTGGAGGCGGCTAAAAATAATTTCTTTCGCAAATGCTTTCGTAGAAGTGGTCCCACATCGTCACAAAGGGATGGTCTGGGTGCCTTCTAAAGGGCTGGTCTTACCCTATTTTTAGTCTGATTTCGTAAGGCAATGGGCATCTGTCCATCTTTCCCTATGATCCTCACTGCTCCAACTTCTCAGTCTTTCAACCACCTGGAACTAAGCATGGCCAAGGATTGGAGACCTCAAAGGGAAAGCTTTCTGGCAGGCTTCTCAGCACTCAGAGGTGAACATCGTGTTGTGAGAGGCTGCTACACCATATCCCCTTTCCCATGCTGCAGATATTAGGGATGCACTATTGCACGTGTCATCATTCAGGGACGTGGGAATGACCAGGGGTTGCTGCATGGGGAAAAGAAGTGTGCTTTTTGGATGTAGATGACTCAGGTGGTGGGGACGACATGTGATGGGAGCACAGAGGAATCAGTGTTGCCTGGGGAGCACTATGGGGCATGGTGGGTCTGTGACCTCGCCCCGGGCAGGGGATTGGGGGAGCGAACAGAACTGGTGGCAGAGCATATAAAAAGGCATTTTTTGGCATTGGCTTTCCCAGTGCGGGAAATGTGAGGAAATGCAAAGTTCCCTTATAAGGAAGGGCAGGAGAGGAGCCATGAATCATGGCAAGGCAGCAAGTTGGAGAAGGAGCACAGGGCACCCTGGCTGGAGAGGTTGAACTGGGAGGAGCCCCGGCCATCATCCTGGAGCAGCACAAGATGCCTTTGGCCTCCTGCAGCCTGGAAGAAGCCACATGTATGGGGACTAAGGGTGTGGGAAGGACAAAGCCCCTTGCAGCCTCTTGGGTGGGATTGTAGACCTGCTTGCTTCTGGGGACAGCTGAAGGCTGGCTGCTGCATCCAGCTTCCACAAACACAGCCATGCTCCTTTGTGTTTCCTACAAAAAGTCCGTGCAGGGGAGGTGCTTGTGACAAGGTGACTCCAACATGCCCTGAGCATGTGTGTGGGTCCTGACCCCAGCCTGGCCAAGGCGAATGATGAACAGGTTGTGATGCCAAGGAGACAGGTTGTCCAGTTTCCATCCTGGTAGTTGAGACCGGATTCAGCCCTAAGCAGCCTGGGCTGATTCCCATAGCTGACCTTGCTTTTTGTTGGACTAGAGACCTCCTGAGGTCAGTTCCAGCCTGAATTACCCTGTGATCCTTTGATGATGCTATGGTACATAGCGTCCTGTGCTTCGTGGCCAGGATGCCACTACCAGGGCTGTTCAAAACAAGTTTTCAGCCCAACGATTTGCACTTGGGAGCGTTGTGGATCCTTCAGGCAGGGACACTGCATGACCAGAGCGGGGTTCAGAGAGAACCAGCAGTTGCTGGTTCATGTTGGGACACAGCTTGAAGGGTGGCAATAAATGCCATTTTGGGAGGGTGGGCTGTCTTAGGGCTTTGGGTCTTCTCTAGTCATGGCTGGGTTTTCTTTTCACTTGCATCAGGCATGAGTGTGGGGATGGCTGCACACTGGCTGCAAACCTCTATTTCTTGCTTGGTAAGAAACCCAGATCTTCCAGTACATTCATGCCTTGTAGTGGAGTGTGGTTTAGAGACCCCGTCTCACTCACCATAAGTTGTTTGGCTAGAAAAGCCTTTGGGTTTGATGTGAAGACATCCAGGACTGGTGAATTCACCCTTTCCTGTACGGGCTTGTTTTAGTGGTTTATCATCTGCCTTGTTAAACAACATACTTAATTTTTCTTTTAATTTTTTTTTGGTTTCCTAAATAAGAGCTTGAGCCATGCTGTCACACATTAAATCTCTCCTGCAGACACTCTAATGGTCTGTGCTGACCTTATCTCACTTTTCCTTTGCCGGTAGACAGCCGACCAGTGGGGCAGAACAGCTGATTTATCCTGATGTAAATCAAAGGGCAAACATATCCCAAACCTATTTTTATTTGGCCAAGAGAGATTATTGAGTACAGCTGCGATTACGTGAATGCAGCGGGTGACCCTTGTGAAATCTGGGCTGCGAAGAGGCACAGATAATCCCGTGTGATGCTGTTGTGACTATCAACAAAAAGTCCGTGCAGGCACCGAGGAGGGAAAGGTGTGCAAATAGGCTTGAGGAGAGACAGCTCTGGTATTCCCTGCTAGCCTTCAGTGCTGGATCCAGAAAAGATCTGGATGTGGAAATGCGGTTGCTGCCCGTTGTGTTCCTGCCTCTGCCTTTTAGACTTGCAGCCCTGTGGTTTGCACCCTCCCCAGGTTCATACGCCTGAGTCCTGCCCTCCAGTAATGCCACACTGCCTTCCTCAACCTCTCCTTATCATCTGGGGAGCCAGGGCACGTCCTGACTAAAACCTAAAAGCACGACACCACACCAGAAAACTGCAATTTTTGCCTCAAGTAGGTGGGTGCGAGCCAGATTTGCCCCATGTTAAAGCCTGACCTGTTGTCATACATTCAGCACCTTCG
>VZRU01003702.1:115411-139255 GCA_013398155.1 Pedionomus torquatus
TTTTTTTCTGGAGGACTGAAAGGTGTCAAGCTCCTGCATTTCTTGATGCAGCTGGTTTCTCATTTCAGCTTGTGGCTCCAGAGCACATTAGAGACACATGGGGAAATTGGGGCTTGCAGCCAGAGCTTTCCATGCCCTGGAACTCCCACCTGCAGTGCTGTGTCCAGCTCTGGAGTCCTCAGCACAAGAAAGACCTGTTGGAGTGGGTCCAGAGGAGATGATCTGAGGGCTGGAGCACCTCTCCCATGAAGACAGGCTGAGAGAGTTGGGGTTGTTCAGCCTGAAGAAGAGAAGACTCTCTGGAGACTTTATAATGGCCTTCCAGTATTTGAAGGGGACTTCAAGCTAGAAGAGGAGAGGTTTAGATTAGATCTTAGGAAGAAATTCTTTGCTGTGAGGGTGGTGAGGCACTGGAAGAGGTTGCCCAGAGGAGCTGTGGCTGCCCCATCCCTGGAGGTGTTGAAGGCCAGGCTGGATGGGGCTTGGAGCAACCTGGNTGCAGAGTCCTTCAAGCTGAAGCCTTGGCAAGGCTCACATAGAGCGGTAAAATCTGGGCCGGTCTGGGTTACGTCAGCTGAAGTTTTTTCTAACCACCACAGCCAGGCATGCTCCCTGTCCTGAGGTAACTCCCATAAAGATGGATACAGCATAGAGGAGTGGAGAAACTGAGGTGCAGAGTACCCAGATGATGTCTCCAAGGCTTAAAGGGGGTGTCTTGCACAAGGCAAGCTGTGCTTCTGCAGACTCTGATGGTACGTGATATTCAAGGTAGAATCTTTTGTGCTCTGAAAACACAGGTGAAAAAACACGGTCTGAATACATGCCAAGGTCGAGGCATCATTCTGAATCAAGATTTTTTCTCTTGCTTGTCTCGTTCTCTTGGCTGGTGTCTTAGCACAAGCCCTGAAATGTGCCTTTGTTCAGAATAAAACATTATCTTGAGTACCAGTATTCTTCCTTTTGAGTGCATTGCCTTAATTGGCTATTTGATTGTGTTCCCCTGAAACTTTCAGACACGCAGCTGGGAGAAACAATGGGTATTGTTTTATATTTAGACTGAGTGTTAAAAGCTGAAACACGAAGAGACATCAGCTGCTGGAAGGGCTCAGACCATCAGCTCCCTCTGCTGACCTGCTCTGGGGAGAAGCAGCCCTGCCAAATTTTAGGACTCTGGGCTGGAGAAGTGGAGACTGAAGGGGCAATAGTACTCCTGAGCATCACAGAGGTGGAGACCAGGGGATGACTCTTCACTGTTTCTGCTAATACAAGGACTAGAGGACATCAAAAGAAGCTACTTGAGTGGCACGTTAAAGAGAAAGACTTGCTTGTTCACATAGCGTGTCGTGAAACTGTGGAGCACCTTGCTGCAGCGGGAGGTTGTGGATCTGGAAAGTTTGTGTATGCTCAGAAAGAGACTGGAAAACTCTGGGAGAAGCGTTCACTGAAGACTACTCAGTGCTTGCCTACTAAATTCTTACCTGGGAAATTCCCTGACCCCTGAGCTGCTGAATGCTGGGAAATGTTTTAAGGAAATATTGTTATATATTTGTTCTAAGCCTATGTTCTTTCTTGGGCGTCCACTGTTGGAGGCAGGATGCTGACTCACCCAGCTTATTCTCCCGTTAGTCCCAGGGGATGGCTGAAGGGTCCAGAAGAGGTGGTGTACACATAGCCTGGTGCACTGAAGCTGGGGCTGGGAATGATGGAGTCAAAGAAATCCTTCTTTCAGTGGGAAAATAGATGTGGTTAGATTTTCTTATTGGCTCAGTCTCCATGCTGAAGGAACTGCCAGTGTGGAGACATCTACACCAAACGGAGATGTTGCAGTAGCACTGAGGATATACTGGTTTTGGGTTCAGACAGAGCTAGGCAGCCTGATGACTCAATTTTTCTTGAATCCTTGTTTTTGAGCTAGCATGGACATAGGCTGATGTGGCTGACATTCAAATGTGGCCTTCTAGCACCAAGAAACCCATATGAAACATCATAATCATAATTTCAACTGAGGTTCCACCAACATGAGCGAAGTTGCTGCAAGAACTAGGTGGAAAGTGGCTCCTAAATACGAAGAAGATCAATATACAACAAACATTTATAAACGCTGGAAATGAAAGGGCTGCATTTATAAAACATGGCACTGAGCTGGAGAATGGTGATGCTTTTGAGATGTGAACAGAGCATCTGGGCTGCTTCAAACAGAAAACCATAGGAATAGAAGACTATATGGGGACACATTTCTTGCTAAATGATGAGGTTTTTTTTCTAATCCGCAATGTTAAATGAGCTTCGTGGAGGTCTGCCTGCAGTGTTTTAATGACATCTCTGGATTATTGCCTTTCTGTGAGACAGGCAGCTTGCAGACTGGCAAGCACAGAGATCAGAGCAGAAGGCATTAGTACAGGAAGGGGCAAAATGTCCAGCTCTGGAGCTACATTATTTTCCTTTGAACAGCACTCAGGAAAAATGTTAAATTCCCTGGGTGATAAAACCTACGCTAGATGGTTTAGACTTCTATTTATACAAAAGCTGGAGATGAATACCTGAGACTCCAATGCCCTAATACTTCTCCTGACAGTCACGGCTCAGTAAGATGAGAGCTCACGTTGCACCTGCCTCCCTCTTTCATCTTAAAAAAATACTTCTTCTTCTTTCCCCCAGAAGGTTCTCAGGATTTACTCCCCCTGAAAGAAAAGAAAATAAATTGACAGGCCTCCAAGAAAATAGTTGCTAATTTACTATTCTGGCCTGGGGTGGAACAGAGACAACTTTGAGAAAGAGAGACCCTTGCTTATCCTTGTTGGTTTGGCAACCAGGTCCAGCTGACTGGGTTGTTTACCCCATGGAGGGGTTGCATCTGGAGGGAGGAGTGGACAGATCAGGTGACCCAAAATGACCACTAGGGTTTTCCATCCCATCTGCCACGCTCAGTATAAACACTGAGGGACCAGAGATGTTAGTTTGGTCTCTCTTCAAGGGCTTTCCTTCTGTGGCTGTCTTGCTTTAATACTGATGCCTGGAGAGGATGCTGTCAGGTCATCTACCTTCAGTCCCCTATTAATGGGTTCTGGATTCCAGTTCCCATTCCTTACTGAATCTAGTCTGGAATTTTCCCAGTGCCTGCCAGTGACATCTTCCAGGGATGTTGTTATGATTTTGTATATATTTTTATATGCATCATTATGTCCTTTTGACTTTTATGATTAATTTTTCATTAGTGCAGGCTTGGTTTTTTTTGAAACTCTTACATTTCTTTTTCTCCTCCTCCTCACCTTGGAGTGAAAAGTAGGAGAGATCATCTGTCATCTTGTCATTGGCTTACCTGTTCCAAGCCACAACATTTACTCTGTAGGATTTTTAGAAGAGAGATTTTGCATTTTGACAAAGTTTATTTCCAGTTGGGTTGATAAAACCCTGAGTAAAATGGGCTGTAGTACATGTCTTCCTGGTTCCTGCCATATTTTTCTGCTGCTTGGTGTGGAGACTGCTGAGCAGACCAGGCTTTCCGTGGACATTCAGAATGCTTCATCAGGTGAACTGTCCCGAGCTGGAGTGGCCAGGAAAAGGCCTGGAAAAATCCTCTGGGTGCTTTTTCTGTAGAAATAATATGCAAGTGTGTTGGTGAATGTAACTTGGAAGCTCTTGTCTTTGTCTAGCACTACTTTTTCCCCACAGTTGTTACCTTGATAGTATCTGACCCAGTGGGACATGAAGGAGAAGAGCACCAGGGCATTGAAGAGTAACCCTAGTGATGGTGTGTTCTTGTAGCTGCTGGCAGGTTGGCATCAACACTGTGGCTGATCTTGTTCTCAGTGCAAATGAATGGAGAAGATATTTTGTTGTGCTAGAAGGCCATCTTCTGCACCCAGATCTGTGTGTGGGGAAAAAAAAAAGCTGATTTGTGGTAAACATCATGCAATTTAAAAATCCAGTTTTTCTGTGGAAAGCTGAGTGTAAATTCCAGATACTCAGCGCTCACTCTGGACTAAATCACAGACTTTCATTAGATTGACTGGGCACCTCTGGCTAAAAGCATTACATGAAAAATGGAAACTTCTCATGTGAACTTCCGTTTTGACTGAAAATGGCTGATTTAATTAAAAAAAATGTAATTTCCCATCAACAATTTTGAACAGCTCTAAAATGTTGTCCCATGCTTTCCCCAGATTGGGAGGCACACGTGAAAAAGCTGAAACGAAGGCTGAGATTCTCATTTGGTTAAATAACGCGTGCCAGGAATTCAGCCTCCTTTTCTGTTTTTAATTTGTCCCCTAGGGAATGAAGGTTTTCTTGATTGTACACATTATTGGGTATTATTTTTCATCTAGTTGTAGTAAATATTTCTCAGTTAGTGACGGTTTCATGTCTGGTTAGCTTTCTGTAGGGTACACAGATTACACAGTAATGTTTGTGATCTTTGATGAGATGGATGACATTTCAGATGAGGGCTGCGCGATGAAAATTAACCCTCCTGAAATATTTTTGAGCGCTCACTTAAAGTGTGCTTTTTATACCGCTTTTCTTGCCAGAAAACTCATCTGCTGGCACGCTTGCTCTAAACTCAGCAAGAGGGTAGATACACGAGAGGCAGATTCATTTTTTCCTTTGAACAAATATTTGCAGAATTAGGGTGTGGGATTTCGGTGGTTTTTTTTTTTTGACATCTTTGCCCATCTCTCTAGCACTGACACCCCATATTTAATCAAGTCAGGCCGGATTACTGAGATAGCTGGGAAAAAACATGGAAGTGAAAGCAATCCGTGTATTGCTGGAAAAATCGCATCGTTAAATGCCAAGAGGGTCTGACTGAAAGGACTGAGAAAGAGGCAAATGCCAGTAATTGGCCCCGACACAAACTTATTTATAGCAAGCCTAAGTAGGGTGAAGTCTGGTCTGCTGGGTTCACCTCTCAGGATCAGGCCCTGGCTCTCCTGGGATTTCATTTCTCAGAGAACCACAGGGATGGCAGATGGGAAAGACTTGTTAGGTCATCCTGTCCACATGCCCTGGCAGGAGCGGAACGGGATTGTCTCGTGGCTTCGTTCTCAAGTGCCTCCTCTAGATTTGAACAACTTCAGCATCGAGATCATTATTGCAGGAAAATCCCACTGCCTACTTTCGCAAAAATGCTTTTTTAAAACAAACAAACAAACAAAAAACCCAAAACCTAAAACCAACAATAACCTCTTGATGTACACTTTTTAATTTTGCTCAAATTGCATCACAAAAAAGTGAAAGTATGAAATGTGACCTTGGGCAGCTCAATCTATCTGATGACTTAAAAATAGAATTAGAGCCCTAATCATAATGAAATGAGCTTTATGTGGACTTGCTACAGGGCAGAGTTACTATTTTTGGCTATCTGAGCTGCGTTTCTTTACATTAACGCGCTTGGACTTCTTTGATTTTAAACATAAAGTGAATTTCCAGTGTTTGTAATGCTTTATTTTGGTACCTGTATCCTGTAATAACTTTCTTACCTGAAACTTGCTAATAGGCTTTCAACCTTGACTTGATCTGGGTTTAAGTTATTTTTAATCTGTGGTTTTATCTCCAGTTTCCAGGCTGTCTCTGACATGAACTACTTTTATTAGCTAGGTGATTGTGTGCTTCGCCCTTGCTTGGGTAGGAGAGGTTGCACAGATGCCCATGTAAAAATCACGGGTAGGCCTATGAAAGACCTACTGTAGCAACTGGAATGATTCCTTTTTTTTTTTTTTTTTAAAGTAAAAGGGTCATGGGAAAATATTAATTCAGCAAACACAAAATTGTTCATTTGAAAAAACTTAGGGTTTACAGTGATTTTTTTTTTACTGAGTCCAAGGTTAGATTTCAGTGGAAACTGGCCAGGATTAGAGGCCAGGAACTCTTAAACCTGCTGGTTTTTTGAGCCCTGGGTGAGTTCACGTAGCGACTAACCCTGGGAGCAGGGGGACGTGGGCGCTGCCTGCGGCGGTGCAGCGCAATCGGTATCAATCTCTATTTTGCTGCTACTGGCTGTGGAACTGCTCAAATGCCAATTCCGCTGGGTGTGTGCACCATGTTTGGAAAGCTTCCAGTTTCTAGGAAACTGAAAATTATACATATAGGGATTTGAATCCTATTTGGGCAGGGATTTTTTTTTTTTTTTCCCTGTCAAATTGGAAACGGTGCTTTCCTGCCAATTGGAGTCACAACTGTGTCATTTTGGCTGTGAAACTCTAACTAATGCAAATGAAAAAACCTGTGCAACTTCAGTAGCCTTGTTTAGCTGGCAATACAAATTGAAGTCATATCCCTGGAGATGAGCTGCTGCCTTATCCAGGTGTTTATGAGCTGCTGTACCACATTCCCTTCCACGCTTGTGAAAAAGCACTGAGGAATTCTTTTTCAGCAGCTTTTTCAAGAGAAAATTCTTAGCTCTAAACCAAGTCTCTCTTTCCCTGCAAGGAACAGAGTTCTGGGACTAATCTAGCCCTCGCTTACTGTAGCCCATGTTACATGGCAGATATGTACAGACTTAAAGGAGAAACTTCCATCTTCCTATGAAGGTATATTTTATCAGAAATAGTTAACATCTCAGAGGACTCAGTTATAAGACACGTGGGGTGGTCTGTTTAGATATTACTCTACTAGATAAATAGGAAGAACTTAACTGATGGACTCAGATTTAATGCTGAACTGTCGAATACCTGCAGTAAAATGAAATTAATTTTGCTCTCTCTTTTTGGAGAAGTGGTGTCTGGGTTGGCTTTCATTCTATCAGAAAATGGCAATTTACTGATTTCTGCTTGAGTGGAAATCTATGCCTCCATGGCTGAGGCAGGCACTGAGATCTCAGCATGGCTAATGGGATGCTGCTGTCCTCTCTGCCACTCTGGGGTGGGGTGTGTGTGTCAAGCTGACTTTGGGACCGGTACCCAATGCACGAGGATGGTCTCTGGTGGCATGTTCCCTCTTGAGCTACCCCCCTCCGGGGCAGTGTGTTCTGTAACATGGCTGCAATCTTGTGGAGCTCAGGTGAAGCCCTGCAGACCCTCATGAGCTGCCAGTCAACCTGGCCTTGGAACGGAAAGAAAACATCAAAAACATCACCCCATGGCTTTGTTTTGTGGAGAAGAAAAATGCCTGATTGTACTCTCTTCTTTGTTGGCTGAGAACCAGCCAGAGGAAGGTCTGCTGTTGAAAGGTTAAAAGGAACATCTTTTGGGGAGTAGGAACAGCAAGAGCACCAGAAGGTGGAACCATGGAAAGGTGCAGGCTGGGAGGTGATATAGTGGAGCTCTTGATGTTTGGGAAGGTGTGTTTGCTGGGCAGAAAGCCAGGAGAACAGCTTTGAGCAAGGAGGACAAGTGGGGAGAAGAGGCTTTCTTGGAGACAGAGGCCAGCTGAGAGCAGATCTGCTGGTTCACAGCAGGTGGGAACTGCTGTGAAGGATGAGTTATGATAGCTTTTTTAAAAGTAAACATGAACACTAGCAAAGTTCTTGGCTGTCATGCTGACTTTTGATCCCATAAGGAATAGTCCTACAAAGTTCTATGGTTTGAGTAACGCTCAAGCCAGATGGGCAGCAGCTACACTAGCAGCTTATCTGTACTCACCACCTATGTCTAAAACAGGTAATTGTGCCTAAATGCCTAAAACACAGTAAGTCAGCCTGTGTCAGGGCATCTTCTGCTACCTTGAGCTCAATGGGAATGAGCCAGGCACATCCGTACTGCTAAACACTCCCGACATCCAAGCCAAGGAGGCTGCTTGCAAGTTGCCTGGTGGAAAAACCTGGTGCTAACTCCTGATTTTTGTGCTGGGGAATCATCTAGGAGAACACTAGCTGTCCCCAACCAAAGTCATGCCAAGTTCTCTGCCAACAGTTTACCAGTATGAGAGATGAGGTCCCAGGGTGATCCCAGTGGTATTTCCCTGCAGAGCTAAGGCTGCTGGCATAGAAGTAGTGACTGTTGGGCTTGGGATAAGAGCAGAAGCAGGATCAACTTGGCGGAGCTTTGGTGGGTTTTAGGAATATCTGTTGATGGGATGAGGAAAGGTATGAGGGTCCCTTTCTAGTTCCTCATTAGTGGTAGAAAACCAGCATTAGTTGCTCAGAGCATGTAATTAGGGATTCTTCTGATTTCTTTGCAAATCTTACAAGATGCAGGGAGGAGTGAGCCAAGGAGAGCCAACTGCCTTTTGCATCTCTGGAGGCTTTCCCATTCCTAATGAAACCCTGCTGGTACAGAGCTGTGAGGCAAGAGCCTGCTGCCCTGTGTCTGTGAACTTCTTCAGGGAATGAATGAGTTTTCCTCTGGATTTGACTTCATGGTATGATGCCTTTAACATTTGTCACTACAGATTACCTGGGAGAGGGGCTGGTGAGTCCCATGGTTGGGTGGGAGCAGGACAAAGTACGTCTCTGGTGGGGACAGGGTCTCACTGGGGAATCACAGCAGTGTGCGTTTGCTCCCCACGCAGGCTGGGGTGGACTATGAGAGGCTCTCTAATGAACACCCACTCGCTTTTTGGTCAGAAGAGGATCTCAAAGAAGAACAGAACAGCTTTTCAATTAAATAGCTAGTTACAATGCACTGTGATCTCCACCCAGAATATTATTAGCAACTACTTCTGACAGGTAGCCTGGTTATTCAGTGTTCTCTGCAGGTTTTCCTAAGCACAGAGACCAGCTTGTGAAACCTGGTCCTTCTTGTTATTTTTATCCAGGAGCAGCTGACCATAAAAGTGACAAAAGAATTGATGGGGGAAGTGGGCCAGAGCATGAAAAATCCGGTCGTAAAAGGCAGAATGTTTGCAATAAAATATCTATACGTAAAAGAGAGAGGAGGAAGGGAGAAGCAGGGCTGGACAGAAAGCAGAGCAATGAGCTGTGAAAAGCAATGTCTGGAGCAGATGAAGAAAGCGCAAATCCATCTGTCGGTGCACTAATATCCCATGGCACCTCGATCCTGTAACCCTTGGGGGAGGTCACGCTCGTGGGTTAAATGGGACAGAGGCTGGACCCAGAGGGTTGATAAGGTGTAGGGTAGAGAGAAGTGCTTAGAGCCTCCCAGCATCATGAGAGTTGACAAAACCCTGCACTGCAGGCTGTGGTTGCTAGGAAAGGTCTGTCTTCGTCAGTGAAGAACAGGGACTGCTGCAGGGATTTGGGGTTGGGAAGATGGTCTGGGCTGCTGTGAGACCCACAAGGCTACCAGGGCAGGGTAGCGAACTGGATTGCAGGGTTGGTGAAAGCAAGTTGGGAAGAAAAGGCTAAGTTATTTAAATGCACAAAATGAGTGTAATGTTAAAGCACCCCCAGCTGTTTTGGGGCTACTCTGAGCCCTTTGATGGGCACAAGGCTCAGGAGAAGTGAGGTTTCTCCTGTTTGGTTCAGGGACAGGGAAGGGATCAAGAACTGGGAGCAGAAGTAGGCATAGGAGATACCAGCCCAGAGAGTGGTGAAGCACCTTTTTATCTACATTCAAGAATAAACTGTACGGCATTAGAGAGCCGTTGTCAACCTCCTGATGAAGTTTCTTTGGTGCAAAGGAGGAAATTGAAGCTGAAAACAAAAGTAAGTCCCAGGACACTTGAGATCTTTCCCCAGGCTTGACTCGGTGTCTTCCTCTGTCTCGGAGAAGGATGAGAGCTGCAAAGCATGTCTAGGGAATGAAAGCATAGTGGTGCAGTCTTGAGACATCAAAATGGGAGCAAAAACTTCCATAATCACACAGCAATGGACATCAGAGCTGGCACTGGGGACAAAGGATGGTGATTCCTAGTGGGAGGTCTGGGGTTTCCAGGGGTTCAATTACTTGTACCCCTGGCCTGTGCTGGGTCAGAGATACACCCATCCAGTGGGGACAAGGGGGAGAGGAGTAATGAAGAACAGCAAGACCCTGGGATGAATCCAGCTGTAAAAGACCCAAGGAGTTTTAAGCAAGGAAGGAAACTATTTATTTATTTATTTTCCTTTGGCAGCCCCTTCTGAACTGCAGGATGTTTAACTCCAAAATATATCTCTGTTACACTTAAGCTCACGGAGTAACCTTGGCTGGCTGCTGGGTGATGAGAGCATGTGGAGGACAGGAGCATTTATGGTGTCTGCGGTATCACTGTCTGCATTTGGGCTCTTCAGGGTGGTGCCTGTGGCTAAGTGGGACAACATTCGCTAACCTGGAGGCAGAAGGAAAGCTGAAATACAGGGCAGCACGGACTGTGTTGGGTGAGACACTGAGCCAGAAATGTGCCCTTGTGGCCAAGAAGGCCAATGGTCTCCTGGGGTGCATTAAAAGGAGCACGGCCAGCAGGTTGAGGGAGGCTATCCTTCCCCTCTACTCTACCCTGGTGAGGTCACATCTGGAGTACTGTGTCCAGTTCTGGGCTCCCCAGTTCAAGAAGGACAGGGAACTGCTGGAAAGAGTCCAAAGATGTACAAAGATGATCAGGGGACTGGAGCATCTCTCTGAGAAAAAGCTGAGTGACCTGGGCTGTTCCACCTGGAAAAGAGAAGACTGAGTAGGGGTCTCATCAATGCTTATCTAAAGGGCAGGTGGCAAGAAGATGGGGCCAGACTCTTCTCAGTGATGCCTGGTGACCGGACATGGGACAGTGGGCACAAACTGGAACACAGGAAATTCCACCTGAACATGAGGAGAAAATTCTTTATTTTGAGGGTGCCAGAGCCCTGGAACAGGCTGCCCAGAGAGCATGCAGTCTCCTCTGGAGATCTTCAAACCTCACCTGGATGCTTTCCTGTCCAACCTGTTCTGAGTGACCCTGCTTTGGCAGGGGTGTTGGACTAGATGATCTCTAGAGGTCCCTTCCAAACCCTACAATTTTGTGGTTCAGTGAAACAATGAACCTGCAGGAAGTCTCAAGGGGTTTGCTGGGACCCTTTGGAATTCAAGGGGAACTCTTCAGGGCATGCTGGAAACTGATGTCCTGTCAGTCTGGAAAAGACAAAGAGGGCCAGATCCTTGGGAGGGGTAAATCCTCCACAGCCTCATGTACAATTAGGAACCTAAGCTGTTTTACAGCAGCTGAAAAATCTACCCTCCACATCCTATTAAATAAAGAATGATATCCTTAATCTGCAATCTTTCCTTGCCACCCTGGTCATTAAATAATTGCTGAACTCTGTCAGTGCATCTCACTGCGCTGCTTCTGACAGTGGAGCAGATGTTTGAAGAATGACTGCGAGAAAAACAGATGCCTAGAGCAAGACACTTGGCAGGCTCTCTCCTTTTGTTAATCAGTTTTTTAGGGATTTCCTGCCGCAGAAGTTGCAGCCAGATTGCTGTGGTAAGTTGTCCCAATGATATCCTCTGTAATTTTGAATAAATCCTTTGTGAGCTCATGCATAATGCTGGCCTCCATAACCTCCTGTGCAATGAGTCCCACAAGTTAATCACGTGCATCAGGTAGAAGGAAAGCCCTTTCCTTCTGCTGGTATCAAGCCCTTTGCCTGACTGTCTTTGGGTACTGGTTGGGTTTTAGCACGATCAGCAGGCAGAAAATCAGTTTTTTGCCATGTCTGGCATGTGTTGCCTGAACTGGTCCCTGATTTAAGGAGCTCCACCTCAGAATCCGAAAAGCACACAGTGCATGGGGATCTGGATGTGGAGGTGTGCCAGAGGAAATAAACAGTCTTTTCTCATTAATTCTTTTTCAAAAGCCAAATGATCATCACATGCCTTTTCTGGTTTTCTCAGGTGATCTGTTTTTCCAGGGACTAAACGCATAAGCAGCCTCTACAAGAAAAAGAGGTGTTTTTGCCAGTAACTGCTCCAGTGGCCTCAAGCTGAACTCTTCCCTTTTAGCATTGCTTCTGCTTTGTACTGAACAGCAGGTGCCTCTGCCATATAACAAACTAATCAATACTTTGCCGTAAACTCATGTCAAAATGTAACTTCATGTCTGTTTAAAGATTGAGCTCTAATTTGTGTCCTCTTTGAGAAAGGACTGGGACAACCCTGAAGGCAACACTGGGGGTGTCATCTCTGGTCCATCAAGCCTTTTCCCAAGAGGGATATTTCTCCTGCATGGGAAGGAAAGCAGCAAGTGACAACCTTTCAAGGGCGCACAGTGTTGAGACAAATGTTTGACATAGGACCAGGGCTGGACAACGTATGTGACGATTGCAATATGACAGGAGGCCTGGCAGCTGAAACTTTATCTGACCAAGGCTCTGATGAACTGCAGATCTACAAGTCGAGGAGATCAGATGAACCATCCATGCATTTCAGAAGATTTTATTTCCTAAAATCTGCAGCCTGTATTCATGATAAAGACTGGCTTTGCCTGCCATCTGAGTTCATTTAGGCTGAACTGGAGAAATTAGAGAAATAGTATCTTAAGAATCAAGGCATTTACATGGCACTTACATTGACAGAAGAATAATGTTTTAATTGCTGAAGTTTTTAAGTCTTTACCAGTAATTTATGTTTATTTTAGCCTATCTTTATCCAACGAATAAATAACACTGGAAGGAAGGAAGTCTTTATTAAGGATTCAACCTCCTTTCCCTGTTCAGCTGAAGAATTTAGAGATCGCAATAAATATGTTTTTGAATCCAGAAAGGGTTTTTTCAACAGAACTAAGGCAGGCCAACACTAACACTCCTAATGAAGTAAAGATGGATGTATTAATATCAAGTCAAAACTTTTTGTGCCATGTTTCTACATGAGAAGGAAGATTTCAGGGTGTAACCTGAAAGCCTGTGGCTTTTCCCAAACATCTTGGTAGTGTAAGGAGAGTCTCTTTTGGGGTGGATATTAGTAAATTTGTCTAGAACTGACCGGAATGCTTTCTGATGACTTTTTTTTCCCATCCAAAAATGCTGATTTAATTGAAATAAAAACTTTCCATGGGAACATACTCATTTCAATGAAACCTTAGTTAAGAAAAGTTTCTCAGGTCCCAAACTGAATTTGTGGTCAAAACCAGAGAGAAAGGGAGCTTGTGTGCCATTTTATTTGAGCCTGACAGACATGGAAATCGTATTGTACAGAGGTGACACAGGTTCAAATCCCTGCTGTTGTGAATCCCTGCAGCCCTGCTGCTTTTACGATGCAGAGCAACTCAATGCAGATGTGACAGCAATGTGTCTCTGCAGTGATGAAGGCTCTATTAGTTTGCTGGGCAAGGCCCTGAGCAATCTGCTGTGACTCAGCCCTGCTTTGGGCAGGGCTGTTAGCCTTCCAGCCGTGTGATTCTGCAATGACAGGGATAAATAAGGGCTCCCTCTTGGTGGCGATTGGAAGTTGGGTTTGGGTAATTGAGTTGGATGAGGGTGAAACAGAGATGTGAACTATGGTAGGCCATCTAGTTGACCTATCTATGGACTGGCCAAGCAATAGTAACTACATGTCCCCCATTGTCTCTGATTTCCTGGGGAAAATTTGATGACTTCATTAATTGTTTTTCTCTGTGAAAGTTCTTCAGAAGTTCTGAGAAGAAGGAAGCCATTTTACTACCCACCCCATTGAACAGAGAGGGAGTGATGACCCTGGAGATGGCTGCCCTCATCCTGCCTTCTGTGGTCCTTCCCTGAACTCTTCTCTGGTCAGATGGTGCTTGTCTTGTCATGCAGGGGATTGGCACCACCTGCAAACATATCTGTCTGACTGTCTGCAGAGATCAGCAGGGCTATTTGGCATGTCATGCCTAAATTCCTTGAGGGTTTCCAGAAGAGAAAGGTGGACGAATTCCCAGTGTACGCTGTCACCGATTTATGTAGTTTGGATCCATAACTGCTAAACAAGAAGTGATCAGGGTTTGTTTGACAGCCTGGTCTAAACCTTTGCACATGTTAATGTTAGAACATGTTTTCGTTCTGATGAAGAATTCCCCTGGGATCAGGCTGTACTTGCAGGGGCAAATGGGGGATGGAAGTTTCTGCAACCAGGGCTTTCAAACCACTACAGTGCAGAGAAGGGGCTTAATTAGTGCAGAGAAGGGGCTTAATTAGTGCAGTGGGCAATGGCAAATGCTGTGTCAGACTGGTTTCCTCAATCCAGCCACCTTCTCCCTGCCTTCCTTCATCTCTGGGTAGGAGGGATGCCAGGCTCCTGTCTGACCAGGTAAACCCCATTCCTGGTCTTGTTTGGGTAGAACTGATAAACCTAAAATGATGGACAGGGAAGGATCAGGCTGGGAACTTGCATTTTTCAACTGACAGGGTTCAGTCTGTGTAGGCTCCGTGTGATACCGGGGCCAGCCCCAGCTGCCCGGCTGCTGCTTATCAGGACAGCAGGTCGGAGGCTTGTGCAGAGAAAGTTTAGTTTTCCCGGCTAACATCCTGACAAGCCTGTTTCGTGTCCAGCATCGTGCATCACGCTGCCTGTGTCCATGCAGGAGGTGTTTCTGTACGCAGCCCACAGCTCTGCTCCTGCTTCATCACCATCAGAACCAACGCATGGGCAGGACCTGAGTTCCAGAGCTCACGGTGTGGGCTCTACCTCCCGCTCCCTGCAGCAGGACAAGCTCACAGCTGCTTCCCAGAGCTGGGTCCCTGGGAGCTGTTGGAAGAGAGCACCGAAAGACTCGGAGACGACAAAACTTGTTTAGCATCACTGCAGGGTCAGTGCCACCACACGTTGGGGCAGAGATCAGTGACCAGAAACACATGGATTTATCAGGACTCAGTATGAGCTGCTTTTAGTCCACTCAGGTGGGGAATATCTACTACGCCAATGAACGGGACAATTTCTTGGTGGCTCGTGCTGCTCAGACTCGATCTTGATCCTGGCATCTTCCACCCTAACTCTGTTCTGATCCCTTATATCCCACCATGCTTTTATCTCTATAAGCAGTTCCTTGTCCTGGACATAGTGATGGCTGTTTTCTTTCCTATCTATCTCCCAGGATGTCTGCAGGATGGAGCAGAGGGTGCCTAAGGAGGCACGCCTTAGCATGGAGCATTCCACTGGGACACCGGCACGGCTCCATCAGCACCAAAAAAAAATGACCCAATCCAGGAATGCTTCAGAGTTTGACGTTGCAGTTATTTAAAAGGTGAAGCTGAAGATGTGCTGGCACCGCCATCTGGTGCAAGTTTCCAGGAATTAACCGGCTGTGAGCAGCTCCAGCATGAAAATACTCGCCTGGGATTTCATTGCTGGCCAAAGCAACGCTGGTGTTGTTGGTCCCAGCCTGGCCCAGCTGGACTGAACGGCTCAAGCAGAGATCATCTTACTCCTCTGCATTTTCCAGCCTGATTCTCCCCTCAGAAATATTTGGGGCAGCAAGCAGCAAGTTGCTGAGTGGAGGATTGGAGGAAAGAAAGCAAAGGAGGCTGTACCCCTGTTTTTCAGGGACCATCTGAGTCTACGAGGTTGCTAAAACTTGGCTAACTCTTGCATTTAAAACAGATGATCTTTTAAATTTTATATTTAAGACAAAGAGCTGAGTACCACCCCAGGAAAAAACAAAACAGTTTTGCATGTTGGCAAAAGACTACACAAGTCCCTACATAAGACCCGATAGCCAAATTTTCATTTTTTTTTTTCCAGACTCAGTGCTTTCAACTGCTTCTTGTCTGGCCAAGGGGAAGGGGGAGCTGTGTCCACAGGCATCACCAGCACAGCTCAGCTGAAGCAAGGAGTTTGATGGGGCCCTGCATGCCATGGCACAAAGTTAAAAGCAAATATCTGGCACTAAACTAAACCAAAGGAAGATAATTTGATTTGAGTTTTCCGGGAAGAAAAACAAACAAACAAACAAAAATGGAATTACTTGAGCAAAACCACAGCTCTTTCTCACAGCGAAGCTTGATTTTGCAAAACTTGCCTTTCCTGCTGAGCAATTGTTCCTGCAGACAATTCCCACAACCTTTTCAGAAAGGCAGGGGGTCACCAGCTGGCATCTTCTGGGCTGTATGTAGTCAATTAGTTCAAACCAATTAGGCAATTATTGGGTGTTACTAAGCTGGAGTTAATTTCAATAAATTGAAAACAGCTGAGGCATTTGGCATCAGAAAGCAAATCCAAAGGATTCCCCACATCAAGTACTTCCCTCTTTGCATTCCTTTTTGGAAACCTTACCTGTGATGTCGGCCTTGGCTTTGTGATGATGAAAGAATGTCATCACCTTCCCAAGCAGTGTCACACAGAGGCATCTGACCTCATTACAAAACAAAGATTCTCTGGAAGAGCAAATTCAACTGTCCAGATTGTTCCAGCAGGAATGCACAAGCAGCCAAGTTACTTGGTGGGTGAACTGGGAGCCCAAGGATGGGCACCCATCTGAACTCTAAGATAGGCACTCTAAGAACATTTTTCCTCTACCCAAAAGATGCAGCAGCCTTTCAAAGCAAGAGCTGGAGCAATGATGGTCAGAAATGCAAATTAGAAATAGGACTATCCCCAGCTTTACACTGCAAGGCACTAAATGAGACAAGTTTCCCCCAGGTTTTTGGGGGCATACCAAGAACGATGCTGTTGCCTAAACATCTGTTACTGTTTGAGATGGCCCAGGACACCTGTAAGACATACAGGGAAGGCCAGATATACCCATAGTACACTCATATCCTGCTGTTATGGTAGCTGCAGATCAGTGGGAATACCCTATATAGTATGAAACACCTGTGTTAGGACACTAGGTTGCACCCTTAGCATGCAGTAAACATCTATAGCCTATCTCCAACTGAAATCCTCTTTGGCTTTGTGCAGTCCTGCACATGACACATCATACTGGACTTGGGATGGACCCTGGGTCTGGGAAGGTACAGATTTGTGTTGGTGGGATTGGAGAAGAAAGCACTCAAGAAGTTCTCCTGTGCCCATGCCACTGTAAGGAGTGGTCTGAAATGCAGGGAGGTTGAGCTGGCAAGCAGACCAAGATGTGGCTATTTCCCAGCACTGGCTTTGTCCAGGGTCTGAATGTGAAGAACTGATTGCCAGCAAATTAGGTATGTCTGTGTCTTAGGTGGATCAGACACTGTTTTCTTCTAGCTGCTCTATGAACTCTGTGTCCATCTCTCAAAGCGAAGGAGCTGGATTTTACACAGAAACTTCCTCTCATCTCCATTGCTCCTGTGGCTTGCTTTGGTTTCCAGAGCCCTACATTCTGGACACCAGAGGCAGCAGAGTCCACCCCTACTGTCCTTTTCACAAATCACTCACATCTTATTTAGTTGGATTGCAGGGTCCCCAACCAGTCGTGTGAACAAGCCCTACAAGATCCCAAACATCCTCATCTTCCTTCTGACCAGCTGAGAAGTAATCCCTCAGATTTATTTGAGCTGAAGTTCACTGTAGTAGAAGTTGGCAAACTTCTGCACTGAATAGCCTGTCTTGGGTAAAAAAAACAACCCCCAAACAACCCACCTCTTGGCTCCAGCAAACCTGGTCTTAACCAGGGTCTTTCACCATTCTGCAACATGCCAGGCAGCAAAATATCTGTTTAATGCGATGGCAGGGATTTGAATGCTTCCTGAAGGGTTTGATCTTGTCAATATGTGACTGAAGACAGGAACTTGTGTCTGGTCTCAATGTATTAATTTTCAAAGGGGAGTCCCTAGGGAAAAAGCAGGGAGGGTTTGGAAGATAACAGGCCGCTAAATTTATTCCAGCAGAAAGCTGACAACAGCTCGAGCCACATGTGATATGCTTCTGGAATCCTGGCAGGGTTGATTTATCTTGGTGTTAGGCCTAATATACTTGAAAGCCCTTTATAAATAACCCAGGACCTTTTGCACTTGCTGTTCTACAGACTTGCTTTGTTTATTTGACTGGTTGAGCTGGGCCTGTCATTTTTAATGAAAATAAACTCCTTGTCAGAGACCTTTTCCTTTTGGGACCTTCAAAGGGAGCCACACAGCAATTCTCTGCTTCTCCCTCACTTCCCAGCAGCCCTATTAGTTCTCATCTTTGTGGCTTATGGAAGGCGAAGCAGTTTGGGGAAAGGTTAACTGGGCCCCTGTGGGTTATGTTTCTTCTGGCCTACAGAGCTTGCCTCCAAAGCTGAACAATGAAGCTTCTTATTTTGGGATTTATTTTTTTTTTTTAGGGATAGGCAGCCAATGAGTTGGTAGAATTCAAGTTCACCCCAAAGGACCAAGAGGTATCCACAGAGGAGAGTGGGTAACAGACATGTCCTTGGTCGTGATTTGGAAAGGGTGTGGGAAAGTGAATCCCACCTTCCCCCCTTTCTACCTCCTGTCCTCCCAGTTCTTTTGGGCAGCAGAAAGCCACCATGATCTGATCCATCACCACAAGGCTGGGGGATGGGGAATAGGGAGCAGAGGACAGCAGCTTTGGTCTGTGAAAAGAGAGACAGAGGAGTGGAGACCTGCTCTTCCAACCCTGGTGAACACATTTCACCCTATCTAGCACCTTCTAAGGTGAGATTGTACCAGCCATGACCAAAGAGTCTCTGTCTTTAATTCTGGAGGTCTGGTTTTCCACCTCTGGTGCCTACTGGTTTGGTGTGTGAATGTAGCAAGGAAGGGAGGTTGGCAGCTTAACATTCTAAACCCAGGTACTCTCTTGTTTCCAGAGGTTCAGATGAGCTTCTCTTCTGTACCCAGAAGGATGTTGTTTTAGTGATGACAAAGGCAGACGTGCAGGAGTGTCTGCAGCCTAATACAGCTTTAGCCATCCCAGCTCCAGACCTTGGTGCCTTCTTAGAGAGGTGCTGATGTAGAGCTTGTGAAGATATCAAACACCGGGACAAGGTTTTGTGCTCTGCACCCTTGGAGGTTTTCAAGACCAAACTGAAGAAAGCCCTGAGCAACCTGGGCTAATTGCTGAAGCTGACTCTGAGCAGGAGCTTGGACTAGAAACTTTCTGAGGTCCCTCCAGTCTGAATTGTCTCATGAATCCTATGACCTCTGCTATGGCCACTGCTGGAGAGAAGAGGGAGCTGAGCTCTACCTCAGACAACTCTGTCGGCAGGCTCTTGTCCCACTGAAGAAGCTACCACTGCTTTTGAGCTTGTCCAGAGATGGGGGCTTGAGTGGGGAGGAAGTGGGGGTTTTGAATAAGGTCACGCTCAGGTTGGGACTGGTGGAAGCCCTTTGCTTCAGGACTGTATTTGCCACATCTCCGTTTCACACTAGGTTTTTCTCCCCTTCTGCCCCCTGAACTTCAGGTAATGTCCATCTGGGGTGAGCTGTTTCCTTTCTTGCCGTACAGCTGTTTTCACCCTGCACTTTGCTTAGCTCTGGCACTGGCATTTCTGTATTCTAACAGATCATTTGGATCAGCAGAGGGAGTGCAAGAGCAAGGAAAAAAGAAATGCATACACTGAACATAAGAGGGTTTGATCTGAGGAGCTTTAGGAGCCTCACTCAGAGATGGGCTAGTCCTGCAGAGATGTAACCCTCCTGGCCACCTGCTGAGCGAGTCCTTCTGGATTTTCACTCATGAAAGGGACATCAGACTTTCTCAGCAATCTTTCTTCACCCGTTGAATGTGAGAAAAATCTCCTGATTGCCTTGCAGCAGTACCAGCACCGCGAAAAAAAAACCCAGCCAGTCAAAAAAGTGTGAACCCTCCAAACTTAGAATTCAGGTTAAAAGATTTTCATACAGGTCAGTTAGAAATCCACAGTGTTGCCACAAAACAGAAGTAAGAACATGTGAAAGTCACTTAGTCGTCTACTATTTCACCATTTCAGAGAGAACAAAAGGGATGAAGAGCTTTGTGCTGGCCAGCAATGTGACTTGGTGACCCTTAGTTTGGCAATGACACATGATGGCTTTGTTATCCAAAAAAAATAACCCAAGGTCCTCAGATTCCGCAAGTTGCACAAGGTTGCATTGAAGTGCCACTGAGGCCAAGGAGATCTAAGCACACAGCTGAGTCCTTTGATAAATCAGAGCCCCAGCCTGTAAATATTTGTTAACTTAGGCCAAGAACATAGGGAACACAAATCTTATGGATCCAACGAGTGGCTGGTGCACTAGTCAAAGCACTCAACCCTTTCTGTTGTTTAACCCACCTGAAAAGGCCTTCAAACAAGTATTCAGATATCTGCCCTTCATTAATATTTTCCCAGTAATTATTAGCCCAATAAGCAAGCACATCGTATAGCTACCTGTTAACACAAGGCGTTATTGCCCATTCCATTTGAATTAGAAAAAAGCAGAGACCAGAAACAGGGTAGTTACTGTTTTGCTCATCTGCTCTTCATTTGGGATGCACCCTGCCTATGCTGTGTTTGAGCCAAGGCTGGGAGAGCCACTTTCAATACATTACATCTGTATGGTTCCACTAATAAGTGGCCGTTGGGAGACAGCTCTCAACTCCCCAGCCTTGCATTGCCAGAGGAGTACCTTATCTGAGAGACACTGAAGGTCCAAGATGAGTGCATGGCTTCAATAAAAGGAACGTGTTCTCAAGGTGATGTGAGGCTCCTCTTGGAAAATCTCTGGAGACTGCAAGACTTCTTAAAAACCAGAACCCAGGAATAATTTCACGGGCTGATCCTGGCAGACTTCATGCAACAGGGGTTTGGTCCAGCTGCTCCAAAGGCAGCAACAGTGGAGCTATTTCAAGAAGAGCCTCCTGTAACTACTTGACCTGGCACACAGCGTGGGGCTGAGGGACAGAGATGTAGTGAGTCTTTGTCAGCTCTAGGCAACATTTCCTCTGGTCCTGGGCCACTCTCAGATGAGATGGGAGATCTTCCAGCTTGTTGCACATGTTGCTTTACCTTCTTTACCTCCCAGGTCGCAGAGCAACGCCTCCAATATCACATGGTGAGACCTTATGGAGATCTGCTGTGTGTTGCCTTGGTTCTCGCATAGCTGAGATCTGGTGACAGCAATATCACTTGCTACGCACAGGGTCCTTCCACCATCCCTAGTGAACCAGCTCTCCTCCAGGCTGCAAGAGACCCTTCTGCAGATCACAGCACAGATGTGAGGGAGCAGTAGATCTATGTCTGCAGAAGCTTTCTACCTTCATGCATGGCATTGTCTGGGACTGTGACACCTTGTGACTGTTTTTCTTAAGCCTGTAGGTTTTCCAGCACCAGTTACATTAAAGTGTCTGCAAATCTGTTTGGTGTGTTTAATTGGCCAATAAGTAATTTTATCGATTTTCTTTTTAAAGAAATTAATGAAAGAGAGCTGTTAACTTTGCTCATGACTTGCCACTCACTTGGACCACCTGGAGGATGATCAGGTTGGCCTTGTTCAAGTGTGGTAGGGTCTGCCCAGGGACAATCCACTCCAACTGGAGCTGCAAAGACCGGCAAGACCCACTCCCAGGTGCTTTCAGTCTTTTTTTGTGGTCAACCATTGTTTTTTTTTCTCTTGGGGAGGTCAGTGGGAAGGGACAGAAGGAAAATGAGTTTGCCTTGTCATGAATTGCATCCCTTCTGCTTCCTTCTCTTGTTTCAGCCTCTCAAGTCTGGAGAGCTTTGCCTTAGGACCATGACCTGCTTGTCCTGAGTGGGGAAGCTCTGTGGTCCATGGTCCCTTTTCTGCAGGGTGTGACGGAGCCTACGCAGTTCCTGAAGAGGGCAATGATGCACTGTGCACAGCTGGGCTGGTGCTGGGCTCAGCAGCTGGACCTGCAGTTTTGCCATCCTAGCCCTATGTCCTGGCCAACCCCACTGTTCCAGGTGCTGCCCTACTAAAGCCAAGTAAAAACGATGCCCAAAAGAAGTGTCTGAGTTGAGGCTACACCCCAAACCTCCAGACTTTACCAGCTTTGCATCCGTACCCTCACCTGCTGACAGTTCTTCCAATTGTCAGTGATTTTTGCCTCCCTGGTTTGTTGACAGCATCTGAAACATCTCCACAAACCTCCAGCTGTGATCAAGGTACCCCACATGTAACCGGGTGTCACTGTGAAACCACATCTCACAGCTCCTGCTTCCCTGTCCTCTCCATCATGCCTCCCACCCCAGCTTGAGCCCAAACCCCAGCCATGCACCTTCCTACATCAGCTCTCACTTTTTATTTCTCCCACAAGGAAGTCTAGTGCAAGGGAAAATGCACCATAGACCAAAGCATGATTGTACAACACTGCAAAGAAACTCCCTGGTGAGGTGCACATCTTCTTTATGGAGGACAGAGCTGAGAAATGGTCATTAGTCTACTTTTTTCTTGGAGAGGGGATGAATTCACAGCTTGCCCACCCCAGCCAGCAGCAGGGCTGGGCTCAGAGTGGTTTGTGTAGGTCTGTAGAGCAGACACTGGTCTCCATTGCCCTTGGGGCTGGTGGTCCCCAAAACCATGCCAATCCCTGTGATGGTTTATGGTCTCCCAAGAGCGCCGATCATAGAGCAGGGTTGCAAGCCACCAGGGGAGGCTTTCCAAACCCAGCAGGGATGCTCTTGGCATAGCAAGCTGCTTTTACACCACACCCCGGCTTTTTTTCCCTTGTTTTCCGAAAGAAACAAGATTTATGTGAGTCATCCTGGGCAGTTTCAACCCAAACGTTGTCTCACAGAAGAGCCCTCAAGGAGATTGCGTTCCCTCTAGATTTGCAGGGGAAAAGCAGCCACTGCCCCTGAGGAGCATGCCATCGAGGGGGCCCTCCCTGTGCTTGGCAGGATCCAGGGCAGAGCCTTGCTGAAAACACAGGGGGGTGGAAAAAGGCTGAGCTCTGCCCCTCCATCCATCTTTGGAGCTCCTTGAACCTTCTGTGACCACCCTGCCACCTCCAAGGTGCAACGGTTGTTCAGTGAAGCCCTGGCTGGGAAGAGTCGGGGCCAGTGGCAGAGGGAGAGATGTACAGTGACCAGGAGATATTAGGGTGAATTGGGAGTGGGGACTGATGGTAAGGTGGGGCCATAGCTTTGGGGATGAGATGCCACCTAGCTGATGCTTCAATCTGCAGACATGGGCTGTCCTCTCCTCCTGTGTGTCATGCTGGTGCCAGGTGACCCCTGGTTCTGGGGTTTCCACTCAGCCTCATGTATGTCACACTGGCTTTTAAAGCTCCACCCTTGCCCCAGGTCTGTCCAGGGCTTATGGAGGGAGTTGGGAACCACCTCACTTGGTTACCCACAGAAGAGTGCTGATTTCTGCAAGTCCTGGTGGCCATTGTAACAGCTTGCTTTGCAGGAGGAGACACAGTCTATGAAGGAGACCAGGTGATTCTTCACTCAAGCTGTCTGCCAAAGCAAAGAGGTGTTTGGTGAAGGGTCCCAGGCCAGCTTGGCCCTGTGTGTCCCTGCTGAACAATATGGCTGAGATCCTCCATGATCTAACAGGGGAGACCTTCTGGCATCTCCTTCCACCACCAACGGGGCAGGGAGGCTGGGATGGCTTCCACTTCCTAACGGGAGGGCACAGAACAAATGTGATGGACATTAACCATTCGGTTACTCCATCAGCGGGAGCTGGACACACAGGGACCAAGTTCATTCCCCATCTGGGGGGGTGGTGGTGGCTTAGTGCCACAGGAGATAATAGGACTGGGCAAGCCCAGCTGAGTATGATGGGAGGAAGAGAACTGAAAAGGCAGGGTGCTTGGATTCAACCCACTGGGTTGTCATCTCCCCCCTGGATTTATCACCCGCTGCTAATTAGAGGCAGCCAGCTCTGTCTAATGTGGACAAGCCCTGGCTGTGTGCTTGCAGGCAGGGAGAGCACAGCTTGCCACGGCCGGGAGAAGGGCTCTCAGATGCTCCAGCTCAGCTCGTGTCCTCAGGAGCTCGCGAGCTGAGCCAGGGGCGGGNATTTGCAGGAGAATTTTTTTTCTTTTTTTCTTTTCTGTTTTCCTCCTGAAGTGGCCTATCCAGGCCACTAGAGGAAGAACATTATTTAAACCTGCCGTGTTCCCACTGGTCCTTCCCAAGTAGTCAACCCCTAAAGGCTTCAGATGCGCTTCCACCATTGTCCCATCTGCCAGGAACCGAAGATCCCACCCTCCACCAAGCCTCCCCCCCACAACCCTGGGACCCCCTCCTTGG
>VZRU01003704.1:344-20584 GCA_013398155.1 Pedionomus torquatus
GAACAGGCAGAGTCCTCCTTGGATGTCAGCCATCGAAGCAGGGGCGGAAAGGGGCGAGAAGGGCGAGAAAAGGGGTTGACCTGTTGATCCTTCAGCTTTTTATACAGGGCATGATGCGGATGGGATGGAATACCCCTGTTGGTCCGTTCTGGGTCACCTGTCCTGTCCGCTCCTCCTTGAAGGTGGGACCCTCCAACGGGCAAATGCTGAAAATTATCTGACCTTGGTTCTTCCAGCAATAAGTCTAAACAAGGGCCTCTCTGCATACCATCCCTTGGTATAATCAGGTCTTATCACTGTGAGACGGAACAGCTTTGAACAATGTGCTGTTAATTTCAGAGTTTAGCTAGTTAGAAGAGGCCCAGCTAAGAAAGTAAAACTGTAAAAACAGAAAATTGGTTCGTTTTACCTCAAACCAGGACATGTGGCAACCGCTGGCAGAGGCTCACACGGGAGAGACTGAGTGAAACAGCAAGTCAGTGTTAGCTGTTGAAACATTTAAATAGTATCATGAAGAGGAGAAGCTACAGTCGACTGGGTTAGTAACCAGGTAGCCAGCTAGTCAGCTGATAAAATATCAATAGGCGAGAGAGTGCAAAGTGAGCCCATTTGTTGGGCAAAGAAGAGCTGCGAGTGAAATCCTCCCTTGAGTATGATTTTCCTGAAGTGTCTGGAATGAATAGACGTTATCACCTAAGACATTCATGTATTACGGCCATATTAACCTTGAAAGAAATTGATCAGAACAGCCTTAAAATGAAGTGACATTTGAAATGTAAGTATTTTAAACGTAGGATAAAATCCTTATGGTCCTTACACAGTGCAGTAGGCCAGCTGCTAGAAGAGTGAGTCACCGGTGTGATTACTTACTCTGCCGTAATAAAATCCTTTTTGTCAAAAGCTAAGACACTGCGGTTACAATTTTTGCTCCAAGAGAAAGTAGTTTTCTGTGATTAAAACAAACGGTATAGTCATGAAATCGTGTTGAAGTTCTGAAAGGGTCTAAATAATTTAGTTGTTAACCTAGAGAACTTTATTCTGGGTCTTGCTCACTAGTGATTGTGTTAGACATTAGTTTTCTGAATAAAATAATTTCTGAGTAACAGTGATGTATTTTAAAGCCTATGGTAGTGGAAGCATTTTTAATCTGAAGCCCAGTTTTTAGAAGCTAGATAGCTGTGAATATCAGCTGCTTTTGCTTCAAACTCTATGTGATATCATGCACTTACTCATCTGCCCCAAAATAGTCTCATGCTCCTTTTTTTTCCCACTCAGCTTTTCATCCATTTTGCTTTCTCTGAGGTTTTTGGCTGCTCATTTTTGTGATAAATGTAAGAGTTTCAAAATCCTATTGCCTGAGGCCAGGCAAGAATTATAGAACTTTTGATTAATATTTACTTGTTTATCCTCCAGCTGTTTTACTTTTAAAACCAAATTGAAGAAAAAAATCCAAGTGCTTCTTGGTTTACCAAATTTGTTTCACTGCATTTCAGTAAAGATGGCTTGAGGAACTGTTATTGGATATGACCATGCAGATATGCTTATCAACAGACTTAATTGCATCTTTTTTATTTCTTCTGAGTTTCATCTGGAAGGTATTGGGAGATGGTCATGATCCTCAGTACCTCTGTTAAAACTCTTTAAATTTCTTTGAAATATTTCACGGTATTTCACAGAGTTTTGGATCACTTCTCTACCCCCAGTTCTGTATTGCAGTTAACACTGATTTCTGCTCTGATGTCTTCCCCCCAAAAAATCCCAAATGCCTTTCCATTTTTTCTCTCGGGAAATACATTCCCCCTTTACAGTGTATCACTGTTTTTCTTTACATTTCTTATATATGCTGTAATGTAATCTAATGGTAAGAGCTGCATAATTTCAATACTTCTGAAGTTTTTTGTGGTATAAAGCTCATTTCACTTCCTCTTGTCTTTTCAAACATCATTTTTCCATGGCTGGTTCATTAGTTTTGAAAAGTTTAGTCTTTTAAGTCCATGAAGCAGTGTCCTCCTTTTTCTTAACCATTGTATTTCTTCTACTAGAACGTTCTTCATCTTCACCTCTTTTTCTTTTCATGTCATCAGTATTTTCCTCTCCTTCCCCCTGCAGATAATTCACTTGTGTGAAGGTTTAGTTATTTGACAATGTATGTTTGCTGCTTTTCCTTTCACGTTCTCTGGTTACCTCATCTTTGTTTCTCTGTTACAAGTCCTAAGCTCCATAACCCTTGTCTTCATTTTCTTCACTTCGTTTAAGCTGGTGTCACTCAGCTTTTCTGCCAGGTCAATCCAATATCCTGCAACTGAGGCACCTGGGGAGTATGGGTGTATCTGTCACGTATTTTCAGTCAGCATTTGCCCATAGCTCAGTCAAGTGTGATGGGGACGTGTACATAAGTCCTTTTGTCATGTTACTGAATGGGCATGCTCCTCACAGTGATGATGTCTGTATTTTGTGGGTAGGGCATGTCCAGCTACATGACGGGAGGAAGGCTGTGCAGGGCTCTTGCGAGGGAGAACAGCAGGAAGACTGCTGTGGGTTAGTGAATGATTTGTGTAGCTGACAACCTGCTTCCTGACCAACTCTAAGGGACTCTCAGGAACGAAGATGACAGGCTGAGTTATATGTTCTGGCACACCATGAGCTGGCTATCCTTGCTTTAATTATATTATGCTAAAACCTAAATTTTCATAAGGAATGTGAAATCCCGGTTGTATTTAATTTAGGTCTCTTACGATTCTTTAGTCATTGCTCCGTTTCTCAATTACAGCTCAGTGTTATGACAGATTTTTTTTGATTCTTTGGAAGGAAATGTCCCCTGTTTAGCTTGGCTTTTCTGCAACATTTAACAATTGCTTCCCCATGGCGATTGTCAATGAACCTGGGACAATCCAAATCAATGGTATGCCTTCGTTTTTTTTTAAGGCAACCCAGGTCATATTCCCAAAGACATTCGGGAGACTAGAAAGCATAATCCACTTGTAGAGCTCGTTCCCTTTTTCTTTTTTAAAATTATTATTTTTTCCCCTAAGGATGCTGTGGACAGGTCTCTCCTTCCAGCATAGCAAAATAATCTATAAAATGAAAGTTCTGTACTACAAAATCCCTCATATCACAGTAACAAATTGTCACATAAAGCCTCAGTAAAACCAGTTTTTCCTGTGCTGAGAAAAGGAGTCTTACCTCAACCAGAGAGCCTTAGTGCTTTGCCTTTTCTGGGTGATCTCAACCTCTTTTGAGTTATTTCTTCCCACGCTTTAGGAGGAAATTCTATACTTATGAGCCCATAGAAATATCTAGACCTTTTGTCTTCTTAAGTCTTATTTTCTGTGCATCGCTTTGATTCTCATTATGGTGCTGCCCATCGCTGTAGTTGCCAGCACTAAAAATTCATGGCAGGTGTTGAGCTTGTTCTTGTTCTGCAGGTCAGACTTTTTGCTGTCTCCTTTCCTCAGCCGAGCTTGTGGAATTTGTAGATCACATGGGGGTGAAGCAGTACTCAGTTGACTGAGCTTCCTCGAGTTTTGGTGAAACTATAACTTTTCTTTATCAGCTGTTTAGTTTCTGTGCTACCCAAGGGTGTGATATTTGCATGGTTCCCAGGAAAAGCTTTTCTGGACACAGTGTAGGCGACCAGCACAGCCAAGGACCATCACTGTTCCTTCGTGTAAAAGTTGTTTTTAAATCTCAAAAGCTTAAAACCACTTTGCTGTGTGTGAGTTTCTTTACTGCCTTCCTTTGTGTCTATACAGCTCTCATCCAGGATTCCTTTGGTGATTTATTATTATCTGGAATTAACTCTAGAACTGATAATAAAATACTGCACTTCTTTACAGTCATTTTATTACCCTAGCTCATTTTGTTTTCCTTTTAGGTTTTGTTGTTGATTAAGTTTGTTTTCAGTAGTCTTTGTACAATAAGTACAGGTGCCTCCTGTCAGCTGTCAAAATACTGTAACATTTCTTTACAAGTTGGATAATGCTATGTTTTAAAACATAAGCCATGAGATGTTATTACAAATAGCAACGCTGTATTCTTTCACCAACAGCAATTAGAGTGGTGCACACCAGGAAAGATTGTCTTGAATTTCAAGTATCAATTAAAAGAAATAGATTTTGAAATGACTCTGTATGGGCTAATAAAGTAAACTATAACTTCTAATATGATGTGTAGACTTCTCAAAGAAACGTCCTCATTTTGATTTTGACCACTATGTAGAAAATTTTAAAATTAATATTTAAATGTTATCAGTGGTACTGAATGTATTTTGAAATTAGACTTACTCTGCTGACCACCTATTTCTTCTAGAAAATGAAAGAGATGTGATGTTTCCTTTTTAAAGCCAATGTAAGAATACCATTTAGCTTGAAAGTAGCTACATCCAGATACTGACTGTCTTATACAGTGAAATAACTTTTCATAGAGTTGGAGAGTTTTGAAAGCTACATCTGTGGAACAACATTGAATTCTCTTTCTCTCTGCGCCCCACCCCCCCGCCCCCCTTCCCACTGCCTTCTTTCTCTAAAGACCTAACAGTTGTCTAAAAGAGATGTAGGAAAAAAGTTAGTAAGCTATTCGTGGTGGTTTTACCTCTAAACTACCGGGAGATGGCACCAGGCACATAAGTTATCTGCGTCCTTTCAGTTTAGTCTTGAACTTCAGCAAGTTTAGTTTACCGTTGAGTGCTTTAGTTTAGACTTTTAGTTCTAGATACATTTCTTTTGCTAGTTTTTAAAGCATTGTTCCAGAATAAAGGAAATGCTTCATTTGATGCCGAGTTTTGATATTTGCCTTTCGTTGCTGTTGCACTAAAGGAAATTTAACTGATGAACAATTGCTTTTAGAGGTTTCAGGTAAAGAGAGGAGTCCTGTTTAAGAACCAGAAAGAATGGAACTTGCATGAGCTTTCAGTGCCTTCAGACTTTCATAGTGCTTCCTGATGTCATATTACAGTGGTATCAGATAATGTGATTTCCACTGAATCCAGTTCTTTACAACTTAGTCATCTTTACTACTTAATCCTTAACCTGAAGGTTGATAATTTGAAAGATGAATGTTAATCCACTTCATATTAGCTTCTGTCACTTCTGAAGTTTTCATATTAATACATTAATGGAAAACTAATGAGTTCTCGGGTAGTTTAGACTTACTAAGCTGGTATACTGCAGTTTAGCTTTAAATTCAAAACTGGTCTTCTAAAAACGCTACAACAGATTTATCAGCAGACTTAGACTGTCAATGGGCCATCAGATACTGAGGAGCAAACGGGTGCAGAGGATTGGTAGCACTGTAAATATACCTTGATACCATAAAGACTTTTGATAGGATCCTGCTGCATGATTACAATATGTAAGATGACAATTTTTATTTTGTGATTACTTTCTAATTGTGTCACTTCTGATATAATTGTTGAGTTAATTGTGTAACACAGAATACAATACAGTTTAGATAATGCCTAGAATTATGATGACTGAAGAGGCAAATATCTTGTGAAAAGCATATTATTAGCATTAGAAATATTTGAAAATTATGAATACTTCCTTAATCTCCTCTTGAAAATTAGAGTTTTTATGCATTTATTTTTCTTCCCTAAAGTTAGATCCTCAGGCAAGTTAGGTGCCCTTTTGGCAGAATGATAATCATTACTGAAAATAGACATTAAAAATACTCAATTTCTTTCTCTTAAGTATTGGACACCTTAAGAAAATGGTAAGGAATGACTTTCCAAATAAGATACCTAGTTTGGTATGGAAGGAGGAATTCTTTAAAGAACGTTATTTCAAGAAAAACATGCTTTTTCATGTATTTTAAGAAAATAAAAATGACCATCAATGTGTCATGACAGTGAGATGAGCTACAATATTTTATGAAGCACCCAGGCCACCTTTGCTGGGATTATACCCTGCACATTTCTACCTTGGGAAATGTAATCCTCTAGCATGGAGACAAATGCCTCACTTTTTGGCACTGTGTCCAGGTGGCCAAGAAGGCCAACAGCATCTTGGTTTGTATGAGGAATAGTGTGGCCAGCAGGAGTAGGGAAGTGATCGTACCTCTGTACTCAGGACTGACAAGGTCTCACCTCAAGTACTCTGCTCATTTCTGGGCCCCTCACTACAAGAATGACATTGAAGTGCTGGAGTGTGTCCAGAGGAGAGCCACCAAGCCAGTGAGGGGTCTAGAGACCAAGTCCAATGAGGAGAGCCTGAGGGAACTGGGCAGGTTTAATTTGGAGGAGGCTGAGGGTAGACCTCATTGCCCTCTACAACTACCTGAAAGGAGGTTGTAGAGAAATGGGTGGTGGCCTCTCTTCCCAAGTGAATAATGACAGGACCAGAGGAAATGGTCTGACATTGCAGCAGGGGAGGTTCAGATTAGATATTAGGAAGGATTTCTTCACTGGAAGAGTGGTCAGGCACGGGAACAGCCTGCCCAGGGAGGTGGTTGAGTCACCATCCCTGGAAGTATTTAAGAAATGTGTAGATGTGGCACTTCAGTGCATGCTCTAGTGGCTGAGATTGTAGGGGTTTTTTTGTGTGTGTATGGTTAGACTCAATGATCTCAAAGGTTCTTTCCAACCATGACGATTCTGTGATTCAATGACTTCTAAACTGTCTGTGATGCCTTGGTCAGAACTCGTTTGCTGTGCTGGTTAATAGCAAAAGAAACATAAGCAGCCTGGAAGTGACATAGATTGTTAAGAATATCTTTATCTGAAAATCAGGGCAATATTTGTTTACTAACATTAATAGCTTAAAAGCAATTTAAAAAGATGTCTTTGCACAAGAACAACATTGAGCTAGGTATCGGGCACAAAACAAAGCTTATACTGTTTCTGGTTTAAGTTTAAAGAAGCTCCTCTCTCCATTCATTGCACAGGTCAAACAGAAGGTGAAATGTCCTACTTAATTATTTTTTAATGACACTCATCAAGTAATAAGTAATTACTTAATTGTTTCTTAGAATTTACTCATTTATTTTCAGTCTGGCAGCTACTTAAGAAATCAGGGAAGACTATTTTGGATTCTATTTGCCCTTTAAAAAAATCACTTAAGGGCAGACAGTTGGACCATTTTCAAAGTAGCTAGGAAAACAGATGAAGAAAGGATTTGCTAGTACAGTTTGAATAAAACCATTTTTTTTTTTTTTTAATATAAAGTCACTGCTTGTGTTAGTCAGCACTGGCAAAATTTTTATGAGAAAAACTAGAGAAAAGTGGAACAATATTTGAAAGTTCGCACTAGTTATCTGCATCTAATGCACAATGGATGGCCTCATCCAAACCTCATGATATGATGTTGCTAGGAGTGTAAAAATGGAAACCAGATGGCTTGGTAATGTGAGTAGCAGTTTGACACTAATTATTCCTTACAGTCTCCCTTCCTTGAAATCTGATTTGAGTGAAAACATGGCATTATTGTTCAAGGTAAGCTATTCCTTAGTTGTAATCTGACAGTGGACAGGTAGACCAAGAGTAGATACTTACTACGGTAAGGTTCAGGTCAGTCAGGTTCAGGTCACTCTTGCTACTGAGGAAAATTCATTGAGCTAAAGCAAAGCTGTCCTTCATTTGTGTTAGCTGAACTATTTGTCACATCTTTGATGTGGTAAGTTTCTTTAAGCCTTTAAAAGTGTTAATGAAGAAGTCCATGGATATAGACTTACATGTAATGAAAGAGCAACCTAAGCAATGATCTGGCGTTTGTCAGAGAGCAAAAAATGTCATAAATATAAACAAATATTTCTTATTAAATGTGGTGTTACTGCAGTTTTTGCAGAAATGCAGTATAATAAGTTAAAACAGGAGAGAATGCTTACACAGACCTTTTGCTTGATGAGAAGAAATCACTGGGTAATAACTGATTACCCAGTTACATCAAGGGGTGGCATCACAGGTTTGCTGTGCTCTTTACTTAAGCTACATATTGGCCCACGGTCTTTTGTGAGGTGACACTGTCTCTTGTGGCTACTGCAGTTGGTAATCAGCACTCTGTTTCATGCTTGCTCGCCAGGGATTTTGTATGAACTTGGGCAAATCAGTTTAGATTGAAGTTTCCAATGAAGGATTTACACATCCTGCAGGGTTAGCAGGCTTAGGCACATTGCATTTCTGCAGCTTCTACGTTGGGGATGCTCACTGCCATCCTTTCTTTTTTTTTTTTTTTTTTTTTAAAAGAACAGAGAGGTTCTACATTTTTTGGTAGAGATGTGACAGTAATAATGCCCATACTCACTTTTTTAATACTGTCATATGAGAACAGTCAGAATTGTGAAATTCTTTTTGCATCCAGAGGATATCCAAACCCTCATCTGCCATGCCAGGGGAAGTGTTCTTGTCGTCAAGCTTTAGGCTAGTTTGGCTGGCAACACTCTTTATCCCATCTGTTGAAGCTGTGCCACAGAGCAACAGGGAATTGACAATCCATTTAAGGACAGAAGGGAAAAGGAAGAGATTGAGTTTTAATGGCCAGACCTGGCAAAGAGAGTCCAGAACCGTAGTCCAGCTGCCAAGTTATTTTGTGTTTCACATACTTTGTTTTCCATATAATATCACTTTGTATAAGCTCTTCAGTTCTGGTAAAATTTAAAATTACTGAGATCTCCTGCTCTGAATTAAACTCATGTCAGAGAATCTCTTTTAATATTTCCTTTTGATGATTGATGCATTTGTTTATACTACATTTTCATTGTAAACAATGTTAAAAATCCACAAAACTGTATTAGTGGGAAACAATAATGAAGACATGCTGCCCTAGTGATCATAGTAAACTTTAAGGGTATGTCTCCTGTTCTTATCACCTAAGTAATCTCCTAAAATGCTGCAGGATGATTCACCATCTCTGCTTGCTGGCTGTGCTAATTTGTAAGGTAAAACGTCCTGCATCTTTTTGTGTTCTGTTCAACACACCCAAAGTTGCATGTAGCTCCTTCCACTCAACATCATGACCAGATTACTGAGCTCTCTCTGTCAAAAGCTTTATCGCACTGTGAATGGCTCTCTCCAGTTACTGCCACACACACGTTTTACATTACACTAAGAATGTTTAGATTTCATCTCTGTAGCAGCCTTGACCTTGCTTTGTTTCTGGGCACATTTTGGCCAACTAGATTGTGAATGAATTTAAAAGTTGTAATAATCTGTGCTGACTTTTACATGTTACTCTTGCCGATTTTGCATTGTGTGTACCAAGGAAATGGTGCTGTTACTCATAGAGGGAAAAAGAATCTACCTAAGTTCTTTGCAGTGAAAGATGTGCACATGATTACTCTGGCTCCAGTGACAGCTGTGCTGATATTTCATGAAAAATATGAAAAAACACTGGTAGTAGCAAATCTGGACCTAGACGTTTTTAAGAAAAACCCAGAGGAAAGAAGCAGTAGCAGATACATTACATAGATACCTACCAACATTAAACAGGATGCTGTAGAGCCAAAGGGCATGCTCTAATGGTGGGTAAGTGTTGTAAACAAATCTTTGTGTAACACCTTAAAGCATGCAGTAACAAAAATAGTTTAACAGAGATGAGCTCTATGTGGGTGCATTCTTAGGAGTAAGCAAGAAACTAGAGCTCAGGAAGCACAGTGTTTACCCTCACATCCTCATTTACCCGTGACTTGCTGTGTCATGTTACCTCTTTTTTACCCCTGACCCTGCTCTTCAATTCCACCTACTTCAAGAAAGGAGTGCAGTAGTCTTGGTACCATAAATAGGTTTGTAAAAGGTTCTGTGATGTTTGTCTGGGCACTGCTCATCACCACCTTTGCTTGAGAGAGTTGTTCTGGTATGTGTAGTTAGTATAAACTGAATTTTACAGCTGCTGAGCACAAACAGAACTGGAAAATTATTTGCTTTAAATTTGGATGAAAGAATCACTAATGAGAAACTACCAGCTGCACAGTATTGTGAGACTTCCTGAAGATTTAGGCAAAGTATGTAGATACTAAAAAATGGGCCTAATTTCTTGAGATGGTGAATTGTGATTAAGCATGATTTAGCCAATGTTAAAAGTTTTTTCACTCTGTTAAAAGTTTATAAAAAACAACTGTACCTACTTTACTAGATGCAGAGCAGCTCGTGTGACAAGGGAATAGCTTGCATTTGTGTACAAATGACAATGCTTGTCTTTGTAGACCTTCTGAGAAGGCAGCAACACACTTTTTACCTTCACAATTCTGTTCTTTATGTGTTTTAAAAAGCATTTTGGAAAACTTTATCAAGTTCTAATTCACAAACAGCTCCTTACCCATGTAGTAATGAATAATGATCACAAGTTATTATGGCCAGATGTGCATAAAAGCTAGTATGTATTGGTCTGAAACAAAATACTGACCTATCTAGTGCAACCTCAGCTTTTCTTTATGCACAGATTATTTCTATTGTATTAAATAACTCTTGGTGTTCTTTAAAACAGGCAGTATCAGTCCCTGCTGAACCCTGTCATGACCCTTTTTCCTGGTTGCACCTCTATTCATATTGTCATTATGGAGGACAAGGACATGGTCTAGGAGTGTGGCATTAGAACTGCATGTCTCCCTTATTTCCTCTTGAGGTTTGTGGCATGGAATTATCCGTATCTTTAACAGCATTAAGGTGAGATTTTATGAAGCCAGTCTTTTATTGTATTTAATAAAGGTGCTGTTACTTACTTATATGCTTGAGAATTAATTTTCTTCTATTTGTTTTACTGTATTATAAAGTGGAACACTAGAAACAGTGCTTATGTTAGAGTAGGACTGCCCTTTATAACAAGACTTGGTTTTGTGAAGCAAAACAATTGTTCCCAGCAATACATGTTCCTTCCCTATCAAACCTCCATCCTATTTAACACACTGACTGTTCATACTCTGGAAATCTAAAAATCATTTTTAGTGATTTATGGACTGCTGTTGCTAATATTTCCATGATCCTGTTAAGAGTGAGTGTTTTTTCCTCGGTGGTCAATTTTTGTGTTTTAAATAAGCAAAGTGTCAATTAAACTAAAACCAGGACTAAATCATGTATAAACTAAAATTGGCAACAGCTTGCTGGCAGATTTTATAAATCGTCCTAATCTGTCTATATCTGAGGAAAATGAAAAACAAAGTTCTGAATATGTTAAGGAACCAGGAAAGGCATAAATTTATATGGTGTGTGGCAGTGCAATAGTCACAAGTAAGTAAAATTTCAAATATTCCTCATTTGTATGTACTGTGTTATATGCTTTTTATTATTCTATCTCAGACATAGTTTTATATATTTAAATATACTTGCTCTGGTGGGTTTGGTTTCTTTTTTCTCTGATGCACTTTCCAGGTAATAGAAGTCAAAACGTTACACAAGTAATTCAACATAGTTATTTATAGCACACGTTATTTCTAGCACTTTGAAGGAGATACAGAACTGCAGAGTGGTTGAGGTTGGAAGGGACCTCTGGAGGTCATCTTGTCCAATCCTGCTGCTCGAGCAGGGTCACCTAGAGCACATTTCCCAGGACCGTGTTCAGATGGCTTTTGAATATCGCTAAGGTTAGAGATCTTTTCTAGGCTAAACAGTCCAAGCTCTGTCAGCCTTTCCTCATAGGAGAGATGCTCCAGTCCCTTAATTATCCTAGTGGCCTTTTGCTGGACTCTCTCCAGTAGCTCCATATCTGACTTATTTGGGAGGGGGAGGACAGGGTGGGCTCAGAACTGGACACAGTACTCTAGATATGGCTTCACCAGTGCTGAGTAGAGGTGAAGGATCATCTTCAACTTGCTGCAACACTCCTTCTAGTGCAGCTCAGGATATGATTAGCCTTCTTTTTGGCAAGGGCACATTGCTGCCTCATGTGTAACCTGGTGTCCAAATCTATTTCTGCAACACTGCTTTCTAGCTAGTTGGTCCCCAGCATGTCCTGGTGCATGTGGGTTATTTTATTCTTCCACAAGTGCAGGATTTAGCACATTGCCTTCATGCAGTTCCTGCCAGCCCATTTCTCTGGCCTGTTGAGGTCCCTCTGGATTGCAGCATGGCCTTCTGGTGCATCAGTCACTCCTCCCAGTTTAGTATCATCAGCAAACTTGTTGAGGGTATGCCCTGCCCCATCATCCAGACCATGAATGAAAATATTACAGTAATGCTCCCAATAAAAATCTTTACCAAAAAGTTTTTTTTTCTCTAGGGATGAAGCTTCAAAATCCTGGTAACTCAATTGTGTCTTCTATATTTTGTGTCTCCTCTTTTCTATGAGTATTGTAGTTTCTTTGGGCAATTTGCTCCATGCATCTTATGGGCGTTGGACACGAAGGCTCTGGGACTAAGCAATCTCCTTTGCAGTAATTGCAGTAAGCAATCTCCTCTTGGCAGTATTAAAGACTTCACAGCCCAAACCATCTCCTACACATCATAAAAAGACTTAGGGTTTCTTAATTTTCTCAAAAACTTTGGCAGAGCAGGGAAACCTCAGGGGTCTGCAGAAGATTTAAGTCTGCCAGATGTATCTATTTTTTTTTCTTCAGAGATAGGCTCAGTGACGTCCTCTCTGTCTGTGACAGCACAGTGGTTCTGCTCCTTTCAGCCCCTGGTGATGGGAAGGTTGTCAGCAAAGTCTGGCATCTTTTTAAAATGAAGATATCTTTGGTTGCTTCTGTCCAAGAAAACAAAACATCAAACAGGACTCCTCATTCTTCTGGTGTCTCAGAATCCTAACTGGTTGTATAATGGACTTGACCATCTTCTGTCGCTAAGTCTCGCCTTTCTCCTGAATACTTGGGTGAGTTAACACAGCCAATATAGCATCGCATGTGATTATGAGGGAATGAAAGCCTTCAGCCCTAGTGATGCCATGACAAAATCTACATCAGAATAACTTCAGGAATGATGCTTAATATCTGTTTTCTGCCCTATGGGAATGTTCATCAAGGCAAACTCAGTTAAGCACTGAAACTGGTATAGTTACACCACGCTTACATTCATGTAAGTGGGAACAGGTTTTGGCACAATACCTATGAAGCCAGATGTCTGTAACTCACAAGAAGCAACAAGACTCAAGGATATTTGAAACGTGATACTTCTCTTACTTTTTAAGAAGTTATCCAAACTTGATGCTTTAGTAAATATGTTTATTTTCCAATAAATTATTTTGGTGCTCATGTAGTTTCTGTTTACAAATGACTGAAACAGCAGCTTTTTCTTAGTAACCGAGCCTAGCACATCAGCCTCCTTGTTTACAGTGAACACCATAAAAGCTGCATTACATATTTCCTTCAGAGAAGAGCAGCTTTTCTTCCCCCTTTATGTTCAGCTGGTCTCAATGTATTTGATCCTAAAGGAGATCAGCTCATTGATAAATTGATTCGGCTATTAACGCTGAAAGGGGGAACAGGAATAGAAGCATTCAGATTGGAAGAGCCTGAAGCTTCGCTTTTATTAATGCAGAGCACAGTCTTACAGAATAAATGTTGAGACTGGAACATCCCTTGCTGTAATGAATTTTAAGAAAATTACCTACATGCACAAGATAAGAGTCTAATAATTTAATTCTCTCCGAGATACTGTTTTAAAATTAACTTTAAAAATATTTTGGTGCAATGCAAACAATGTTTTGTGAAAAAACGTTGTTTCATATGCCATTCTGAGTGATGTCCCATGTTGAATGTCTTTGGCTTTTGATTATACAAGCAGGCTACAGCTTTCATTTGATCCCTGTATATTCCATAAACTCCAGGTTGCTAAATTTATGTATTTTTAATTTATGTTTGCATGAAATTAGCACTTTTGAAATGACAGCTTTATGGAAAATATTCTGATGCATTTCCCTAAAATTACACAAATTCATATCCACCAAGGATTTATTTGCACATTGCAATATGATAGATGGCATCATGTCAGCACCAGCTGATCTTGCCATTGCTAGCTGAAGACTAACATCGTAAGTTAAATCATGATTAGGAATATTTTGGGTCTGCATTTGATATAAATATGTACAAATGACAGTTGTAAAAACCCACACATTCCATGAGTATTTGAGGGAGCTCTGCACTGCCTAGTAAATACTATGATTCTGGTTTTTCTAGAACCTCATAGGGAGCGTTTGATGTTGATATTAAAACAGAGGTCACACAATTGAAGTATGATTCTGGCTCGAGTGCAAAGGAAAATACAATATTACAATGCACAGACATAATCAACAGTGAGTTTGTTCTTATATGTCTTGTGAAAAGTTACAGGAAGTTTTGTCTATCAGGAGGTACAGCATCAAGGAGGGAGCGGGGAGAATCAGAAATTTATGAACTTCTAATACGAAAGTTTGTGCAAATGTCTGGATTTATCCAGACATCCTAACCAGAATAAAAACAGTATTCTTGTTCTGTAGGAAGCTATTCTTGACTTCTGATCTACGTGAAGTTAAATTAAAGCACACTTTTTGAAATGTGTGTCTTTTGAAAAGTTTTTACTGGATGGATTGCAGGTCCATCAAGTGCAGGGTATCTGTGGTGTTGAGTGGTCCCAGCACAGCACTAACCTTATTCCAGTCCTGCTTCCTGCCAGTGTTCCTCAAGTAACTCTTGCGTTAATAACTCTTACTATAAAAGAATAACTCTTATTCCTAGCCCCATCCTAGCTGCTCACAGTGTGCATGGCCTCTTTTCCTTGTAGAATTCCTCATAGACCTGGGGATCTCTTCTGGATCCAGTTGCAGCTGGGGTTCAGAGGTAGCAGTGCTGCATGACCTTTTGCCAAAGCACAGGAATGTGTTAGACTTGATTCATGGATCTCTTTGCTGGGCTGTGTAGCCTTTCTCTTGTGATCAAAGTGCTGTACTATTTGGAAATCAATAAACCTTTGGTTTATGGCTGCTACATAATTTCTGCTACCTTCTAGTTCAGTTGTTCAGTGAATGAGTGTGTATTTGTCTTCAAAAGGAGACTGTTCCTGTTCCCTCACTTTTGGGTGTGCTTGAGGAAGGCGCTGTATGAGGGTCTTTTTCACACATGCTAATAAGGCAGTGTGCTCCACAAAGGAGGTCTCCTTTCCCTATGTGAATTATTTGCTTGGTAAACGTTTGCAAGTTCTGTAGTTCTATTGTGTCCATATGTTCAGTATATCTTTCTTACACTGTTTAATTAATCCCCAGTGCCTTCACAGCTCTTACACAAGGGATAAGTTTGCTGTAAGAAAATTGAATTCCAGCAATGGGATTATTTCACTGTTCAATCACTTTTAATGTCCACTTTGCTGTTTCACTATGAAAAACTGAATTATAACAGCAAACATATCAAACAGGTCTGAATGAGAATTGTTTGAGTACCCATTAACTCTAATTAGCTTTTTAAAACTCAATATAAAAACCAGATTGTCTCTAATTAACTTCCAAAGTACCTCTTTTTACACAAAGGCTATCCCAGGGGATACTTGGCAGACCTCCCTGCTGAGCATTTTAGCAGATTCTTGTATGCAGAAATGTACTAGATGATTAGCGTAGAGCCATACCATTTGTTGCTATGCTACTTCCTTAAATCCAAGTATTTTCATAACGATGCCACTGAGGGAGTGGAACTTCCTGGTCATGCACTGAAGCCCAGAGTGCAGTTTGGACCACAACAGAAGTACAGTTGTGAATATTTATTGCGACAAGCACCAAGGAATGCAGAATACGTAAAGAGATGCTGGTACCTTGGTATTTGAAGTAACTGCAAGTGAAAAATAGATTAGTACAAAGTATTGCATCCATCAGACAACTACCAAAAAACCCAACCAACCAAACAAATGGGTTTTAGTGTCTTATTTCTGAGAAGGGCAGAGAAAAGCCTGGGATCACATATGCCTCTCCAACTTCTGACCTGTGTTTTCTCCATTTTTGTCCATTTAGCTTTCAATATTGGTTTTCAGGTAAGCCACATGTCACATGGGCACAAATTGCCTGAATATGTTTATCTGAGTTTGGAATTTGATTAAAGGGTCCATACAAACAACCACACAGCAACAGGCAGGGGACCTACAGGAACAAAATCTGTTGTTGAATTTGCACAGTGGGAAGTTTTAAAATGCTATATCTTATGATTATTAAAGTTGCTGTGAAAGCAATGATACCGCAGTAGTAAGAACTACACTCTTGGAAGCGTTGCCAAATAGTCTGAAGATAGAAAAGGAAAGAAGTAAGACGTGAAATTGAAGAGTATTCTACAAAATCCATGAGACAAAGAGAAAGGATTGGAAATACATTCAGTGCTAAGCTGCAAACCTTGTTCAACCTTTTTCTGCATTTAGGACATGCATAATACCTTCCTGTGTGAATTATCTGATATTTGCTAAGGACTGAGAGACCTAATTTCTTTCCCACATGGATATTAGTAAATTTTCTCTCCATTCCTGAAAACTGTAGGAATTTGACATCTTTTGATACTTCTACTGTTTTGTTAAATCTTTTTGAAGGGGACTGGAAGACCTGTAAAGCTATTCAGAGGAACGGTTCCAAAAGATTAATATACACACGATACCGAATGTATAAGTCTTGCTTCCTAAGAAAGCAGCTCTTCTAAATTCTGATTTAGGTCTTCAGACTATTTATTTTATGATCATAGCCCTAAACTCTGCTAGGAGATGCTTCTGCTACTGATTGATAGGATCAGGAAGGAAGGTAATCTGAAATAAAAGGATAAGAAAGTGCAACTGTTTGAAATAAGGAAGGCTCGCTGTCCATAGGTGGAATACACTATTGGAGAAAATTAGAATTGTCTGAATCAGGAATCCCCTATTTATCTCACTTTTTTCCCAATTCCCTGCAGTAGTTTCTTTCTTTAAAGGAAAAATTAAGAAAACCAGGTTAGCTTTAAAGTACAGGGAAAACAGAGGTGCCTTCCCCCTGTCCCACCCCAGGATCTCTAGAGGAGGAAAGTAGGTAGAAATGGGAATGGCAAAATTTTTTCAACAAAATTCTCAGTCATACACTTTTAATTGTGTACCTGCATGTTCAGTTACTTGGCTGTTGGCTGATTAGGAGACAAGGCCTCTTTTTAGACCCATTTGTTTCCTTGTCTGTGGTTGCATTTCACCATTCCTTTGGCACTGCGTTGACTCATGAAATTATCAAGGCGGCATAAAGTCATGAGATGCAGCAAGCTTACCAATTCTTTATTTTTACTTTTAATTTACTTTTTTAAATTTATTTTTACTTTTACTTTATTCAATGATGCTAAACCAATGTATTCAGGAATACCATTTTTTTTTTCCTCATCAGTCTTAGGAGTGCTGATTGACCATATTAAATGGATCTGAGCCTTGATGTCTGACCAGCTTGTTCATCTTAGCCAGCTAAGTCAGAAAGGAAATATAAGCATATTGGTGAACAGGACCTAAATTGAAAAAGGGTAACACTAGTCACATTGATGTTTCTAGTACAGTTTGCAAGACATCGCAAACGCTTAGGAACGCCTTCCCTTTCCAACCCAAAGTATCCAGGCTATTCTTCTTCCATTACTTACTGTATCCCAGACATGAAGCTGGTACCAATGAAGTCTTCTGCATGTTGTTGGTGTTCTCCTATTTAGCATGCCTGACAAAGCAGAAATGTGCAGCTGATACAGCTCAGCATTTCTTCACAAACAGATTGTTTGCATCATTTTTTTTTCAGTTTAAGTAGGATATGTCATTTTTACTTAGATGCATCTTGATACCTCTCTTGAATCTGCATATGTTCACTTTTGTAGATTTGAGTATTTTGTTTCCCATAGAGAAAACTGTATTGTAAACACAATGTATTTGTTTATGTAGGGGATAGACTAAATTATTCTAATGCTTTCTGTATCATTCCTAAGGAGATAAAAATGTCAGATTTTGTATATTTTCTCATGCATGATTTTCTTCTGATGTCTTCTTGTCTTGAGGGAAGCTGTGCTTCAGTAAAAAGCTGTGTTAAAATATAGTTAAAAGAAAATTGATCTTAAACTAATCCTTTGAGTCAATTAAATAATACTGATCTCAATAGAACATCTATTAGTGTACATGTGATGTTACTACTAATACAGCATGAATTCATTACAGCCAAGGGTAGCCGAATGAATTCCAGATGAATTCACAATAGCTGGATTTTTAAAATGCTACCAGGTTTACTTCAGGTTTTCTTTTTCCACACGTAATTAATAACAGAACCCAGCACTGCTACCTGCTCCTATTTAAAAAATTAAAAAAAAAAAAAAAATCATATGTGAAATCAAACTGAAGGCATGAAAAGGTATACCTCAGTTTTGGCATTGATAAAGTAACAGTTTTGAAGCCATCTGAAGACATTGATTTTATACAATCAGAAATCGTTATTGGTTTATCTCCTTCAGCACAAATCCAAACAGCCAGAATACTCCCAACTACTTTAATATAATAACTAGCTAGATTAGTAGCTTACTTGAAAAATGATTCGTACCGCATTTAGAAATACTTAAGTGTAAAACTGGCTACAAAGCTATACTCCAAAGATACTTATGAAAATAAAATGTATTTTCAAAGATTTGTTAGTCAGACATCCTAATCCCAGGTAGAAAGCTTTTTTCCTAAGGCTGGCAAAATCAGTTAAATTGGTACTTTTTGTAAAAAGAGTTGTGGAAACTCACACAATTTCACACTGTTCTGGGTTGTATTGATAAGTTGTTGTTTTTTTAGAACTGTCATAGTGTTGTTAAAAGCTTCGCCTAATGAAGTTCAGCATTTCATGTGGAATGTTAGGTTTCAGACTGGAACTTCATGCTATGTTTGGACCCATGTAACACCACACATTTTAAATTACAGTATCCCAGCTTGGTACTGGCTGTTACCAGAATCAGACCCCCAACTCTGGCAAATGTATTTAGGTTTGAAGATTTCACTGGTCTCTTTTTTCATCAGCCCTTACCATATGGTTCACACAATGTTTCCTAGCTTAATGGACCACGTGTGTTTTGTGCACACTTCATCAGAAAGCACTGCACCAAGGACATGGCAAAAAATAATCTCCAATAACTATTTAATATATTGGTTATGTGATGATATAAATCAAATCATGCTCCCATAAGGGCTGTGAAATGATAACGCAGAGCGAAGGAGCAAGTTGGGATGGCTTTTCTGTTGCTTTGTGTGTATGGTAAGAGAAGGATACTTGTATCATATTTGTGAAACTAGCCATTTTTTACTTCCAGCTCTCATCCAAGCTGAAGTCAGATGTGTATTTACATCAGCATTGTTTTTTCAAAGTTTACTTAACTCGGACAGTGAAGAAAATTTACCAAGGTCCCCCCAGCTCTGAGATCCATAGTCCAATGACAGCTTAGGGGAGAGGACAGTGAATATAAAATATACATAAGGTATTGTAAATCAGATTACTGTGAATCAGTACATAAGGTATCACTGAATAAGAACACATTTGCCACAAATATTTAACAATTATTTTGCAACTCACAAGCAGAGAAAGTACAGGACACACTTTTTCCTTATGCAAGCATAGTGTGAGAAGAAAGGCCACATTAAGGTCTGTGAGATAGTGCTGGATGACTAACACTTTGTATTAGCATTCTTATCTCTGGGACTCCCAAACAGGCATTAAAAGAGAGTTCTCAGCTTTCCTCAGCTCTTGATTCGATCCAGCCACTCCTGTGTGAAAGCTCAGGACAAAGCTGGGTGATGGGCAGAGCTGTCAATGGGACCCGGTGCTTACAGGCCCCTGTCAGTAACGATAATGTCCTGTTAACATCTATTTAAACACCTCCTGTATGCAAACGTTTCTTTGAGAAAAAGGGCAATGCATTGGCTGGTTTAGAAGAAATTTTTGTGGCTAATGCATTTTGGTGTAGACAGAATAAATACTCAATGATCTTTTTCTTCAGTAATACCATGCACTTTGTACCTTCTCCATCAAGAGCACTATGGTCTCCACTTTCATAGCCAGAGGATATTTTCAGACTGGTAAAGTAGTAAAACTTTTTAAAGAAAAAAGAATTAAAAAAATCACCTGCAACATTTTCTAGACATGGTCTGGTTTCTTTCAAAAGACTGTTCCTCATGAGACCCAATCCTACTTTACTCATTTTAACACGCTAAAAATTGTTTCTTAAGTCTTATGAAAAAGGGGCAATTAAAAAGTGCTGAACAGAGATAAAAACACTGACATAAGAGTAGCGTGTAAAAGGAAAGTATGAAGGAGGCAAAGAGAGAAAGGAATAAAGATTAAAAGTAAAATTAAAAAAAAGAAAATCCACACAACTACCTCAAAAGAAAAAGACAGGGTTGAAAATAAGTTTTATGCATTCAGGGGTTT
>VZRU01003704.1:20671-82392 GCA_013398155.1 Pedionomus torquatus
TTGACCTGTTGATCCTTCAGCTTTTATAGGGGGGGCATGATGCTGATGGGATGGAATACCCCTGTTGGTCAGTCCTGGGTCACCTGTCCTGTCCGCTCCTCCTTGAAGGCGGGACCCTCCGACGGGTGAACGACGAAAATTATCTGACCTTGGTTCTTCCAGCAATAAGTCTAAACAAGGGCCTCTCTGCATACCATCCCCCGGTACAGTCAGGTCTTATCACTGCGAGATGGAACAGCTCCGCACAATGTGCTGTTAATTTCAGAGTCCAGCTAACTAGGAGAGGCCTAGCTAAGAAAGCAAAACTGTAAAACAGAAAATTAGTTCATTTTACCTCAAACCAGGACAGGTTTATATAGGCTTGGTGAAATTTAGACCTGAAATTGCTTGGAATAAGTCAAATTGGACTAGTGGATTTGTACCTGATTAGAACATGGTGAAACCGTAGCTCTTTTTTTAGACAAAATGTTCAGTGATTTATGAGCAAGTCTGTTTTCGGAAAGGAGTTGAGAGTATCAGGGGTTTCATTGAGACTTTGGCTCTTAAGCGCCTATAGCAGGACTTGAGCGTAAGCTAAATTTTAGAGGTTCGTCAATGAGGAGTTGTTCTATCAAACATTTGAACATTCACGCTTTTGAGAACAGGAGGGACAGTGAAATAACCAGGAAAGGATAATAATTGGTGGATTGAGCAAGGGTCACTTTGGGTTACCGGGAGGATGTATTCACTTTTTTGTTTAATGCAGATATTCAGTAAAGTCATTCTTTTTCCACAGATTTTTAAGGATAGTCTTTGCTGTGTTCTGCAAAGAATAATTTTATCACATTTCCAATAGTAATACAGCAAGAGTCTTGACAAAGTTCTCTCCTTGTTCAGGACACTACAGAGAGTAAAACTCCATAAAAGACCTCAAGTAACATAATGTAAAAGACTACAGAGTATCTTTCCCTCAAGATGAAGTGGTCTGACGGGGCTCTTCCTGTGGCTGTCTCCATAGAGGTATTCCACAGTGTCCATTTGCAAGAAAAGAGAAATATTCTTAGTTACAGGCTGCCCAACATGTTCCTTCGCAACACTGCTGAAAATGTTTCACATTTTGGTGTAGAAACCCCTCAGAATTAACTACTGAATGTATCACTTGAAAAGACTGTCAGCTAATGATATTCTGGCTTGGGACTTTTTCAGTCAAAACCACATGCATGTTAAATTTTTCTGTGAACATTGGGCCACAGAGGGAATTAAACACTCGCCAAAATCGCTCCAGCACACAAAGATAGAAGAAAGCTAAGGCATCTGAGTTTTGCACTTTATTTTCCTGTCACACTGGAGGAATGAGCTACAGCCTGTTGATTTAATTGTGCTAAGTGCTGTGGGCCTTCAGCTATGTTAATCATGCTGGATGTGGTGCAGCTGTGTGGCGCTGGCTGGGAGGCCAGCCCTGCTGCAGCTTCCCTGGCGCTGGGGCTCCGGGGGTCAGGCTAGAGGGCATTTCAAAGCACAGACCCTTTGCTGCCTAAAGAAATGGCCTCATTTTCTTTAATTTTATACCCGCTGTAAAATCAATTCCAAATAATAATATCTAGCCTATTATTGACACTTTATCCTGTGGGGAATAGCTGGGTTTGACTATTATAAGCAACCACTGATTTTCCCCAGGCCCTCAGGGCCTCCTGTTGTGTCTGAGGCAAATGTTGCTAATAAACGCCTCCTTCAAAGTGACTTTTCCAGCTGAATGGGAGGGATTCCAGTCACCCATTTGATGGAACTTTAACCAGAAACGTGTTGGACAAATTAAATATGGGTTAGCCTCTTGTTCTGGACTATATCAAGAGTCTATAAATGCAAAATGTTTGAGTCACAGAAGACCATGCTCTGTAATTAACTATTGTAACTCTCCTCACAAATCAAAAGCGGTCTAATCTGCAGAGTTCAATATAGAATAGAATAGAATCATCCAGGCCGGAAGGGACCTCCAAAGGTCATCTAGTCCAACCTCCCCGCAGTTGCAGGGACACCCCCACCTAGACCAGATTGCTCAGGGTCTCATCGAGCCTCGCCTTGAATATCCCCAGGGAAGGAGCCTCAACCACCTCCCTGGGTAACCTGTTCCAGTGTTCCACTGTTCCACACCCTGAGAGTAAAGAAATTTTTTCTGATATTCAACTTAAATCTACTCTTCTCCAACTTAAGTCCATTGCCCCTCGTCCTGTCGCAGCAGGCCTTTGTGAACAGCCCCTCCCCAGCCTTCCTGTAGGCCCCCTTTAGGTACTGAAAGGCTGTGATTAGGNCCCAGGATGCGATTGGCCTGCTGGGCTGCAAGTGCGTGCTGCCTGCTCATGTCCAGCCTCTTGTCTATCAGTACTCCCAAGTCCCTTTCTTGGTTACTTGTAGTGCATACATAGCTATAACTCAGAGTAATCTCTGCCTCTCATGCTTTGCTCCTTTGTGATTGCAGAAAACCTTGTATGATGTGGTGCTTATTTATGGTTGGAGCTCTAAAATGTAATTACCTTATCAAGAGCAATAATATCTTCACCATTTTTGTCATGTGCTCTGTTAGTCTTCAGACTGTTCTGCTTTCTAAGCTGGAGAATAAAAAATACAGTGACTTTTTTTTTTTTAATCTCTAGTCTTTCTGTTACTCTTAATTAACATTATTCACACAGTTGCTAGGCCAAAGGGATCAGCTAGCTCTCTTGACTTTGAAAACTCAAGCTAAGCACAAGGATAGTAATCCAAAGGATTACAGAGGAAGTATTTCTTCTTAGAAATATGGAAAATAACATGGTATTAATTTCATCTTGTCCCTTCCTTTTAGAGTGTATAGAGGGTAGTCAAGTGGAAGGCTCAATAAGGAGATAAAGCGGAATAGCTTTCTCCTCCTTCTCAGTCTAAAACTTCTTCTTAGTGCTTATGGTATGATACAACACCAGGACATTGATAAAGGGCTTTCATATCTCTGGCCAGAAAATCATCTGCAGTAAATATGGCCTTTTTTCTGTTAGGCAAAATTTAGGTTTATGATACCATGGCTTTTTCATTTGGGAATACATCTAGGAGTGATAAATGTGAAGCCAAGCTGGTTTTGCCTAAGTTCTGCTGGTTGCACAGCAGAACTCTGATTTCAGCTCCCTTCTGTCATGGTTTTTAGACATCATCTTTGTCAGCATTGGTATCTCCTGTGAACAGAGCTGGGAGAAAAAGCATCTGAGGAAAGACAATTACTGTGGTAGACTGATCTAAATCTTTCTAAATCTTCCCAGAAAGAGACTGGGAGCTTGATGCAGATCAGGTCTTGGACTGTTTGCTCTTTCAGGACAGGGAGCAATGAAGTACTGTGTTCTTCCATCTGCTCTCTTCACATCACAGGCTCACAGCTAATTGATCAATTGTAATTCCAGATGGTCTTCCAGATCAGCCTAAGGCAATGCAAACTTCAGCAAGGAAGCATGACAGAGCTCCATTATCAAAGTCTCTGATGAAAGAAACACAGTATAGTGTTTCCTACTGTACTTAGAAGTCTGAAAAGCTTGGAGCTATAGCTTCAGAGAGAACACATTGTTCAAACATGAGTATATCAACTCTTTTAGCAGTGATACTTGTCATGAAACACTATTTTCTGTGATGTGCATACTTCCATAAATAAGCTGTTGTAAAGCACTTGTAACAATGGAAAAGGACCTTTCAGTTTCATAATCATAGTGGAAAAATGTTAATCTTTTTCTTTTCCTGCACTGCACCTTACTAAGGATAATTCTGAAAAAGCAAGCTACTCATAGTTCTCAGATTACTTTTGTTGAATCACAAGTGTGATGGCATATTGATAACAAGTAAAAAATGCTAAACCTTACGCTTCAGTATAGTCATGATTATTTGAAAATTGAACATTAGCACCTATAACCAGTACCTAAAGGGAGTCTACAGGAGAGATGGGGAGGAACTCTTTATCATGGGATGGAGCAATAAGACAAAGGGTAGTGGTTTTAAACTGAAAGAGGGAAGATTGAGATTAGATGTTAGGAAGAAATTCTTTCCTGTGAGGGTGGTGAGGCACTAGAACAGGTTGCCCAGAGAAGTTGTGGATGCCCCATCCCTGGTAGTGTTCAAGGCCATGCTGGATGGGGTTTTGAGCAACCTGGCCTAGTGGGAGGTGTCCTTGCCCATGGCAGGGGGGGTTGCAACTCATTGATCATTAAGGTCCCTTCATACTCTAACAAATCTATGATTCTATGATAACCTTCAGCTTCATTAAAGTGTTTGAAGAATATCTACTGCTGTAAGAAAAACTATCAAACATGGCACAATACCAATGGGTGGACATAGCAGATAAATTTGTTTTGATGTATATTGGCCAGAAACTAGAATTTGTACATGGAAACAAAATCTTTTTCAACATTTTATTGTATTTTACCATAAGTCTTCATTTGATACAACACATAGAAAGCATCAGTGTGAACAGGGCTTTGTTTCCTGCCTTGCAAAAGATTGTGTTTATATGATGCTAGAACCATTAAAGCTAATTTTCAAGTTACCTTTATTTAGAGCTATTGTATTTTGAAATGTCATAAGACATTAAATTCTATGCCTCTCTTAGTGCAGATGAAAAAAAGGATTTTATTTTCAGAAATCCTTTAACACGTCTTATCCAAATAACGGTGCTAAATCCAGCATTTATGAAATTTACCACCATGGAAAATGTGGATGAGATGTAACTGGTGATGTTTATTATGTGAATAAGGGTTTGTGTGAGTTTGTATCTGAAAATTAGAAGAGAGGAATACAGATTCCCACAGATATGAAATTGAACGGAGTGTTTATACAAGCTCTTGCAAAGGTAAACCACCAACTCTGAACAGCTTTGTTGCATAGTCTGAATGTTTCTATGATCTTCCTGTGTTTGCTGGTTTTTTCATGCCACGACTGTTAGGGGCCTTCATTTGCTGCATAATATAGTTATGAGAAGACAGGAAACTGGAGGGTATCTGCAAAGTAGTTTTTCCTTCAGCCCTGACCTCGTGAGTGATAATAAGCACTTTGAATTTTATCTGGTTGGAAATGCACAACTCTTTTTAAAAGTCTGATTTTCAGGCCTAAAGTACCTAGCATTTCTGAAAATTATTTTTCGTAAGACACCATTAAAATTAGTTTCTCTAAACCACCTTTAAACATTAAAACTGTAATGCTTAACAAGCACAGCAACATGATTCACACAAGTGAGCATTTAGCTTGTATAATATATAGTACTCAGTGTGTGGTCTTCTTTTGATCCTCATGTTCCTTATTATATCCTTATTATATTATAAGGATAGTATGTTCTCTTATGAACAAGGAGTTTCCACACAAATAGTACCAATAGTTAGTGCACAGGTACCATACAGATAGCACTGATGTGGTGTGGATCCCTAAAGAAAAATATTTGTGCTGATGCTTTAGTTCTTACATAGTGGCAAACTTGAGGGACAAATACAGGATGTGAAAAAAGGATGAAGTGTAGTCTTCTGTCCTAGATTAAACATTAAAAACACAGTGCATGACCAATAAATAATGTGAAATTACAGAGTTCGTGGCAAAGTACAAAGAGTCACTTCCAGGGGACTGCGGATTGCCATTCCCACTCCAGAAAGTGTGCTATATGGGATCCTGGTAATTATGGATCATTGAGTCTGATTCTCTTCCCTAGTAAGATGGGAGACTGTAATATAAAAAGAGATTTCTGAATGCATGGAAATAATTCTGTTTGGCTAGGGTTAGCATGGCATCTTTAAAGGGGAATCATGACTTTTTAGCTTGTTTGAGTTCTCCAAAGGTGTAAGAAAGCATGTGGTTGAAAGGGATGTAGGGGAGATAGTGGGTTTTCATACAGGATTTTATATAGGCTTTTGACCACCTTTCAAGACTGCAGCTGCCTCTGGTTGCTTAGGTAGAAAAATGCCCCACTTGCATTTCAGAAATATATAGGGACTTCACAAAACTGAATGAATTGCCAAAAAGTGACAGAAATGTGTCAGAACAAATTACAGCAAGATTATGCATCGTGAAAGAAGTAAACTGTACTTACATAATCCTGGTCTCAGAACTGTAGGTTATAACTCAGGAATCATTGGTGGTTCCACAAGCCATCGGCTTAATGTGCTGTAGCAGCTAAAGCTATCAAAAACATGGGCATTCCTAAGAGAATATTGATAATAAGACAAAATGTGTCATTATGCTACTGTACAAAACCTCAGTGGGCCCACATCTTCACACAAAGTCAAGTAGATAATTGCATGGTTGATGTATCAGAGAGCTTTGCTGCCATTCAGACCTTGACAGGCTGGAGAACTAGGCAGAGAGAAAACTCATGAAGTTCAACAAAGGGAAGTGCAGAGAACTGCACCTAGGGAAGTATAACCCCAGACACCAGTACAGACTATGGACCAGTTGGTTGGAAAGCAGATTTGCAAGGAAGGACCTGGGTCTTTTGGTGGACAGTAAGCCTAAATTGCAGCATTGGTGTGACCTCACAGCAAAGGTCCACAGCCACCTGGGCTACATTAGGCAGAGTATTGCCAGCAGGTGAGGTCCCTTCTACTGAGCACTGGTGAGACACATCTGGAGTGCTGGGTCCTATTCTGGGTTCTCCGGTCCATGTATCTACACATCCAGTGAAGGGCTACAAAGATGATTAAGGAACTGGAGTGTTTCTTACATGTGGGGAGGATAAGAGAGCTGCAGCTGTTTAGCCTGGAGAAGAAAAGGATCAAGGGTCTTGCAAATGTGTATAAATACCTGATAGGAGGAAATAGAGAAGATACAGCCAGACTCTTCTCAGTAGTGCCTTCTGGCAAGGCAAGAGAATCATAGAATCACGGAACTCTGGAATAAATTACCAGGATGTTGTGGAGTCTACCTCCTTGGAGATATTCAAAGACCATCTGGACACGATCCTAGGCAGCCTGCTCTAGGTGTTGGGAGAGTGTCTAGGGGACTTGGACAGGATGATCTCAAGAGGTCCCTTCCAACCTCTGCCATTCTGTATGATTCTCTGCGGACCATAAAAACTGGCCAGGTTTACCTGCTATCTTTTAGTGACTCTCCAGGTTAGTATACTGGGCAGTATGGGCCCTTTGTTCTGAGTCAGTAGTGCAGTCCTTATATCCTTCTGTAGTTTCCATAGGTTGAAACCTACCTTGTTTCTGCACTTTCTGCTGAATTTAAGTTCTGATCTATTTCCTTGTGGATCCATGCCCTTATGGAGCAGTAGATTTTGCCTAACTGGTACAGCTTTTCTCACTTTGAGTTAATCCCCTGTTTAGTAAGAATGACAAGTTGTGAAGAGGTTCAGAAATAGATCCTTATCTGGCGAAGTCAACTGACCTAGTTTAATTTCACAAATTAAACTGCTAGAGTAAACTGATCGACTTGATTTACACTACACCTATGTATCTTACAACAGTTGCTACCTTTTAGGACAAGATGCCCAGAATTATTTGGCTGGGCTACTCTACAAAACCACTTAATTTAATAGAGACATGGATTTTTCCTCTGTATTTTTGGTATTTAGTTTCTAAAATAATTGTGCGTTTTGGAACTAAATAACATGTTTCTTGAAGGCTTTTGAGGAAGAAAAGTTGGTTCCTTGCGGCTATCTAAGGAACTATTACAGACTATGAACTGCTTATGCATTATGTGACAGCTGGCAACACTGCTCACTAAAACCAAAGATAATAATCAAATCCTGGTTTGTATAAATTGATGTGTTCACATATTTTACTGCTGTTATTACTTGATGTCTACCACAGTTGTTAGTAAGGAAATAACAGTGAATTCATGGAAATTGATTTAATGGAATTCTAACATCTCTCTTCATGCTAAAGAATAATAAAAAAAAAAAAGTATGTTCTTAGCAGATGATACGTATCTGACATGAGTTCCTTTCTTAAATGTGTACTGTTAATATAGGCTATGCCTGAAATGATGAGTACCTAAGTGTTGAAATTAATTAGAAACAAATTAATCCTGTGATCAAAAGAATAATTACATTATTCTATAATTCTTGATAGACAACTTAATAATTTTTATTTCCTTCCTTAAAACTCCATCTGCACTTAAATTATTTGTTAGATAAAAATTCATTGACAGGTTGTGGGTAAATGAATGGAAAAATATTTTTGTTCATTTTGGGTTTATTCATGATGTGCAGGCCTCTCCAGATAACAGTAGACTTGACTGTGGACAAATCACTTATTCTGGGTAAACATTTATATGTAAAGTTTTCCTTGGATAAACCTAGTGTCAGGTTTGCTAAGTTTGAGATGCAAACTTGAGTATATTATGCAGATTGTGGCTCTTCAAGTCTCTTTTGCATTTTCAAAAGTAATAAAGGGTAGCCAGGTGACATGTTAGCTGATGTAATTTTGTGACTATCAACACAGTGGGGATTTTTGTTTTACAGGACTGCTGTAAGCATTATATTGCCTATACGTAGCTATGTATGGAAAATGACACTAAAAAAAAAGAGTATGTTTTTCATGAGCATGCATGAATGTACTAATACTACTGGTGTTAAATGACAAAACTGCTGTTGAACCTAGTGTGGGTGAAGGTGTTTGATGTGGAAGTGGAATGTTTTTATTGACTGTTTCCTCTGTGAGTAGAAAACAAGAATTTCAGCTTCTTTATCTCCCTACTCTTTGTTCAATAACTCTTAGCACAAGATAGCTGAGATAGGAAGGTGAGAAGTATAGAGATGTGGAACATACTAGACAGGGAGATTTTAATCTTTAAAGCTTGTCCTTAAGAATCATAACAAGAAAATAATGTACTGAATATACAATCATCCAGGATATTTTGTCTGGATAATTGTCGTGTTTTCAGCCAAATTTACCAAAACCTGATTGACAGATGTCCCCCCTCCCTCCTTTGGGTCAAAGAGAGGAGAGGAAGGAATTAAAGAGATTCAAGAGTTTAGAAAAAACTAAACTACTTTAATGAAAATATTAATNCATGATGCGGATGGGATGGAATACCCCTGTTGGTCAGTTCTGGGTCACCTGTCCTGTCCGCTCCTCCTTGCAGGTGGGACCCTTTATGCTTTTCAGTTTCCGACTCTCCAATGGCAAATGATGAAAATTATCTGACCTTGGTTCTTCCAGCAATAAGTCTAAACAAGGGCCTCTCTGCATACCATCCCTTGGTATAATCAGGTCTTATCACTGTGAGACGGAACAGTTCTGAACAATGTGCTGTTAATTTCAGAGTTTAGCTAGTTAGAAGAGGCCTAGCTAAGAAAGTAAAACTGTAAAACAGAAAATTGGTTCGTTTTACCTCAAACCAGGACAATAATGAGACAACTTCAGTCTCACTAACTATAAAATGTTGTAGCATCTTTCTAAGCTCTTCATATATGGGTGTCTTTGATGTAATAAATGGCTATGACTGCAAATTCTAGTTGATTGGACTGCTTTTATCCCTGAGATGCAGTGCTACAATGGGTATTCTTATAAGCTATAGTAATGTGCTACAGTGAACTTATACTTGTTGTAGTATTTTTAGAGAGAAGGAAATTTCCCAATTGATTTTTTTCATGTTATTGTTCTATTTTTTTGTTATATATTTTTTTTGTTACTCTTTTATTGTTTTTACAAATGAGAAAGGTGCAGGGATTTCTAGAAGGAGGGGCACCAGTAAGGAGACAGGCTGAAGAAGAGACTAAACAATTTTAGGCCATGACATGAAGAAACATGACAAATAAAACCTGTGATAAATAGTTAACTATGATATGTAGAAGATGCTAGAAGAAAATGATATCTGGCTCGCTCATGGATTTACCTATGGCACAATCAGTGGTGTGTTTATTTCCAGGCCTCAGTGCGTAGCTGGAGTGAAAATATTAATTTAACTGTGTACAGAGGTTTTTTTAAACTCATAGGATTTTTTGCAAACCAGCATCCTACTGTTCACATATAATTGCGATTTTCTCTCACAGATGAACTGTAAAGCAGTTCAGTACTCCGTCCTTATACCTAAGAATAACAAGAAAAAGATGATCTTGTTATGTGATTCTCTTTCAGTGAGTGCCAATACTTAAATATGGCCTTATTTGAGCCAAGTTTTTGTTAGTGGCTGTTGCAGATGCCTCATAACTCAGCATCACTAAAGCTCTATCCAGAGTAAGCAGCATCTCTGATGAGTGTCCCTGCTCATCCACTTTGACCCATCCAACTTAACTTGTCTGCTTGAGATCATGTCTCATCTGGCTGCTTGTGCCTCTGTCTTCTCCCAGTTTCTCTTCTACCTCCTTACTTGTTCCCTCAGCACATCTTACTTGCAAAGTAGATCCTTTACAATTCCCTCCTCTTTTTTTGTGGGGGTTCTGATTTCCTTTTCTTTTCCTTCAACATTTAATTTTGGTTAATCTCTCAATGAGGATTTTCATTTGTCTCGTTTAGTCCAGGCTGAAATGTTTGTAATTCTCCATTAGCTCCCATTCTTGAGTGCTTGAGTGCTTTATTACTAACTTGGCTCAACCGCTCAGTTCCTCTCCTCTGTTCTAGTTACCATATGAGGCACACTGCTCTGTCACTGCTTGGCTACTTCTACCAAACTGATTTCCCATGAGGGCATCTTCCACTGTTACGTAGATTTCCAAAGATACATCGTGTGCTTTCATATAAGCTGTCCTTCATGTTTAGAACTCCCCTTGAGTTAGCAGAGGCAACTTCAAAATTGTTCATCAGCCTCTGATAATTCTACTTTATCTTCAGATCCATAGAAGTATTGAAAGCAAGTATGCAGGTGATCTGCTGGACTGATTGATCATACTGTTGGCTAATCTTAGTTTCTTTCTTTTTTTTTTTTTGGTAATATTATCTATTTTTCCATGTCTAGGGGAAGCAGCTGTATACTTCGTATTTGTTTGTTTAGCAGCTACAGTCCCTGATTTGGACCATGTCTTAAGTAATACAAATAATTATTAACAATAAGAATGTTCTTTAATTATGGTGCTGATTAAATGCAACAGGAGCTACAAATCCTAGAATATTACCTGAATTATATAAAATGGAGGCATTTATTTTCACCCATGCAAAAATTCAGTACCTGCTGAACTCTTCCTATATTCCATATGAATTTATGCTTTTATTTATGTTAGCTCTCACTGGATACTCGCTGCTTTTCCTCCACCCTTATAGTCTGTACCATTGGGGGATACTCTCTGGGGATTACAATGTATTGCTTTTAGGTTCTTTACTAATGGCTTTCACTTGTCTTTCATAGTGTTTTCATTCATTGGCTTGAATCTACCTCTGTTTTTCCTTAAGCTTCTTAAAAAAAAGTCTGCACTAGTCTTCTTGTTAGATTTGTGAGCCAGTTGGACAATGAACTTTGCCAGATCTTCCTAGCTGATTTATAGAACTGTAATCTCCCCATCCTCCAGAGCATGTGATTTTTATATATAATAACCTTATTTACATTGTTCTTACTTACTTCTGGCTACGGAATCCTCTTACTCTCCCAAATGGAGTACTATGAGTGCTGGAGCAGAGCGTATCTTTTCTAGCTGGCAGGCCTTTTTGAGATCTAGGAGTTCCTAATCACAAGGGTTTTCTGAATGATTAACAAACAACACATCTGTCCTTTGGACTCCTTTGACTGACAAAGATCTGCTCTACTAAGTGCATCTGGGTTTCCTCCATCTGCATAAGATTATTCCCATTGAAGTTTCTGTATTTTTCTCATCTACTTCATTTCAGCAAAAATGGAATGTGAAAGGAAGTGACATTTAGACTAAATTTACGTTAGCCTAACAGCTCTGTTGTTACAAATGACATAAATGAAGGGCAGTATTCTTCAAGGAAGAAAAGTAAGTTTTCCTACTATGTAACCCTTAACACAAGGTAAGCTCTTCTTATCTTCTTTGTAGGTTTCAGCTGTCTATAAATCCCTTTTGTCCCATCCTCTCTTTTGTAAAGGCATAATGATGATAAAATTATTTTATTCCAGAAGCAAAGATCTGCTACCAAAATCCCAGAAAACCTCTTTTAACTGGGAAAATTTTGCTTCTGGCAATGTATCTACCTCTGGCACCAGCAGAAATAGGGTAGATGGAAGTGTTGGCAAAGTGGAGAAGAGCAATGGAAGAAGTTGCAAATGCTGACTGTGGAGAGCTAAGGGCCCAAGTTCCATTTTAGCAGTTGTTTTTACTGATTAAGAAATAAGTTGTGCAGTGTTGCTACTATTTATATTGCTGCAGAATGCTCAGGTTCTAGCTGAAACCTCTTTATATTAAGCACCATACCACTACTAGATATGAGAGGAAACAGAAAATGTGTCCTGCCCCAAATCCCACAACAGAGATCGGTCTCATGTATGGAAACAAAAGAAAATGCATGTCAGGCTATTACACTTAAAGAAGAAGCATGAAGATTGACAGACTTCACAAATCTCAGCATTCTGTCACAGAAAGATAAATTTGACCTTGAATCTGCTTATTCCAATAGGAGAAAAGAGGCACCTGGTTAGATGCCATCAGGAGGTTCTTGAGTGACTCAACTGCAGGACCTGAGAGGGTATCTCTCAAGGGAACGAAAAATCTCGAAATACTTTGTTGTCCTAAGCATCTGCTATTCAGCTAGCTGGACCTTTGGTCTGACCAGAGATGGTTTTCTCATGTTGAGCAGCAGTAGATAGTAGGAAAGCAGCAGGGATGAACCAACCAGGCTTCCCATCCTAAATTTTTGGCATTCCTTTTTGTGGGTAACAAGAGAACTGTGAGGTACAACTGATGAAGGATACATCATGCATGTGAACACTCGTGGGACTGAATGTTAGCAACTGAAATGTTGATAAAATAATCTTGGAATGCAATGTCAGAAACAATTGAAAAGGTGGGACCTCACATTTCTGCCACAGAATGCTGCAGAATTTTATTATTTCAAACAATTAAGTGATTTTTTCTTTCCATGAAAAATTATACAATCACAATGAATAAAATTAATATCATCTGCACCTAAGTGGGAAACTATAGCAACCCTTTCTATACTGGAGATTAAAAGAAAAAAAAAACCAAAACCAAACAACTAGCTAGAAAGTGATGTTGAAACTGCACCTTGCATTAGATGCAAAATCAGTCTAAAAGAATATGGAATATTTCACACGTCCTAAGTTTCCCTTGCTCCAGTGCAGCCCTTTTATAGAAATAATACTCATCAGTTATGTATTTCTGCAAAGAGAGTGTTCAATCCAGTCTTGAAATCTAAAACCTACGTTAACACAACTTGCATCCATGTACCTGTAGACCTTCACAGCTGAACTCCTGTAACCAAGCCCTGGATAACCAGAAACACTCAAAAACTGAGCCCTTCATACCATGTCAATTGGGTATGGATGGGAAAAAGTAGTTGAGATGCAAATTACTTACTAGAATTGCTAATTTTATTATGTTCGTGAGAAAGGTCCAAAGTTAAATAAATAATCCATTCCTCCTTCCTCACCCAGCCTCCTAAATAATTTGGTCTTCTAACTTGGCTTCGAGAAATTTTAGACAACTCTTCTAATTCTCTTCAGACTGCTTATTTCTGTCTTTTCAGCAAATTGCAAGGTCTTCTATTTGTCTTCTTTGCAAAGCAGAACCAAAAACTGCAACGCTTATGTGTTTCCAAAGCTGTTTCTGCCAGAGATACACTCCTAAGGTCTGTCACATGGAAAAAAAAGTCATCTTTCATTCTTATTACGTTGTCAGCTAAAGACATCAAAGCAATTTAGGAGAACCAGGCATATGGTGTCCTCACAAATTTACTAGAGCCAAGGTGTGCTTCATCTGTATAACATCAATGATCTCTGAAAATTCAATAGCAAAAATTCTCTTAACATATATAATAAGCAATAGCAGGGAAGGCTGAATTTTGTCGAGAATGTAATGAAGAGGTCCTAAGCTTCAACACTGAAAATGACAAACAGAAAACTATTTGCTGGCAAGTATTAAAAAATTGAATGTTTGGTCTGCATGAACATTCACAAGTATATTCTAGCCTTCCATCATTTGCAGGAACTGCAACAACATTTGCTTTTACTGGTTGCAAGTTTATTGCTGTTTTACTGTGAGGATTAGCATAATTGTGCATCTAGCCCTAAAATTTATGAATAATGGCGGAAAGCTTATTTGCAACTGACAACAGGCATTATGAGCTAAGACTGAGTATTTTTGGACTTACTCAGCAAACAACAAGGGAAATCTTATTTCAACAGTTATAGCTCGGGATGTTCTTGGCTGTAGAATATGAAGGGTGCATGGTGATTGATCAGATTTATACGTACTACAGCAATGCCTACCTCAAAAGCAGCTGATGGGTGAAGTGAAAGATTGTGGTATTTTGTGATTTGCCACGCTGGAGTCACAGATACAGTAATTCCAATGTTAGTCTTTGTGCAGAAATTCAGAAAGTAGGTAATTGCTGGAGTATAGATCAAAGTCCATGTGAAATGATATCTGATTAAATAAAAGGCTAGTATGATTCTATGTTTCATGCTGTAGGGGTTTTATCTTATTATATGAACTTCTCGTAACCTATCGAGGGCAAGTATCAGTCCTGTCCAGGTTTTGAGAGCTGCTCTGTTTCTCCCCTTGTAAAAGAGAAGAGTGAAAAATATGGTCTTTGGTCTTCATATTGCAATTCTTCTATTAACATCTTCAATAATTTTATGGCAAGAGTTTTAAGGAGTCACTTGAGATACCATATACTGTTTGCTCTTTAGTCAAATATTCTGGCTTTACTGGTAAAAGGATACCTTGATGTTGTTTTATTGATGTTCTTCCTTGCATTTGGTTAGGTGGTTAACCTATGTACTTTGTGGTTGAACATCTGGGGCAGCATTTACGATGAGAAAGCTATAAATTTTACTTTTTATTAGCTGCCCTTGTTATAAACAGATTCTCATCTGAAGATCTAACCTGCCTAGGTCAGAGACACATAAATATTTTGGCAAGATTTGCTATCTCACATTACTCTCAGTTTTCAGTCCCCTTCCTCTCCCCTCCAAATATTTGAGCCATTCCAAACTTCCATCCTTTTTTATTGTATGGGCCCCACTGGCCCCACTGTAATTTGCTTACAGGGCATGGACTTCCCCTCTCCACTTTTTTTCTGCTAGTTTCTGCCATGAAAGGATTTGGAACAGAACTTACATAAGGTACTGTGTTACCACAAACTCCTAAACTATGCGCCAAAGAATGCATTTTGGTTCCTTAATGAAGAATGCAAATTTGGCCACATATATTGATCATTCAGTCAGGCCTAGCTTCCTGCCCACTATGAAGAGTATGGCACAGTATTTTATTCAAGCAATTCTTCCATTGAGTGAGAAAATACAACAGACTTTACGTGAAAACATGAATCACTGTTTACCATCTTTCAGACTAACATGGGTAAGAACTCTAAGTTCTTAAACCAATAAAAATTACAAAATAAATTGGTGCTTTATACTAAGGACTGCTTCACTGGCAGCCCACGCTGCTTGCTGGCTCTCAAGATTGAATAACTTTTCTTCAGCCAACAACTCCCATAGTTATCATAGCCATTCTCATGCCATTAATCTACTCTAACAGGAGCAAAAAAACCCCACCTTTGCTCCCTGAGAGGCATTGGACCAATATGTCCCATCTGGCCCTTTTCTTCACAGGATGGACACTGGCATCTGGCCTTTATCTTCACAAGGCTTCACATCCTCAAGAGGCTGAGAGAGTTGGGGTTGTTCAGCCTGGAGAAGAGAAGGCTCTGGGGAGACCTTATTGCAGCCTTCCAGTATCTGAAGGAAGCCTATAGGAGAGATAGAGAGGGACTTTTTGTCAGGGAATGTAGCAATAGGATGAGGGGTAATAGTTTTCAATCGAGAGAGGGGAGATTTAGATTAGATACTAGAAAGAAATTTTTACTGTGAGGGTGGTGAGAGAATGGAACAGGTTACCCAGACAAGTTGTGGAAGCTCCATCCCCGGGAGTGTTCAGGGTCAGGCTGGATGGGGCTTTGAGCAACCTGGTCTAGTGGGAGGTGTCCCCGCCCATGGCAGGGGGATTGGAACTCAATGATCTCTAAGGTCCCTTCCAACCCAAACCATTCTGTGATTCCATGATTCACACAGAATTCCCAAGGTAGTGTATAAACTAAAACTAATTGTAGGATGGAAGTATCACTCTTTCTTTTTAAGTATACATCAGTACCAAAAATTTGCCCTCCTTCTTCCATTATATTACTATATATGTTGCATTAACATGGTTTTCAAATTTTAAATGTCTATATCATATTTTTAAAATGTGTTTTTTATCTAGTCTAAGTAGTAGACAGTGTCTTTAAAATTTATTGGAGGCCTGCAATTGACTTCATACCTGTATGAGATTACCAGATGGTTCAAAGTGAAAGCAAAAAATATGAATAGAGAATTCTAATGTTTCCATTGGTGTTTCTAGTGAAGCTATGTTACATGAAGTGCACAATCAAAAAAGATCTGCTATGTCAAAAGTACTACATTAATAGTCCCATGTGCATTAATTCAGAGAAGAAGAATGTCTGAAATGTATTGTCTCACTGCAATCCAGCCTGAGAATCATTTCGTTAATGAAAAAGGAATCATAATTTTCTTGACTCTGTAGTCCACCGAGGCTAATATTGGAAGTGTAAGTTGCACGTCCCACCAAAAAGACCGTTTTGTTGTCATGGCCAGGTGAAAAGCAAAGATTGAAAAGCTATGTGAAAAACTGGAGTCCAAATTCTGATCTGTTGTGGCTAGGTGTGGAACCATTGACTCTACCCCAGGACTTTCTCTCCTCCAGTTTACATTCACCAAGGAGCTGAGTCTGTATGGGGCTCCAGAAAGTGTTTTCCGACAATGTGGCACAGAGAAGCTATGGAAATTGTGACAGACACAATGACCTTGTTTAAGAGGTGGTGTCTCTCTACGTACTACAGTGACCCATCGGGGAACGGGCTTGAGCCACAGCTTTTTGGTTTAAGTCGGCAGGGTTAGTGGAAGAGCATTGTTCCTCTGCTTTGGATTCATTTATCTCTCTCCAGTAGAGCTGAAATCCTTTGCCTTTCTGGCCATGGTGCAATGTCCAGCTATTTGTGTGGCCATGTGGGGATATCTGAAGTGTGTGAGGCCACAGACAAGAGGGCAATTTAGAAAGCTGAAGTATATAAACTGATTTCCTGTGAATAGACTTTTTCCTTGAGGTTTTTTGCTGTTTATTTCTTTTCTGGTTTTATTGAATTGTTCCAAATTACACTTTAAGCATTCTTTTATGGAATTTGGTTTTGTTATGTTTTTGTATCTGCTAATTCAAAATAAATTAATGGAGGCTTCACAAGAGAAGCTTCTTCTGGCACTAACTAGGTTTAGATAGCATGTGCCATAAAGTCATATATAGCTTCCAATCATCTGAAAAATGCATACCTGTCAGATCTTTCGTGAGTGCATTGGCTTTTGCCAAGTTGCATCCAGTAACACCAGGATTGAATTTGTCCTATACTGACGTTTATGGATTTGGAAGCTTCCAGCCAAACAGTTGGATATGATACTTGGAATGAAATTTGGAATGGTTATGGTCATGTTTAGAGTTAATAATTTTGCATTTCTGATCTGTAGTACTACCTAGAGCCAATAGAGGAAAATGCAGGTCATTCAGACTTCAACATTTCCATTGAAATATTTCTCTACATTTGTTATAGGACTTAATATTAAGAATTTCATGGCATGTGTCCTGAAGTGGGGCCCATCTCTCCATGTCACTGCACGTTCTCCGCAGGGCAGTGAGCTGGCATTCACACAGGTTAGAAACAATTCATTCTAGTCTGGCTGTATCGTCAAGGACACTTTTAGAAAAAAAAGAGCTTGATCCTTAACAGTTTTAGTTGAAGTCTTCTGAAAATTTCACAGTGAGCTTCCTTTCCCCTGGAATTGTTCTGCCCGTGTGGGGCTAAGAGGTCAGCAACATTAGAATAAATCTGATATCAGTATCCTTAGTAGAGGAGGCCCCAAATCAGGGACAATAGGTGCACAAGTCAGTCATTTCAGATGCACAAAAATGCACCTTGATCACCAATGTCCACTGCATGTTTACATAAAATAACTATGCATTCTATCAAGTAAAATGTCATTGTAATTAATTCTCCTTATCAGATGACTACAGTAGTAATAGTACTTCCTACAATCATTCTTAAAGTAATAGTGTCTGACTCTCAGCATCATGAGCAGGTATCATTTATGTGTTGACAATTCTTTTTTTAAATTTGATCTCAGGAGCACCCTGATTATCAGACATCAGGGGGCTGGTGCAGTGCATAAGATGTCTTCAAAACTAACTCTGGAGACTTTGGGCTACAGTGAAATGGTTGGAACCATGTTTCAGGATCTTAGGAGCCCACAGGCTACTGCAACAGTATGATTTTAATCTTTCGTCTATACAGCATTCTTAGTGACATTCTAAGCCCTTGATATTTTCTTCTTCTTCTCTGCAAAAAAAATATCTGTTCATCACTTTCTCCTGATAAGAATGTCTAGAGGTGTGATAACAGTTGCACATCATACTTTTTAAGTACATAAGCTTGAGGAATTTTATAGATTTGATATTATTAGATTTCATCTTGCTTTTTGTTGTTTTGAAATACATTATGAGCTCAGATTTCTTGATTAACATTATCATCATCTGATGCAGAATATATGATTGCTACATTTTTGTCCAAAGTCTGTTTTTAATTATTTTTGTTTCAGTTTCTTTTTGCATGAACTAATTTAGTGACACATCTTTACCTACACCTTTGTACACATATATATCCTAGGGAATATGATCATTATTGTATGCCCCTTTGGTCTGGTTTAGGTATGAAAAAATAGAAAAGCACAGTGCAGTAGAAGATACATTACTATCTTCTGTTGCCTGTGAGGATCTTGATACTGGTGATATCCACTTTGGAGTGTAGACTGATTTATATCCTCCATCAGTTCATAGTGATAACTAGATGGTACAGTGCTAGATCCGTGGCTCATTGTCCCAAGTCTTACATGCATTTTACAGGGTATGGTCTATAAACCCCAACACAGCACCAATCAATATGAATTTTCTTTCCTTTTACCCATATTCCCATTGATATCAAGACCGTAAGTAATACATGTGGAACTTGTTCTCTCATTTGCCAGAAACTGGAAATATTGCCAGTACAGACTGAAAGACTATCAACAACAAACAGATTTTTAAAGTCAGGGTATCTTTGCCTTTCAATCTGATTTTAGTCCATAAGAAGTTGGAATAGTATTCAGCGATTCAATGGAGTTACCATGATATAAAAAGATATTAGATCAAGAATCATTATTCATTCAACAAATCATGATATGTGTACGTAGATGCTGTTTAAAAGTATTTTATTTATTCTTTCCTGTAAAACACTGTAATAACAAACTTCGGTGAAGTGATGTTTGTGCATTATGAATTACATCTGATGATTTCCACAGGTAGATGCTTAGCTGCTCCTTTTCTGCTGCTTGGAGATTTGGAGTGTGTTAACTTTATGAACTTCATGGAAAAATTATTGCTTTTTAGAGGGATTATTCAATTACCCACTTCAGGCAAATGCAATAAATCTTACATTACACTAAAGCCAAGCATTAATCAGCAGACCCTACGAGCATGACAGCTCTGTTCTTTTGTATGTCCAGTGGGCTTAAGACAATATTCCGTGTCTTCATTTCATTGCTCAGAGGTACAGGTGATCAATTCTTATTATTCTGTAGCGTTTTTTTAACTTACTAACCTCTGTCTTCCTCTTCTGAATTTGCTGTAACCCCTAGTTGTCCTTATGCATTTTGATTGTAGTTGGTTGTTTCCCCTTTAAGTGAGTTCTGTAAAGTCAGAGGCAAAATATTACCTATTTTCCCCTTAACTCTTATACTTTGAAAGTGTTTAGGAGTAATTTTCAGTATTTTTCTTTAATATTTTTATTGCAAATGTTGACTCTGTTTAAATCCTCTGTTTTCACTAGTGGCAAAAATTTATGAAACAGCGTTGGTACTTTTCAGTAACCATAAAAAATAGGCTACCTTTTGTTAAGGTTCTACTTAGAAACACATTCAACTTAAATGCTAATCACAAAATACAGTTCTTTATTGTTTATGGTTTACTTGTCGATGCATGGAGAACATATTCTGTCTCAAAAGGGAGAATGAAATATTTAGAAAGGCAAGAAAAGCAAGAAAACTGTTTTCCTAAACTAAGCCTTCACATGAAGCTTTTTTCACATTCATGTTTTAATGGATTTTGCACAGCTAAGAACATTCCTGGCAGTTACACTGAAATAGCTTGTTCCTCCACAGTGTCTGTGTGGTGGAGAGTTGCTTGCAAAGTCAGTGCAAGCAACTTTTTGTTTATTTGTACTGGTTATCTTACAGACTGGAAAGATCCTATTACATTATATCATTGCACTCTGATGAATGTCAACAGTAATGAGAAGCTAAGAAAATATTTGTCAAGGATGTAAGTTAAAGGCTTCTTGGTAATGAGAAAAATAGAAATATTCTCACTGCAAGAAGAAATTAGGGCGTATTTCCTTGATTAATACATCTTTTCTTGGTCTTCTAGTCCAGGCACTTTTATTCACTTTTCAGTAGATGGTGCCAGAGTCAAAGTAACCTCTCTTCACTCTCTCAGGGACTATTTTTGTGTTTGCCAGTGATGTTAAAATGTAATTTCAAAATACTATAAAAATGCTGTTAGTGGATATAGATACGCAAGAAAGAGGTTTTGTGTCAGAAAGCTCTCATGGTGAATTTCAAGATGCTTGGTTTCATTTTTAAAGCCTTGCTAGAAGCTAAGCTTAGACAGCAAGAGCTGATATGTCAAAATTTAGGAATGAGCAGGTACTGAATCTGCTTTACCTGATAACTCCAGATTTTGCATGGGAGAGCAGATCTGCTAGAAACAGAAGTAAATACAAATTATAAAAAGTGAAATTGATTGCAAAACACATCATCACATGGAGATAACATTCCCAAAGTCTCCTTAGCTTTTAACATCTCACAGTGTTTTTGTGGCAACTTGTAATAGTTATTATTTGTAACATTCATATGTTTTTCTCCTGGTTTGTTGAAACATTTCTCTGCCTTGGAAGAGGAAAGATGGATTAGCAGCTTTGTTTATTGAGGTAAAGATTGAAAGTCCCCTGATTAACAAAAAAAAAAGCTGGGATCTTTCAATTTGATGTTTCCATTTTACTTAACATGATAAAACTTGCAAAACAATGGAATATTTTATTTCCTGTTTCACAAAAATATGCGAGATTTGGAGTGATGCATTTTGGAAATAGTATGTGAGGAATAAAAGAATAGGAAAGATAAAAATTTCAATTTAAGAAAACAGGAGATTTGAGAACAGGAACATAACACACTTTAGAGATTTAAGGTGAGAATTGAGAACAGCAAATAACATTAGTCGAAGTCATGTCCCCTAAGTACTGCTGTGGATTTCCAAAAGAAATTCTTCGATTACTTTGGTAATTTTTTAACTTAAGGAGAAAAAAAATAGTTATTGTCAGGAATACCACAGTATAAGGTGTTACAAACATGGAATTTTTTAGCATGGAACATGGAATATTTTTAAAAATATTTTTAAAAATATGGAATTTTTAAAATCTTTGTTTCCCAGTCTTCTCATCAGATGCTCCTCCCTGTCCAGATTTGTCTTAGGGCAGGTATTTTATACTCACCTGCTAGCTTGCTTCTGGCTTTGCTTGGCTTTTGGGACATCTGGGGCTCTCAGGAGGAGGCCTCCAGTTGAGTGACCCTGAAATGACATTCCTAAGGTTAGAGCCAGGCTCAGTTCCTTCAGCAGAAATAAATACCAACCCGTAAGAAATTTCAGAGAAAGTGAGTAAACTTTCAGATATCCTATGGCATAGTTTCTGACCAGCTCTCATTGGAAACATTCCTACAAATATAGTCTGCTATTCTGAACATCCTGCTCTTCATTCATTTGCGCCTGGTCTAATTTTGGAATTTCTTGTGATATTTATTTATTAGAGTGTTCCAGCTCACTCTATATTAGAGTGAAGATTCAAACCAGAATGCAGGTCTGGATGCAGCAGTACAGTTACAACAGTTCTTGTAGAGTTTGTCTTGCTGTCATTGTATCTGGATGATAATCATCCATTTGCTTTGGTAAAAGCAGGTTTCAACTTGTTTGATTCTGTTTGATAGCTATGTTAAGGCAAAAGGATTTTTCGAACTATAAATCAAATTGAGGGAAGATCAAATAGCTAGCTTTTTAGGCTTTTTTTTTTTCTTCTACATGAGAAGGTCAGTACTTCTTTCATGGAGGAGTGTAAATATTTTTAGCACTCATTTGTCTGCCTGGCTTTTCGGAGAAGACAGTGTGCTGGCTAGGTCAACAACGTCACTTCAGCTTGTTGGCATTCTGCTGTGCTTGTGTTTACTGATTGTTTATTTGTATAACCTTGGTTCGTATCTGTAAGGCCGCAAACTTCTCCTTTCCAATATTTCGGCTGAGTTAATGAAAGGCAAGACAAGCAGATGAAGACCTTCAAACTTGCTACATCTTCAATCCTACTCACCCATCCTGGCAGCACAACTGTGCTATCAAGTATTCTTTCAGTGTAGTTGCCACATGTCCATTGCTGTTTGCTCTACAGTATATCATCTGTCATCTCTTTGGTAAAGATAATTTCTGAGACTCCAAAATGTTGCCATATTCTGGTGCTACATATTGCCTTCAGGATGGGACAAAGGGATTTATGGACTGTGGGCGACAGTCCAGTTTTTATCTAGAACAGGCAACATTCTTTTGTTACCCACTTTGAAATACAATTGAGTGGCCTATTTTATTATACATTGTGATTGAAATTTCAGTCTGGGAATCGGCTAACAAAAGGGGTGACTCAAGCAGTATTCTGACAGTAGTCAACTGCGTCAGCCACCTTCAGTATGACTTGGCTTCTCTGTAAGATGTCATCACAGCATAGCCTGAATGTGGTCCAAATTTAGCCAAAGCTGTATGTTCTGTATATCTGACTCCCACAAAAAGGATTATTCAAATACCAGTCAGGAGCTTCCTTCTGACTTCACAGCTATTTGATCAAGTGAATCGAAACTGTATATATTACTGCATATAGTCCCTGAATGTCCAAGTAAAGACTTAGAGAGGTGTATACAACTAACAAAGTTTTTAGGTATCTTTCTAGTTAGGCTCTTGTACACTAAGACAATGCATGTGTCCCTCCAGGCATGTATGTAGCTGCTTAGAAGAAGTTAACATTTCTAAGGTTTGGCCACAGTTGCATAAGATGACTCAGTTGGTGACAGGTATTGGACAGTTTTGTCCAATAAAACACTGGTTTTAACTGATTGCAGCAGCACATTTCTAAATCTTCCTGCTGTGTAGCGGAGTGTGAAAAGTAAAGTATCCTTTAGTAATAATAAAGACTTTTTACATGCAGCTTCCTGCCCTTAAGTAACTCTGTACTTGGCAAACAGAAATAGTAATGTGGGGAGGAAAGTGGTTAATCCAAGACCGTTCATCAGCTAAGCAGTGGTTTCTGGGCTAGAATTCCCTCTCCCCAATCCCCTTTAGTAACCCACAAGGCACTTTAAGAGTCACTGCTCTAGCCATAATTAGGTAGATTTATAAGAAATTATAAATAGAATATCCCTATGCTGATGGGTATGCACCATATCTCTTTTGGATACAGCACTCTTTGTGATTTCTTTGCATCTCCTCATGCAGGCTTTTCTTCCATTCTTTGCAGAGCATTCAGAGGAATAGGAGAACAATGCCTCCTGCATACATGTAAAGCATTGCACAAAGTCATACCAAGATAATTTAAAAAATCATACAAGTATTTCTTTACTGGCGGACTCCAGGGTCAATGACAGTCCAATAAAGGAAGGAAATCCCTCCACACTCCACTGTAAGTTACATTAATGAAGTAATATGGCTACTCAAGCACATTGAGTTCAGTGATGAATTAGCATAGTCAGTTCTTGACAGCCCAGAAAAGCCTCTAACAAGAAAGGACCACCCAGCTCCCTGGCTGCAGTCTAATTACAGGCAACCACTCAGAAGCTGAAATATTTCTAACATCCTCTAACAAAATTTGAATTGTAATGAAAGGTCAATGGCCAAACCTATAATATCTCAGAGGTCTAGCACAAAACAGAGCAACACAGATGTGTGGGTTGTGACTGGGTATGTTCTTCAAGATTTTGTGGATAAAATTAATTGGACTAGATAAAAGTGACTGAAGAACCAGTCACCTAAAACCTATTTAGTCTCAGAGGCTTGGAGCCTTTGTGGCTGCAATATTCTAGTGGAAAATGTTTGAAGCTTGGTTAAATTTGTAGCTATTGTAAGTAAAGATAAAAGAAATATTTAATAATGTGTTCCTGCTGTTGTCCAGCACATTGTTGCCTGCATGAAAGCATGTAGAATCGTCTCTGTAGACAGTGGAGGTAACTCAGTTCAATGGGATGGGAAAGAGGGTGTCACTGCTTATAATTAATTGTCACAGAATGCCTGAGGTTATTCTAGCAGACAGTGTGTACAGCTTCAAGATCTGAAAGGGCTTTTGGTGATGTGAAACATGCAGTTACTAAATGCTGGATTTGATTTGTTTGTTGGAAGCTCAGACTAAAGAGGATAACTTTAAAAGGGGTGTTAATTCCTTAGCCAGGGACAGTTGCCATCTCACCAGAGAAACATGTGTATAGGATTAGCTCCTCTCCTAGGCTCTTGAAGCTGATCTTTATTATAAAAGAGAAATTCTGAAACAAGGAGGATCTGTGCTGACCTCCCATATGAGGGGTAAATCTGGGCAGTGGCCATGTGGGTGGTAGAGTGGAATTTTCCATGAAGTGTGGGTGGGAGCTTCTCTAATAATTTACATTTATCCTAGTTCCATTTGGAGAAGATTGGCTCACCGGCAAGGTCAATGTCCAATGTTTGACTTGTTCGAGCTTGTTTGTTTATATAACATTGTTTTGGGTACCTAAAAATAACAGCCCTTAATAGTGTGACTTCAAGTAGAACTGGTATGTAGCAGACTGGGATTAAAGTGAGCAAGATGCTAATCTTATGATGAGGGTGACTGCCATCCCCATTCACTTGGCAGCAGTAGCTGGGAACCAATAGCATGGAACTGTAGTGCTATTGTAGTGTTGTACTGCTAATAGTTCCGTAGCACGGACCTAATATTTAAGGCAGTGTCAGAGATGGCCACGTAGTACACGCTTATGAGGACATATACACAGTCTGATGGAACAGTGATTGATCTAAAGAGCAATGAGAATAGGTTTGCAGCACTGACAAATGGATGAAAAGAAGGCACAGTTCCCTGAGTGTACATTGCTGCTTCAAAACCCAACATTCTTTAGCTGTCAGTATAAAATCTTACTGCTTTGAAAGATGCAATCTGCAGATGTTCAATTTGGGCTCAATTTTCCACACATCACGATAAAGTTATAGATTAAGAATCTCCATTTGTTATTATTTGTGGTTAAAATGAAAACAAATCTTTAAGGCCTATAGATATTCTTATATAAGATTTTTTTTTTTAAATAGTTGTTTTCCTTCATCTGATTCAGGTTTCCATCTCTTTAAGTATAGGTATGGGCATGGTCAAACTCATTCTGACAAACTTCAAACCTATTTGAATATTACAAGTGTGAAATTGTGACCACACGTGTTATATTAACACTTTGCATAGAAGACTTGTGTGCATGTGAGAGAAAAATCAGATGCATATATGAGGTGAAAATGGAACAGTTGAAAAAGACTGGAAAGAAATGAGACAAAATAACGAAATACTGTTCTGTGAGTATGTAGTGAAATACGTAATATATATTCAGTTATCTAGAACATCTTCTAGTCCAGCATTTGTGAATACCTCACAAAATAGTTTAAAAATAACTGAATTACTTTTTTCATAGAAATACTGCATTGAAGGCTTTTAATATAGATGCATCAAAATTGTGGTAAACTTGAGCTAGACTGAGCAACATACACAGCAGACATTAAGACTATTACAATTGTGCCAAGGTCACAAGATTTTTCCATTTTTGTTGCAATAGAATTTGAAACCAAGAATGTGAACCAAGACAAACTGAAGTGAATTTCACTAAATTTTGAAGAACAGATTCTGTGTCTATCTTCTTTTATCCATCAAACATGCATGCACTTCATGCAGAAGTGATGTGTGTAGAAAGAAATATTTGAAATATCAGATGAACTCTTCCTTAGGTTGTGTGATATTTTTATATTTTTTAATTTTGAAGGTCATGGCTATCTTTTTTTTTTACAATTATTAAGCTCAATACTTTTGAGAGGCTCCTGTACAAACCCACACTTCCCACAATTTTTGCAACTTGACTTTTGAATGGATTTTGCTGGTTCTGGTACTATACACATTTTGAAATCCCTATAGTATCCAGAAATCTACTGAAGGCAATTAGTCTTTCTTTTTTGCTCCTAAGAAGTTTTCTGAACATTAGCCTTGAGCATGGCTTAAGCTACATTCTCATTACAGCATTGTGTATATGCTTTGAGTGTTCCTCCACAACATGGTTGCACTCATGTTTTGCAAGCTGACATGAAGGAAACCCCACCATTGCTTCATAAGACATCAGATGATCTGTAAAATTACTGAGAAAGGAAAAAAGAAGAAAATAAATCAATGACTACAGAGGGGAAATGAAAGGGATACAAAAATCAATACTTCGAGTACAATATTATTCCGTGCATAAACAAAAACATTGGGAAACATGCAAACAAATGGGTTATTTATTGATTGATTGATTCCTGAAGGTGAGGTAATAGCATTTTTTTTCTTTTCCCCACAGGTGTTAAGTAGCCATCTGATTATTGATAAGTTGATCAACACTGCTTACAGAGAGTGTAGACACCTTGAAAATTAGTCCTGAAATTTGCTTCAGATTTCAGCAAACTGAAATGACATTTTTGGCCATCTTTGAATTTTAAGGCCACTACAGCACTGAAAACCAGTTATTCACACGTGGCAAAAACATTTCAGTAGCAAGGCAGATGTAGCTGTGCCCCTAGCAAGAATGAACATTCCGAAGAAGCACACATTGAACCTTTAGGTGTATTTATTGAGAGGGAAGTATCCAGCAACCATCAGGCATAGCCAGGGATGGCCCTTGGTCATCTCACTTGCTTAGATGAGTTCCAAGCTTTAGATAAGTCCAAGGTAGCCTTTTGCAGCCCTACTGCAACCAAACAAGATCATATTTATAGCATAGCTAGCACATTTTGCTAAGTCCTGGTATTGTTAAGCTTTCCTAATATGGAATTTTAAGGAAAAAGGGGAACATACAGGGAATGTGCTTCTAGGCAGAAGACAGGGATACAAATAAAAATGGCTTGCATTTTTTCCTTCTCTCTGAAATCTAGCATGAAGTGAGGGCAGTGATTGTGATAATAAAGGCAAATGATAAATGAAAGAAGGGGCACTTCTACATAATCTAGATAACAGGCAAATTTTAAATGGACAATTTAACATGAGGGTCTGCATGGAATTATTTTTCATTAAACAATCAAAGCTTGTGATAATGCAAATGAAATCCATTTTTAGCTGCAGGAAATTTTGAGAATTTCAGGGGAATAAAAAATATGAGAATAATAATATCATGATGGTAATTCACAGTAATTATAGAAAAGCATAATTGCACAACACAAGCACTAATCAAAGCTCGGAAGAGTGCTTTGGCAATCATTAGGATTTCAGAGCTATTAGCATTTACCTTTGTCATCGGGCACCACACAACAAGCATTATTAATTTCATGTCGATCTAGGGCATAATTTCCCTGATCAAATATCAGTTCATAATAACTAACCACAAAGATTAGCTTATCTGACACTGATTTTTGTGAAGTATATTAGAAAGAAATCTTTACTGATGATTGCTTTGGAAGTAGCAATGTTGTCCTTGAGGTATGTGGGCTATCCTATATGTGTACAAATTCCATCATTTGTATCTCTTGGTCTAAAAAAGCTTCAGAGCATTCTTCTGGCTTCCCTCTTGATATCTTATAGGTGTCATTTGCTGAGCTTCATACATCCATGAGTGTGCTAATAATCAATGTATTATTGAACTGCACACATATTTTGTGCTGCTGTGGTACATATGTACCTCATCATTTGTGCTCACTGTAATTTCTAATCTGATGTACAGTGCATCCTAAATTATTCTATGTATAATATGTGTCATTTATTCTTTTTCTTTCCTTTTTTTTTTTTTCCCGCTGACCAGCTATACTTTTGCTCAAACCTGCCCTGATTGCCTAGTACAAGGAAGAGAACGTTTTACAGTTCATGCCATAGAGGAATGTAAGTGAAGAGAACATTTGAGTGAATCAAAGTTGAATTTAAAAAAGAAAAATATGAAGCTGGAAAATTCACAATGTGCTCATGGAGAAAAAATGATCAATCATTAGAAGAGAAGCTTATTTTCACAAAAATTGAAGAGGTAAATAACAGCACAAGTAGTTTGAAACTGTGATTTGGAGAAAGGACATCCCACAGTGAAAAAAATCACGAACAACATGTGGTTTTTTTTTTCCCAGATGAAGAAGTGAAATAATTCAATTAACTAAAGCATAATTCTTTACACACTAGTATTATATGTATTTGGGAATCATGTTCTTTCATGTTCAGCAGAAGAAAAGCTGTATTTTGTGCAATAAAAATATCAAACAAAACCAGGTCTCTAAACATGAAATTAAACTCTCTGGGCCTTCTTGCTTCTTTTTATAACCCTCTTTATGCATTATTTTTTTAAAAATTATATCTGTTCTCTTACTGACATTTGCAGACTTGAAAAAATTCTATACCATATGATAATTTTTAAAGGAAAGGGTTTTCCATAGAAGACATTAAATGGTAAGTAAAATATATTTCAATTTGTTATTCAATAAAGCAAGGTACAACTTATCAACATGCAGGTGAGGTCATTTCCCAGTGTCAGAAATAGTAAGTATTTAATATCTTTTCCTTTTCTCAACTGACTCACTGTCACAGTGCTTTTCTGTGGTTTGTGGCAGGATTGTTTTTCTTTTAGCAACTTATTTTTTAACACACTATTCTGACACCTTGACAGTTCATGTGCTAAATCAATCTTTACAATTACTGGCAGGCAGTTATTAGATGTATTGCACTTAATTAACTTTGCACCTAATTACAAGCAGTGCTGGCCGATTACAAAGGGCATAAATATATTAGTGCCCTAGCTGTCACATCATGAAAATGGCTGTTTGAGCAAGTCAAGCAAAAGCAATTACCACATTGTGTGCATGGTGAAGTGTAGCAGAGTGCAGAAAGAGGAATGAACTGTTTTACTGTTTGTAGGAATTTAATTTTGCACTTTGCATTTCAGGTGACCCAGATGAGCAAAGAGTATGATAAAAGATTTCCTTTCATTTGTATAAACACTTCAAGAGCCCTTCATGTGTGTGAAGGGAAAACAAAAGTTGCGTAGTAAGAGCTGACTTAGGTTTTGTTAGATACCCACCCTGTGTATCTGTAGATGATAAAGACTGAGGATTCCAGCATTAAGGAAGAAAAGCTGTATAACATGATATATATTCTACATATCATAAGTAAAACTTGCAAGTCAAAATGACACTGTGCAACTGTTACTTATACAGTAGTTGCCAAAATGAGAAGGAAAGCAGAATTTAGTCTCATCTGTAGAGGGATATGTTGTAAAGAACAAATGTTAGCACTCAGCTGGTGTTCTGTGGAAATCTGTCTTGCATTACCACAGGAAGAAAACAACTCTGCTGGAAAAGTAAGCAAGGCATTCAGAGCAATTTTTAAAATTTCGTAAGTGGCTTTGTAAACAAGAGTCCATATAAAAGAGATGTTTCCTTCTGTATCAAGTATGTGTTTTAACCACCGCATGCTTTCTTTTGCATAGGAAAATATAGCATGTTAGAGGTGGCTTAATTAACTGTTGTTGTGCATAGCCATAGAGGAATGCTGTCTTCATTTTACAAGAATCCTGGCAAAGGAGAGGAATTGAGAACTATTAAATATCATAATTGTTTTCATTGCTTAAAGATTTTCTTTCTCTGCTTAGCAGCACAATAGCCCCTGAATTAGCAATGTTTTGCAACAAAACTAAACAAAACCTTTGTTTTCCTTTTCAACCAAACTTAGTCCCACACTTAATTATTCAGCAATGCATAGAGAAACCAACTTAAGCCTAGTCATGGGAATTTCATGGTCAACAGGCTGTATGTACAAGAAATTTAATGCTTCATACAAAACAGTACTGAAGTCACACAAACCAGTTTCATATATATTGGCCAAAATAGGTCACTAGAACTTGACTTTGCTTGAGGCAAATGGAAAGAAACAGGGGGAGTCACAGTGTGGTGCTAAATTAGTGGCTGTAGGGCTTGTATGCTGTTGTTATTTACAATCTCTGAATAAACTTTGAGGATGTATGTAAACCTTTCCCAGCCAGAACATCCACTCATTGTTAGTCACTTCTAAATAGTGAAACAACTGTGTTGTTTCTGATAACTCATGGAAAAAATAGGTGGCCTTTAACAAAAGTTTTGGATGCCTTTGCAGTTGTGCTTGCATGAAAAAGCCAGTTGATTCCTTTGTGTGCAACAGCATAAAGTAGAAAGTAGGCAGATAATGTGTTTTCAAATACAGCATTGCATTACTGCTGAAAACATTGCTCAATGTATGAAGACCTTGGGCGGCCAACAGTTTTTTACCCTGTATGAAACCAGAGACATTGCTGTGGAAAAATAAACCTGTGCAGGAAAGTGTCCTGATGGAATGATCTAAGGGGAGCAACCACTGGATTCAAATAGCCTTTGCAAGAGCACTTTGGCTCTTTAGCCACTCTTTACTAAAGAATCAGAAGCTCAGCCCAACAGAGTTGTTAAATCAGTCAGGGGTTCATGTAAAGTTCTATGATTTTAGTTTTCCAAGGCAAAATACATGCTACTAAGTCATTCACTGATGAGAAACTGCGGGGTGCAAGGAATTAATGTGACATAATGTGGACTTGACTCTTCCAACACACAAACCAAGATGTTTGACACAAAATGTGTTAAAATGTTCCTTTCTTAATTGTATATTTCACTACTGGAAATAGTCCATGAATAATGTTTAAAAGGTAAATCTAAAGCTCCATACATTTGAGGAAAATCAGATAAAACAGCCAGGAGAAGTTATTCTAGCCAAATATGTCTGTATCATATGCGCTTGAACTTTTTGTTTCTGATAAGGATGGTCATAGAATCATCTAGGTTGGAAAAGACTCTGAAGATCGTTGAGTCCAACCATAAATTTAACACTGCCAAGTCCACCACTAAACTGTGAAACCATGTCCCAAATTGTTGCTATTGGTGAAAATATTTAACCTGAATAGTCAGAGTCTGTGTGTGTGTATCTATATATGCTTTCTGTTGTATCATAAACCCATGGTGGGTGAAATGAGGATATGTGGAAGAATACACATTGGCACTTCTCAATTTTGAAACAGGATATCACAACTTTTTTGTGCAGCAGCCTTGTCCAGAGTGGGATGGCAGGAGTTTCCATGCATGCAGGGTCAAGAGACTGCTAGCTGGCTAGTGTGTGAGAGAATGGGGGCCACTGCCTCTTGGCTGCTTCCTCCTGGACAGGCTGTGGGCTCTGGTGTGAGGCACTGCTTGGAAAGGCTAGGAGCTATACCCCTGCAAGACACAAACAATGGCATGACTTCTCAGGACTCTGAGTTCTGCCTCTGAGAGGATGAACACTTCAGCACACTGCTGGTATTGGATGCTTACATAAGGCAGGGACTCCCAGTCCTGAATAACTGGTGTCCTCACTTGAAGTATGGCTGTTTTATTAAGTGGTAATCATTTGGCAGCAACAGTTGCCCTATTTTATTCCTTGTCCCTGATTCTCCACTCCATAGTGAACAAAAAGCTGGGAAGTCAACTATGACTATTTTGCCCACTTGCATAATATTTCACTAGCCACTGTGGAGTCCTCAGCTTTTCCATATTTATCATATTTGTACTAATGGAACATTGACAGAAAACCAAGCTGTTTAGTTGTTCTTTTTATTCTGTAGATGAGACATTTCTCAGTCATGACTTCTGAAGACTTTGAGCTGTTGTGCGCTCCTAAGACACAGAACCTTCTAAGATCCAAGGATGTCATCTTACCTGTCTTTTACTCTATTTTTTTTTGGAAGCATCTAAAGAAAAACTGGAAACTGCAGAGATATATGAAGAATTGACAGGTGTGTAAAAGCCCTCTGTTAGATTTTCTATTCAAGTCTGCCTTGTTTGTGGAACTGCATGCTTTATAGTTTGACTTTTACACTCTGTTGTAATGACTCTTTCCATCTGAGTGCATCGTACTGTAGGAAGCTAATTGACTTTGACTTCTCTGCTTCTGTTCCCAGTGGGATAATGCCAGTTGTAATTCTGTTATTGATTGTTTAGAGCAATTAGCAGAAAACAAATTTCTCCAAAGAACAGATAATTTGGTTTTGTTTCTTTATACCATTAAAGCTAAACAATTTGTTATCTGAAAAAAAAAAAAATAGGAAACACATTCCATCTGTTTATTAGCTGAAGAGAGACAGGTTACCTCATCATTAATGTCATCGGTAATTAGCACTCTTGTGCTGCTACCATCTGCACCAGTGGCTGGCAATCTGTCAGCAGCTTCAAATGCCAGGGCTGATTGTGTTTATCTGTGCCAAGCAATGGGCAGACTGTATGTGATCCTGAAATTTGTAAACAGTAGTTGGCTAATGTAATTTAACTAGGCAGTTTTGTTGTAAGTGTGACTGCTACCCTGGGAAGGACAAGAGACTTTAAACCTCCAGGGCAATTCCCAGTCTTTGGGTCACCAGCACCAGCCTCAGAATGCCACTCTCAATAAATCAGGTTTCTGATGGTCACAACTGTTTTTTGTTTCCATTCGGGATGAGGTCTGGAAAGGCACTGTGGTCAGAGTGGCAGGACCTGCGCTCACATTCCATCAGCGTCACTGCCCTCCATGATCACTGGCAGATAAACCCTGACATGTCTTGCAGAGACCTTTATAACTGGATAGGCTCCTTAGCTGTTACAGAGCGGGTAACTTCTTATTCTACGCCAGATTGAAAAGAATGGACTTTATTTTACACTGTGTGAAGTTTCTTCAAATGAAAAAAAAAAAAAGCAAGCCAAGGGAAAAGGTAGTTCTGTAATATTTAGGTACTAATCTTAGTGTTTTACTGACTTTGTTATTTTTGATCTAAAATATACACCAGACTTTAGTTTGAATTTGTTGGGGTTTTTTGAGAAGAAAAAGACCTGAAAATTTTGACTGCCTAATAAAACAGCTTCCAAGGGTCAAAGACTATTGAAATCCTACACACAGGGATTTGAAACCTATGTAAGAATACATTCATAGTGGTGGAGAGCTTCTGCCATACTTAAATTTATGTCATAGTTACTATAAAGTAAATGTAAAAAAATTAAAGTAACCACATAAGTAGTTAGGGAATTACTTGTTTAGCAACTTTTCATTGGTACTCATCTGTTGTGTGCGTTCCATCACACGAATAACATATACGAGTAGAAGTGGAAGTTAAATGCTTTCTTTGGTACATGGTGTTGAAGTCTACACTAAGATGTATTAGTTCAGGTATCATATCATGTAATGTTACAATTACTGAATTTCTGTTAATAATGCTTGTTGCTGGTACCTGGACATTTTTCTACACAGGGCTACTGCAGCAGAAAGCTATTAAAAATGCAAGAATTCACCGGTATTGTAGAAAAATTGATTTCATAGTTGCATGGTAGCATACAATTTCCAAGGGACTGCTAGATGTTTGCTTTTGATGAAGCATAACTATGTTGAGGGAGCGATCTCTTTTTCTGATGTGAGAACAGAGAGCTGCCATTGAAAACTCTGAATCTCAGTCAAAGGTGAGAGGAATCATGAATTTCAGAGAGTCATGCATTTCTGAAGATCTGGTGTTGGCAAGAAGTGCAGCTGGATTAGTTGGTCTTTTAAAAATGGATAGGAATAAAACATTAGAGGCAATAACAAAATAGAGAAGAGTATATAGCATACCAGGAAAGCCATAATGTCTCAGTATATTAAGTCCCTCTTCTGGAAAAGGGTCTGTATGTGTGTATATATATATATATATATATATATATATTATTTATAAGTCGCATAATATAAGGAAGATAATATTCAAGCGAGAAAGTAGAGGTATTTTATGATTTAATATTCCAGAATGTTTTTTTTACAAAAGATAGCTTGCACTTGTGGACTGATCCAAAGCAACTTGAATTGAAATATTCATTTGGGTTTCAATAGGTTTTAGCCCAGCCCATCTTTTCATTGTTTATTGGGTAAATTTACTGCCTACAAATTGTTACAAAATTTTCCGCCTGCAGGTACCATAAGAAATCATCTATTCTAAGGAATGTACACCAAAGATGGAATAAATATGGCTTGAAAATATTAGGTGTTTAATATCCAGTAGGAGTAGCAATATGGTTTATTTATTACCTTTTGTTCTTCCATTTACTTTTGTGTTATTTCGGTAAATTGGGTGGTGTGCCAATTTACATATTATAGTATACAATTTTAAAGGTCTGGATCAATATAGAAAACAAAGTAATTTTAGCTTTGGGATTAGAGGAGGAAGAAGAGGTTTTAATAGCAGGGCAGGGATGTTCTAGAATTTAATTGTAATCCCATCCCTCTGCCACTTTTCTACATGTAAAGGGAAAAAATATTACAGATACTAAAATTACATATAATGCCAATACTATAAACTGAGTGTAAGCGTTTATTGTATCACTGAGCTCTTTAAAAATGTTAACATTCCTTGGCTTGATTTAGAAGCATTAACTAATTCCAGGTGAATCACTTCAGACAACAAAGCCCACTGTTGGTAGACATCCATCACACAAAGCATGAGTTATCAATTCTTCAGGGGCATGTGTAGATTTGAGTTTTTTTTTTTATGGTGTGGTGACTAACATTTCTTTATTACTCATTAGTCTAGACTGTACTCTTATATAAAAATTAATTTCTGTTAACTTCTACATTCAGTTTATGTACACACATAATTTAATGAACACAATATATAACTCAAAATATTAAATTACAGCCTTTCTGCCCCCCAGGTAGACTGTCAGACATGATGATATAAATTATTATGTAATGCTGCAAAACTAACAAATTCCATTTAGTCAAGAGGACTGAAAGCAGCTCCTAGAGGCAAACCTGGAGCCTTCTGCTGAAGACAACTGAAATCAATTGAAGGACTTGCACTGACTTCATTAATTGCTAAAATAAGGGTGGGGATGGCAGACAAAGATCTGTGGAGAACAAGTTAGGGGGCAGGTGCACTCCATTAGCAGTGGAGTTCTCTGAGATAAGTGAGTGTTTGGTCACAGATTGCCTAAATAACTATTCTAAGGTATTTCTAAGTGGCTCTTTGCACATCAGTATGATTTAGCTGGTTTTGGGTATAAAATACATCCATTGTTTTTACATGAGCTAAAGAGGAAAGCTTAGTGTTGTTGTTATCATCACAAGTGATGGGAGTCATGATGGGAAATGCAGGTGGCTAACAAATATGCAGGTTGCCCACAAGTATCCTGCCTGGTCTACGAGGGCCATGTCAGAATTGTACTACCTGGCAGAAGTAAAGAGGATGGGAAATGAGGGGTCCCGTTAGACCTTATTCTGCTGTTCTTTTTATGTTACTTGAACTATAATGCAACTGGTAGAGAAATATGAAGAAGAAAGGGAATTTAAATTAAAGGAAGCAATATTTAATAGACAAACAAAAAACAAACAGAAAGAATAAAGACTGAAGATGAGGAATATAGAAGTCAGCTATAATGCCAGAAATGATGTGATTTCTGTTTGCAGACCAGCGTTCGTTATGCTGAAGTCAATTACTTAGGTTATTATTAGTTGGCAGTTATGAAGAGGCCAGGGTTTTGTTAGTTTGTGAATATGCATTCACGAGATAAAACTCATTTCTTTTTTTTTTTTTTTTTTAATTTTTGTAAAGCAGACTATTATGCCTCTGATAATGAATCTTCCCCTTTTTACTCAGTATGGATTTCCATATATTGTTTTCCAAAACACCATGAGTATTGAGTTGGGATAGAAGAAACTAAGTAGCCCATGATATAATTTTTCATTTAGAGAAATTGTTTCTTGATTGTAAATAGTATACATACAGACCATGGATAACTAATTGCAGGCAAAGATCAAATAAGAAAGGTCATCTTCAATTTGACTTATTTGTCTCTATGATTATCATTGGTCAAATGTAATTACATACTCGTCAAATTGCAGGTCTGGAAAGATAGGTTAAATGTCACTGTAAATTGCAGGTTTTAAAAGAAGTAATTAATATATTTTTCTTGATTATTTCTTAGGGGTTTGTTGGTTTTATGTCTGATGATACAACCAAAACTTAAAGCAATCACAGCTGACTCAAAGCACACTTAAAATACTCGTAATTTTAATAAGACTTTGAACTATAGGAGCAGAATTGTCTTAGCACAGTATACAAAACTCCGCAGTTGTCAGAATCTTTAGTAGATACCACAGCAAAGTAATATTTAATAACAAAAATACTTCTGCTTTTGATAAATGAGCAGTGTTGTCAAAAAACTTCACTGAGTGCTCCTAGTAACTATGAGAACACCATTATAGGCAGATATAATGGTGTTCTGGGATCTAACTGTTATTATCTATATTAGCAGAGTCTAAAGACAGACAGAATGGCTTCTTGCATGAGTAAATGATCAGTAAAGTAGGAACTTGGGCCTTTTTAAAATTATCTCTCTATGTGATAATCTAGTTAGATTGCTGCACTTTTATTAGCTACACTTAATTTCTGATTATGCACTAATATTATTCCTCAATGTAATTATCTGCTGCTGAATTTCACTTCCAAAAATACAGTACGTATGTGTATATGTAGGTGTGTACCAATGACTTTCCTTATTATCAGTCAGAGTTTGCCAATGATGGAAGAAAATTTTCAGACCTTTCTCATTCTCTTTATGGTGGGATAACTTCATGCAGGTTTTGGCATGATCCACTGCTTTAGGAAAGAGAGCACTTCTGAATTTTCAGGTTATTTATTGTGAATTTCAAGCCCCTCCTTCTTTTCCCTGTGGATGTTGTGCAGCACACCCAGGTTGAAGAGGAATGTAAAGCTGTAATTTTATTTAAATTGTGCAGTGATGTGAACACACTCCTCAAGAGTCTCATACATATTATTTGAATTTTGTCTTAGAGAATGTAGGAGGATGGGCAACGTCCTGTCTTTGCAAGTGTGAATGCACAGGAACATGCTCAGAATCATCATACCACCAGATGTTAAGAGGAGTATCTGAAGGCGGCAGGTTTACTTCCCAGGTTGCAAGGTATTGGAGCATTTGGGAATCATTTTAGTTGACAAACTCTCTCTGACTAATTCTGTATGTGTTCTCTCACTCTTAGATGAGACTAAGCATCCTGCATGATCTATGAATGGAGAGTGCTTGACAAAAAATCAGGCAGTTTTCATAATAGTGAACTGCAAACTTTTTAGCTTCTTTTTTGTTTTCTCATAGCTTCCATAGCCTTTCACATCTTTTCTTCAGTCTGTGCTGTTATTGGATACATCTTCTCAGATTTATTGTCTCAACAGTCAGGTTTTGAGATTCATTTGAGACTTGTTGGCACTGGCACTTTCAGTCTGTTCAGAACCCTTCCATACAAGCCTCTTCTGGCAGTGCTGTGAGCAGTGCATCGGTGGTGGTTATCCGATCTGAGCTAATTCAGCTCAGATTTCATGGTGCCTGCTGATATTTATGGCGATGGAAAAAATAAATCAGATTTGCCCAGAATGTTCTGGCCTCTAATTTCAAATGCAAGTAAAGGGGTCATGAATCGGAATCCCTCATCTATCATAACTGCTGGAAGTAGAGCATAGCTGAGACAAAGCCAACCTCATGCATCAGAGCTAAACTGTGAGCTAAGGAAAGGAGAGGTTTAGTATGAAAGATGCTTGATAGAAATCCACTGAAGTGAGCAGGGGTATATTTGCTTACTGATGCAATCCCATTGCAAGCTTACTTTTCACCTCCTTTGACCACAGGGTGTGAAGCTTCACTCTCTTTCTCCCTCTCATATAATGAAATATCTCATGTTGAAGAGTGAACACAAATTATACTTCACACCAAAGAAGAAAACATCTAGAAAAAAATACAGTACAACTTCTTTCAATCTCTTTACTGATGGAAATGGTTGGCTGACAGGGATATTAGATACATCTCATTGATTATCTCATCACTAGTACTGACAGAACAGTACAGCAGGAGTTTTTCACTTTTCTTTACATATTTGGATCAGGACAAACAATTCAATTTTGGGTACAGACCACTATTTAGTAAGTGTAGCCATTCCTAAAATATGCTTCTGTGGTATGAGTCAGAGTTGTGTCCTTGAGCAAGAATAAACTTGTCTCAGGTCCTCTCATGGGCCTGAATTGAGAACCGTGAGGCACTCACTTTATTGACATCTGTGGTCAGATGGAGAACTGCTTTTTATTTTTGCTGACTGTTATCTCAAATAATTAAAACTTATCACACCACAATCACTCCTCTGTGATAAAAGGACACTTCATTTTGGCTCATCTCATTTGGGATGGAGTGAGTTTTGAACGTCAACTTGTGGTGTGCAGTTTCACAAGTGCAGGTCTCGAAAGATTTCATAAAAAATATTTGCACAAATATGCATGCTAACTTTTGAATGCCAGACTTAAATTCAATATAGTTTATTTTCAATTATAAGACTAAGATTTGAGAATGCTTTTTTTGGAGGGATTTAATCTGATATAGGAAAAGAGGATCATTTTTCCGATCTAAATGCATAGATTGCATATGCAAACAGGAGCGGAAATTGTCTACAAAGCCTTCATGCTTCAAGTGCGTTGAATGATTATTTTTATATTCAGCCATGAACACATTCCGTGGTAATATTTCATTCTTTTTGTTTTACAGTATCAAATAAAGACTGAGACATTAAAAGCAGGGCATAAGAGAAAAGAAAAAATGTCAGTAAAAGCAGCTGATGAAAACTTTATTAAAAAGCTATGCATGTCAGGCAGTGTTCCTTCTGTAATATATATGTTTGTAATAACAGCTCTGTATTCTGCAGGGACCTATAAGTAAAGAGGAAAATTGGTCAAGCAAAAAAGAAGTTATTGGAAACTTGAGTGTTGTTGAGTCCCATAATATGCAAACTGCACATCTGCATAAAATAAACCTGTGCCCTGCTGATAGCTTTTATATTTTTTCCCTTGTGTATATCAATTTGTTTGCCAGATTGATTTTACTCAAGTAGATGTTTTATGGTGAGAATAGTGTCCCAATTTCCATAAGTAGTCAACATTCAGCGTCAATTTAATATCAATAACAAGGCAAAATGTAAAACTGACTGGGACAGACAGTGTCTCCAGGGAGAAAGTTGCCCTCTTACCAAGAATGGAAAGCTTCTGGTTTTAATATATCTTTACCAGTTGAGGAACAGAATAACGAGGGGAGAGAAGAGAATGATCCAAGGATTACAAATATTCCAGGAAGGAAGCTACAGTGTGAATCAAGTCAAAGGACACCAACAAGAAGAGTTAGGCTGTACAAAAGACAAAAAAGAAGGAAAAGAAAAACAATGGCAAACTGTAGTGAAGGGAAACTACTTTTTTGCCTAGAAATACAGAAACTAAAGAGGCGTGAATAGTCTGAAACTGGTAAAGAAACAAAACTTACTTGGAACAAAAATTGCCCAAAAGGTGTAATGTGCCAGATTATCCAAAAATACGTGTTTGAAACTCTAAGAATAATGTGAATTAAGAATAAAAGGAAAAGCCTTGTGTTCAGCAAGGTCTGGAGATGAAACAAGCATGTCTTACCAGGAAAGCATTGGGCTATTTCTTGTGTCTTTCTTGGTCTAGTCTCTCAGAAAAAGGTTGTTGATCTGAGGGAGGTGCCTTCAGTTAACCCAATGATAGCACAATGGCAGAAATGATGAAGCCATAGAAGTGAAAAATGGTGAAAAGATCAGTATTTCTTTGCTTATGAGAATATGGAGTGGTAGAAAGGAGAGAAGGGGTGATGTGGGCGAGTTAATAGATTACAAAGATTGTGATCTATTGAAGGAAGTAGCATTCATTCCTCTAGATGGGTTGCTTGTCATGGTGAATGCAAAGGCCTGCCAGATACCTGTAAATGTGGTCTTGAACTGCAGTCTTGGTCTTCATCCATGGGTTTCTAGTAAATGCATTTTTGAAAACATAGTGTTACAGGATCGTTCTCCACAGAACTCACTTCACAATAAGTAGTAGACTTTATGGGGCATATTCTGGGGGAAGAAGATGATTTATGTACTCAAAAAGCTTCCCACTTCTGTCTTGTGGAGAAAATTTCAGACTGGCCAGCAGGCCCAGAATCAAAATGGGTGCTAGACTCCTGCTGGAGAGATGATTTTACACTTGAGTACTGGCATTTCTTATTGGTCCTGCCATCATCATCATCAGCTATTTGTTTATTTTTTAACCCATGCAAGTTACTACAACTCTTCTTTAATACTAGAGTTGAGAATTGAAGGTTTTACTACAACCCTTTTGAAACATGAGCATGTTTTACAGAAGATGATACATCAACAAATCAGAACAATTTCAAATTCAGGATTAACTATAAATGTGAAATCAGACTGACATTGAAATGTAACAGTTGGCTTCCTATGCATCACTACAATTGGAAGAGATGGAGGATATGCACAAAAATTTCAGCTGATCAAATGACAAGTGAGGAAGGGCTGCCCTTGCATGGGACTCAAATCACAGGCTGTTGGCCATTCCATTTATCTTATGGTGTCAAAATCCCCTTTGCTCCTTGATAGATTTCAATTCTTTATACAGCCTGAGTGGTTTATGAAAGACACGTTCACTGAATTTGCAGGAGAAAAGCAAAACTGCTTGTATGAGAGCTTTTCCGCAGATGTGCTAAGTCAAAAACTACAATCTGTTTGTCTTCAAGATGGGGAGGAGCAACATTTATACAGTTATGCCCAAGTACATGGCAAAAAAAAAAGAAGGTATGCTATTTATTTTATGTTCTGTATAAAGAAAAACATCAAATGAATAAGCCTGTTTTTTAGGGTGACAGGCAAATTTTCAGTGTAATTCCATTTAAAATTTAAGTGTCTTCTGGTTTTAAATGCTAGTTTGACAGACACCAAATAAGAAATCTTACAAGTTGGTAAATGCTAAACGGGAAAATGTGACCATATCCCTCAAAACTTTGCAGCTGACTTTTGGATTACACAGCCACTTTTGTAACTGCACATATTACCAGCTGCATTGCCAAACTACTGAGCTGCTTTTTCTTCAGGTGTAGCTGTCGAATAATGTGTAAACTTATTTCCACTTCATCATGTCCTTGAAATAAATCTCCCAGCAAACACTGAAGACCATTGAAAGAAGAAACATTTTAAAATGCTCTAGCTAAAAGATTATTGGTTTAAATATGCTGTATGCAGACACCACTACTTGAACATGGATTTTACTGCACAACAGAGCTGGTGGCAATGATACATCTTCCCCCTAAACTTATCACTCCTCCAGACAGCAATGCTTAAGTAGGCACAGTATGTCACATTTTATGGCTAAAGAATGCCCAGGATACTAAGTCAAGCTCTTTCAATATGGTGTCTTGCATCAGTGAACTAAATACGGATTTAACAGCTACCACAGACTCCACTGGACACATCATCTGAGGATACTATGTACTAGAGATCATGCTAGGGTGGTACATCAGAATAATGGGAACTGTTTTTTTTTTCAGTAGACTGGATACAATGGGCAAGTATAATACACTTCACACAATAGCATTAATTGGTTTGTCCATAAAGGACAAGAATAAATAGAAGCCATTAAATTTAATCTGTGTGTGGTATGAGGGTACACATCACAATTGTAAACTGTGAAAATTGAGTCTTTTTTCCTTTACTTATTGTACTTGTCTCAGGTTTAACCAGCTGTAGCACCAAACTAACTTCTTTCAGTCTTGCACAAAAGCCTATAATACAATACAGAATTAGGATCACAGATGGTTTGTTGTCAGTGAGGCAATAAGTTCAGCTTAAAAAGTATGATATGAGGTGTATTTTGTATTTCCTTAACAACTGTATAGTATGCAGAAACATGCAAATGGCTCTTAACATTCTTCATATGATTGGGTACTTATATAATAAGGAAGTAATGCCATAAAGGTTCACAATAAAAAGGTACATTACATTCTCATGGTAGCCACAAGGGGATGGGAGGCTAGAGAACAGTTTAAAAGGATAGCAGTCCAGGTACAGCCAAAGGAAAAGTACAGTTTCAAATGGTGATTTTCAAATATTTTTTTGACAACCAGAGCATGCTCAGCCTGAACCAAATTCCTACAATCCATGATGCACAGTATCAGATGAACATATAGCTTAATGTTTTCCAGCAGACCAGTTGGAGATACTTGACTAGGCTGATACATAGGCCGGCTGTCCCTGAAACAATTCAGGAATGAATACCTAAAATACCTGCTTTGCTATTAGCCTGGTTTTTGTCTGTAGTCCATGTCCTCTCTTAAATTTGAGTTAATTTTTAATTAATTTTAATGTTTTGGGGTTTTTTTTTTTTTTTTTGTTGTTGTTGTTGTGGTTTTTTTTTGTTGTTGTTGTTGTTTGTTTTTTGTTTTTTTGTTTTGTTTGTTTGTTTTTTTTCTGTAAGCCATTTTAATGTATGTTTCCCTTGAGGAAATGGCCTGAAGTCCTACGAGAAGCTGTGCCTATTGAATGACTGTTTTATTTTCTGTCTACTCATATATTTCCACATAATATTGTTTTGTTCCCATTTCCATGCCCATAATTCCTGCCTCTTTTCTACTGTCCTGATGTTATAGTTTTTCTGTACCCATTTATCCTATTTCTTTCTCTTCTGCTTTTACCCTCTACTCACTTGAGCAGACATTTCTGTGTTGAATCTTGTTTGTTTGTCTGGGGAGCAGAGGATGAAGAACTGTAATTCAGTGGTGTCCTATCTGAGATCTGCCAAGGTGATCTGGGAAGATTAGTGAACTTAAGGTGAAATGGGTGGTGGCACAAATACAAAAACTTTGGTGGTCTCTTCACCATGTCTTCATAGTACCTACAGTGTATGCTGCTTTGACTTAAAATATTTTTGAAAGTTAAATTTTCAGTTTGCAGTTCCAAAAATCGTAACAATTGGCAACAGATTTCCAACAGTGGCCTCAAAAGAATGAATGCGCTTTGACATATTTCTTTCTTCTTTTTAAGTAAATGAAACAATTAGTCCAAATGAAGCACTTCATCACTGAAACCCAGAGGAATTTCTTGGCTGCTGAAAAATCATGAATAATAAAGAAGAGGGTGCAGACAGGAAGGAGGGGTCATGAGAGTAGATAATCTATGGGTGACAAACAAAAGCCAATTTCAAGGACTCTTGAGCTGGGTTAACTTCTGCTGAAATGTTCAGTTTCTGTTTCAAAGTGTTCAGTAAGCCAAAAGTGGAGCTTCTGCAAGTGGAGCCAAAAGCGGAGCTTCTGCAAAGTCCTTCATCCACTCATTTTATTTCTGTCTTAAATAACTATTTATATTCCTGTTTAATGTAAAACACTGTCAGGGGAGATCTTTATTTCTATTAGTAAAAAGCTTATTCTCATGCAAATGTAGCTTGAATTGTAAAAGGATGAGCTGAGCTTTCTACTTTTCCTTTTTCTGTTAACCCTATTTATTTAATTTTGCAATCATCTTGGACATCTCCACCACTTTTTTCTGTTTGCTTAGCATTAGACCTGTCTGATTGTAATTGCTTAGGGCACAGGCTCTGTGGACTGCTGTAGGTCATACTTACTTTATTGGCAGTCTTTCACTGGTTAGGGCCTTCGTTCCTGAGGGATGTGACAAGGCACAGCAATAACACATAAACCATATATATGTGTATCTGTGTGTGTATCAATATCAGTCAGGATCTATGTGTAATCTCAGTATTATCTGATGCCACTTACATTCTTCTCACCATGGAAGAAAAGTATCTGCCTTTAAAATCCTGGGATTTGCAGTGGTGTTGAGGTAGCTGTTCAGTGAAAGATATTTTAAGAAAGTAAAATCTGTATCTTGTAGAAGAAGATGCTGAAATGCAGTTAAATGACTTTGCATACAGAACATTTAATGAAGAATGAAACAGAAATACATATACGTGGTCCTTCAGCTCATTAAGGAGAAGTGTTAAATCAGGTATAGTTTGAAGAGGTGCGGTTCTAACAGGTAGATTAAAAAATATCTGACTACGAAAAAGCAGATATTTTGCTACCATGCATCTCATGTAAAGGACACAAAACACAATTCTGCATTCTTTCTACATGCTAAAACTGTATTCTTGGTGCTTAGGACTTCAACGGGGGTGGACAAAAAGGCCTCATGGTTTGAAACAGAAGAAAAGGGGAAAGAGAGCATACTACTGTTCGGCTGAAATTTTGTCCATCCTTATAACCTGGTTTTGGTTTGCACAGAACAGGAGTTGTCTCAGGACAGTGTCTGCACTTGTCACTATTTTATATTTTAGGGAATAGTCGTGTGGGTGGGTAGCACAATAGAACAATTTGTAAACTCGGTTACTCTGCCACTGAGCATGCCCTAATGGTTTCAAACCTACTCAGAGAAATAGGCCAGACTATGCCAGAAAGTCCCAATATTGCAAAGGTACAGCATATCATTTTATTGTACATTCCTAAAGCTGTTTTCTTACCTGTTACAAAATTATAACCTACAATAATGCTGCATGAAGTGTCCTTAAGATCTGCTGCGCCAGTCACCCTTCAGATGCTGCAGGGCAAACACACTGCTTTTGTAACTTAGAGAAGTTTGCATGAGGAAGGAATTTGGTCCATTTTCACTAACTATAATATAGTGTTCTTTGCAGCTTCTCAGGTGTATAATTCTCGTAGCCTTCCTTCATGGAGTAAAGGAGATGAATTTTAGAAGCAGTAGATTTTACAGATCTCAGGACATTTGCCCTAACCATTATTTTGGTCTGAGTAAGTAGGCTCTCTGGCTAACTTTCGTTTGTGGGGAATTGTATCACAGACATGTTAACAGCTATACCCCAATTCAAATATGCACCACTAGGGATTGTCTTCAAGACTAATAAGTTTGCTATTGTTTCCTATCTTAAAAATTGTGGTAAGTAATAAAAATTTAAAAAAGAAAATAAAAATAAGCTTGGGGTCACAGTGCAGCTGCATTCTTGAGAATTCAGATGGAAAAAATAACACCCAAAAAAGACACCTGAATGATTTTGGACATGAAAGAAAATGTAAAAGGCCCTCAATGTCATCAGGTTTAATAATAACTTAGATTTGTAATCATCTTTCCTGGTGATGACAGACAGAAGGATGTTTTGTTGGAACCTGGTTCTGTTCTGGGAAGTCCATAAATCCTTTTTTAACTATATGCACTATTATATGTATTTTTTCCTGTGTATTTTTACCCTCTATAGCCATCTAGCTAATTTTGAAAATGTATTCCCCCTGAGCTAAAATGGAAGGAAAATGAAACAGGAAAAAAAAGGGGAAAGAAATAGAAATCTCTAAATGAAAGATTTATTTTAAGGTGCTAAAGCAAAAAGGTGAAAGACTTGGAAATGGGGAAAGAAAACTTGAAATACAGTGAATCACAAGCAGGAGTATCACTGTAGAAATTATTAACAAAATTGCTTTCCAGCTTTTCTACCATTTCATCTCAGCAAGCCACAATACCAAATTGTCAGCATAGTTGTAGGACAGACGTTTTAGTGTCTCTTTCACAATTCTGTTTTAGGGCTATGGAAGAGACATCGCAATTTGTATTTAATTCTTAGACACACATGTGCCTTTTCCCAACCAATAGAGAATCGACTATGCACTTTATTATTTTCTTCAGTTTTCTCAGCAGGGAGGATTAGCCTCTTTACATTGGAAGACCTCTGTCTGTGGTGTATGCGTGTCAGAGCCTTCCCACCTGCTTTTGACAAGCTGAGTGAAATCTATCAGTAAGTAACATAATTTTGCCATAAAATAAAAATTGTATATAATCAGGACTAATTGAATAAGTGAACTCACAGTTCAATTTGATCAAAACTATGAGTAATATTAATCTGGTATTAACAGTTTATCAGCTCAACATTTATTAATGTTTATATGCTAACCGATGAAAATGTTTCACATACGAACTAGGTATTTTTCTGTTCATAATTAAATGTTTGCCCATGTAATATTTTACCAGGGGAATAAAGAGTAGCTTTATGTTGATCCAGGTTTTCAGTAACCTGGAAGAGCTGTGCTGTATTAAAACAGTTGTATTCAGTCATAAACATCAGTCTTAAACCAGTCTTGCTCCCACTGTGGGAACATATTATTGTGTGCAAGGGCCACTCTGCTACATTGTCATATCATCAAAGATTGTAAGGCCAAATTATTTCATACACTACAGAATACTTTCCATGGATGCCCTTGTAATGTTAAGATTTAAAAGCTCCATAGGCAGATACTAAAAACAGACACTGCTGCGTTGTCTAAATGATACCACTGATGCAGTAGGAAGGAGAGAACACAGGGCTACCCAAAACTGGATACCGAGTGGAATCTGAGCAACAGACTGTATGACATACATACTGTTAGACTGAATGTAAGGTAACAATCTGACAAAATTTATAGTAAAACTAGCCAAATTCAGGCAGCTTTCTTATGACACAGTAAAGACCATGAAGCCTCACAAAATATACCATGATCATAGAATGTGTTCAAAATACCTTTCAGATAGTATTTTAGTTCTGTTCCTACAGAGACTCAACAACTTGGCTAATTTTGACCATCACACATGACCAGAGAGGTCTCAATTTTAAGCCTGCCTATTTAGCACTGAAAGAAATACCTTTAGCAAAAAATGTAAATATTTGATTTCCATATGGTCTGATCCAATTAAGTCAAATTGGTGTCTTTGGATTAATTAAAAAGAGGTTCTCAGCTCAGTTATTTGAGTGCTCAGTCAGAATAATTGCCTGGAAATTAGGATCAAAGGCTTTTGGTTTTCTTGACATCCTTGAAGTTATATACACCACATAGGTGCATTGGGTGTAGGAGACTGTTTTTGAGTCCTACCATGATTTGGGGTATTTTTTCTCCATCTCTGCTGTTCATGCATCACTAAATCTTCTGGGTAATGTTTCTCACAAGAAGAGAGGGAAAGGAACACACCAAGGTACATACCAAGAAAGTAAAAAATTTTAATGTCTTGTATGGCATGATCTTCTGTCTTTTCTTATCTGGCTAATAATAACAAAATTGTTGGGCTCTTCAGATTATTATCTGTTTAAAGCTTCTGGAAAGTCCCTGGTTTTATCAGCATTAATTGCTTCCAGTGGGACTAAGCACTAGTAAAGGGAAGTCTTCACATCACCAGGGACTAATTAAGACAAGTGCAAAGGAAAGATAAGTAGAATGAAATTTGTTATTATTCTTAATCTTGCTATTTATTGTGTTCTGAGCCTAGCACACTTTTCTGTTTCTTGCTTGTAACAGTATTTATAAGTGTTATAAACATTGTCTAATTTGGAGTACTTTTTTTTCCTTCATCCATCCGTATTTTTCATGTATTTACATAAGTGCTAACAGTTAGCTTTTGGTTTTGATGCTTCTTTTAGTGGGAAGCCACAATTGTAAAGATCAAGTACACAAACAGTTTAGTGTCCTATTCATGGAATACAGCTGCCGCCGAATAGCTTAAACTTGATTTTTCCATAGTGACTTTACCTAGACACATATGGGAAAACATAAAGTATGCAGTAGCTAAAGAGGAATATATTATTTATTTCATTTTTTTTCCAGTAGCTGTCGTCATGTTTACAAATTTAAGTGGACTACACTCCCTCATTATTTTGCATTTTTGAAAAATCAGTGATGGAGAGATGAAAGAATAAGATAGTTTAGCCTTGTAATAGGTTCATACTCTTTATAGTATACTAGGTGTACAATATTAGGTATAGCGGTAAGTGTTTGGTATTTATATATGTGAAAACAGTGCATCTAAGATTAACAACCTTAGATTCCAGAAGTTCTGCAGCCAACATAGCTCTTCAGGATAGCAGCATGAACTGGTCAGTTTACTTTCAGCGATACGACAAGGGGAAATTTGGGGTTTTTTTCTGGATATTAAAATTTCTAAAGGCTCATGAGGGTCTGGTTTAGTTTAATACATAGCTTTCTAATGTAACACTGTTTAATCTCTAAAACCATTCATTTTTCAATGGTGTAAGAGTAGAATACCTCACTGCAGTCTCTCTCCAGGGCAGGAACAAAATATAAGTAGTGAAAATATATGAGAATAATCTATATGTAGAAAGCAGAATGATCACTCCTCATTGTGGTTCCTGATTACCTAACTTGCCAATCACACATAGTATTTTCCTTATTGGACTTAAGTTTCACTGACCTCAGGACCAGATGACATGGTGAACTGTACAACTTGAAAGTTTAATTCGTGCTTTTCCGTGTATATTCTAAGAAGAAACAATCTGATCATATATATATATATGTATATAAGAAATGTAAGAAAGAATATATTTTAAATTCAATAAAATATTCCATTCCATTCCATCACATTAAATGTTTCCAGAAAAGTATGTGCTTTGAAAGGCATTTTTTTGATTGTAATATTGTAATTACTGTTTGCTTCTGTTCTGAAATATTACACCATCATATGTGCACCATATACACCAGGTAGAATCTCCTGTTGTTTAATATCTCTTTGTATGCAAGCGACCTACTGATAACAAGTTTCTGAGTATTTCTTTCCTTGAACAACTGTGCATCTCTCGTTTAGTTTTGACCATCTCTCCCAATTTGTTTTTGGGACTTGTATGCTAGACTGTGTCAAAATTGTTGTTATGCCATACAAATATGTATTGTAATCCTCCTACTCTTCACCAGGCCAGTTGTAAACAAAAGAAAGTAAGCTAGGTAAGCATTTAATTTTGATAAATCTTTGCTTTTTAGCTTACACTACAGTAGGTGCCTGTAAATTGTAATATTTTTTCTAGATGTTTTCGCAGATAGTCAAATTATGTTGTCTGTACTATAATTTCCTGAGATACCCTTTTTTTCCCCTTTTCTTTTTTAAAGATAATTAGGGTGGTTGATTTGCTCCAGTTTTTTGGATCTTCACTTAGCTCAGAGACACAGAAAAGATTGAACTTAATCAGGTCACACTGTGCTCGGAGGCCAGACCAAGAATAAAAGAACAGATAACATGTATCTCTGATTCCAGATATATAACACATACCACCTGATTCCAAATTTATGTTATTACACACTGGCCCTGAAATCTATTGGAACAGTACTAATCTCTTTATACTTCCATCCATGTCATTATTTTAGCTGTATAACCAGAGATTCTGGAAGCAGGTTATAAGCTTTGAAAACGTCCACTAAAGTTAACTCCTCAGCTGTTATCAGTGGCTTACTGGCATTTTCTGACATTATGATTTACAAGCCTGAGGTCAGGCAAATACCGTGATTGATTCCTACACTTAATAAATGCCTTTCTGCCTCTGGTGTGCAGCTACTCTCTAACCAGTCAGCCCTGTCACCCTCTTCTCAGCTATTTCAGCTCAGAAGGAGAAAGCAGGCCTGATCACAGGGAGTCATGCTGAGGCACAGAGTGAACAAGGACCTCAGTAATGGCCAAACTTGCAGAAATTTGTGACCACATGAAGAAAGGACTCCAGACAGGAGGACTTAGGGAGGAGAAATCCAAGCTCTGAGTAACACTAAAGAAATAGGAAAACACTGCTGTAAAGAACCAGAAAAAAAGCATGGGTTTTCTGAAAGACATCAGCAATTATTCTTCTACTGGAATCATTAAACCTCACTGTAATTAAGTGAAAAGCCTGTAATGTTCACATATTCATTTGTATAGGAATTCCTTGAATATTTTGTTTAGCATGTAGAGGCATAGCTTAAGTTTGCCAATGATATGAGACCGTCTTTGGTTTATTTTTCACTGGGGACTTCTACACCACACAGACTTTCTGTTTGACCTTTACATTTTCTTCAGAGGACAAGAGGTTGAAGTCTGCAGGATAACCAGAAATACCCAATGTGGCACAGCTGCTCTGGAGAAAACCTAAACTGCTTTTGAGCACAAGAAATAGTAAACATCTGGGGATCATTTGAAACTGTAGCTGCTCACTCACTATGGAAGACATGAAAGAAGCAGTTAATGTTTCTTTTCTGGGTAGGGGATTGATCTTTATCACCACTTTCCCTAAACTGTATTAATAACAATCACCAGGGACAGGAGAAGTACGCATATTTTAAAAGGCAGCAGTAGTTGCCCCAGGTCACAGAAGTAAAGGAGAAATTTGAATCTGAGTTTTACTTGTTTTCTATCCAGGAGCATGATCCTCTTTTGTTGGAAATAATTTCTGTGTGAAGTTTGTCTGAGGTTTGTCTAAGGATACATGCAAATAAATCAAGTTAACAACAAGAAGAAAGAAAAAAATCCCTCCTGTAAGGTCTTCAAAAGAATTCTTTCTGTACTGTGCCAAAAAGAACCATAAATTATTTATTTATTTATCTATTTCTTTATTTATTTGTCAATAGAGCTTTTACTGTTTTATTTAAAAAGTATTTTGAGCTATATTTGAAAGTAGTTCTTGCTTTGTACATTTGGTCTAGTATTTTCTATACCAGGTCACTGAGGCTAATTCCATCTGTGATGCAAATAATCTCTATAGCACCCAGACAACTGTCCTCCAGCCAACCATCAGACATGGCTGGCTTTGTGTGGAAACCAAGTAGAGGAGGAGCAGAGATGGTCTTCTGAAGACATACCTGGTGAGATCACTTGACCATAGTGGTATGAAATATCACTGTGGGAGTACGTCCTTGTTATGCCCACAGGAGCATGTAAAGTGGGACTATGGAATCCTCACTCATGTCTGTTCTGCATGATTCTTACTCTTCCTTTTTCAGTCCCCACTGATCAAAGTTAAGTGGAAAGGGATGGCATCCAGTTCGTCAGAGCTGTCACTTTTGTTGAAATACTGCAAGTACCATGGCACAAGCTGGCTCAGGAGCTGGCCCATCTGTTGCTCAGCAGTATTTTCCTTCTGTAGAAGATAAGGTCTTCTAGATCATCCATACCTATTGGATGCTCTTGAAGAGGGTAAATAAGCAGAGGAAGGATTGCTCAGAGGGGCCGCAGAATTTCTGTCAATAAAGGTCCACAAAACTCAACAGGACAGTCTCTGAACAATCTGTTCTAACTTTAAAGTTCACCATGCTTTGAGCAAGGGTTTTAACTAAATTACATGCAGTGGTTCATTCCAACTTAAATTATTCTATGATTCCACTTTCAGTAGTAGAAATTGTATAACTCAGTAGCAGACCTGAAGTCAGAAGTAGTAGGGAATCCTGCTGGCTGCAGAAGGACCTGCCTTGGTCAGTAACAGCTACTTAACTAGAATAGTCTTTTCCCTGGCCTCTGAGCTCAGCAGGTTACATTCCTACCTGTCTAATAAATGAGTTGGGTTTCTTGGTTGGAGACTTTTCAGGGCCAAATACAACTGTCAGGCATGCCTGAGCTCAGAATTCACCTGGGATCCCTAATGCTTGACAGCCACCTGCTCTCCCATCAGTGAATCTTCAAGGATGGCAAGGTCTAATGTCAATCCTAGACTGGAGGAACAGTGGAATCCAAGAGCTATCCCCCAGAGCTCTTGCAGTAGGGGAAAAACCACCGCCCTTCACTCCCAGCTTGCTCCAGAGTGTCATCCCTCCTTTTTCTCTTTTAGAAGATGTGCAGGGTTGCTCCCTCTTTTTTCCTTCCTTCTTCTTCCATTCCCATAATAAAAGATGAAGCCTTCCTAGGTTTTTTTGTACAGAGCCTCAAGATCTAAGGGAATCTTTTTTCTTTTTTTTTTTTTTTTTTTTNTTTTTCTATGTCTGTAAATGAAAATTTGGGATCATGCCATTAAATTCTTACTGAGGAAAGTTTGATATACTGCTTTTGCTGATGTGGCAGAAAAATGCAAGCGCTAGTCTAAATTTTTAGAAATTCCTCTGTTTGTAGCAAGAACTAATGTATGGAGTGAATTTGTCATCTCAACAATCTTAATGTACCCCTAAGGTCTTTATGTACCTTCAGAATGTTGTCTTCGAAAAACTTCACTTTTCTAAACTTTGAGAATGTAATAATGTACAGATATCAAAAGTGATGCAAGATATTAATATTGTAGGAGATTTTCTAAACTTTTATCGACTATTTTTAAAGGAACCTTTTCTGCACAGTGATGGTAGGGCAAATTTCCAAAGCAGCATACTTGAGTCTTGCTGCTGTTACAGATATTAGTGGATGTTAGTTGGTTGAGTCCCCCTGTGGTGCTTTGAAAGGGTACACTTGTGTGTATAATAAATTAGTTTGTTTCCTTGTTCACAGATTTTTGAGGAGTAGAACTACAAAAGCATTCCTTTCCCTAAGACAGAGGCAAGGCCCACATTCCTTCCAAATGGGGTATTTCTTTGCTGCACCTGGAAAGAATGCCAGGATCCCAGCTGATAAAAATTCAATTTCAGTGAAGTCAGAGGGGAACATGAAATCACCGAAGGAACAGACCACATATAAACCCAACAGCACAAATTAAGGAAAGGATCTTATCTGTCACAGACTAATTGGCTGGGGCCTACTGTTTCACATATCTGATCTCTCCCTGCTGTTCAAAGAAATAAAACAAATCTGTGCCAGAAATAATTTATACTTATATGTGTATTCTGTTCATAGATTACAATATGGCCTGCTTCCTATTGAAAGCATCACCACTGATTTAAAAAGGGGTTGTGTGCATCTTCACTAAAGTAAACAGTATTTGTAAAGTTAGACACCATGCCCATTCATTGGGTCTCATGTCAATAAGGGTTTTAAGTGCTCTATTATTTTGAAAGTCAGTTTAATGACTGCATACTATAAAAGTTAAAGCAATTATATGTAATGCATAATGAACAATATCACTTCCAAATGTTCACATGTAATGCATGTCAGATTTCAGTTGAAAAACAAAACAAAACATAACATAACAAACCCCTCAAGGTTGCAATCTGCTCTTTAGAAGAGCCACATGTAACCTCAGAACCTCAAAGTATCAGCTGGTTTCTGTGCATGATCAGAGCAGTGGAATCTATGCCATATTTTGTGCTTTATTTTCTTGAATCTGGCTGCAGTAATGATCAGATGTGCACTCCTGCCAGATGCAGTCAGTGTTTGATCCACATACAGATCAGTGATTTGATCTATACTTTTTTTTTTTCCTCATGGTATATCTCATTCGGACATAATTTTTGTACAGGATGTAACAAAGACAGATGTGTAAATAAGGAATGACCTTTTCTAAAATGTATCTCTGGTTGTTCTTATATGAATTTTGGTAAAAGGAAAACATCTGTAGACAGCAAATGAGATCAAGAACCATTGCACCCTTCTACTGTAAGAAGTACCCTTTTGTGAAACATCCGAAATCTGTGTACTTTGGACAAATAAAGGAAGCAGATTTGCACCTTTCTAGAAGGAAGAGGAGAATTGGTCAATCACAGTAGCCATCAATACCTTGCCTTTGTCAGAAGAGGCTCTTGAGGAGGCCAGTTATTCTCATTCCAGTTCTTCAGCACAGATTTCCATGCTTCTGCTGTTCTTATCCACACCTGGCGCCTTCTTTAGCATACAGAATTATTTATTTATTTATTTATTTATTTTTTTTTAGTTAGAACCGTAGATGTAAGTTACCATAGTAAACTGAGCTTGTACTTTTCAGAAACTGCTTACCTGTCCCTTCTGGCTCACCTTTTCTTTCCCCAGAGGCAGTGGCACACAGGAAAGAGGTAGGGCTAAAGGCAAGGATCGCAGCTGTCTCAGCTGTTGAACTCTGGTCTGTTTGTATTCTGAAGTTGGCACGCTGAAATTATACACCAGTTCAGCCAAAGAAAAGTTCCAAATAACAATCATTTAATATAAAAAGGACAGTGGGAAAGACTGGTTAGACCACTCAGATGTCTCAGGCTGGATTTCTCTGAATTTCTCCTTTGCAGATAAACCTATTCATATGAGAAGTATGGCCTCAGGCCCTGAAGTTTTGAACACTTGATCAAAATGCACTGATCGTAATTTTGCTGAAGATTGCTATATTTCTGGAAAAGTTCATATGGTTTGAGGATTTTTTTTACACCTACAGAGATGTTGTAATCTTCAGTTCTGAAGCAAATCAGCTTCCTAGGAACTTTGCAAATATTCAGACTAGTTTCATGTTAAGTTGCTTAAGAATATTCCCTTCAAATATATAGACCAACAATACTCAAGCAAGGGTTCACATTTGGAAACAAAACCAATATATTGAAATAAAATTTTATGTATGGAATTTTATTTAATGTGACATTAATGTGATTTTAAGTAAAGCTGACCAACAGGGCAAAGCAAATGCTTGAAAGAATTTTTATTTTACTTCTTTGCATATAGTGTGGTTGGTATTAACTGCTTTTCTTAGTTTAATAATAAGGGTGGGAAGAGGCCAAGCACTGGGCTATTAATTTAAAAACTAACTCAGAAGAATTAGTCACAGGAGAGCAACTTCAGGGTGTCTGGTACATATCAGCATTTTATTTCATTGTAACAAAAATATTGCACATGGATTCATAAAACACATTTGTTGTGTTTTCTTTTAAGTTTCACGGTTTGTTCTTTCTTTTAAAACCTGTGGTAGGTCAGAATTAATGATCGCAATTTCCTTTGCTAATGACCTCAAATATACTCTTTTTAAACCCAAGTAGATGCCTTTTTAAAAAAGGGCAGAAGGGTCTTCTAGCAATATCAAGATAAAACATGGAAAGACACTTCTAAATTATGTATCTACATTTGTATTAAAAAGTGTAGTAAGGCTCAAAAGAATTATTTTAATCTACTGCAAAATATATTTAGTGTTCATGGCAAAATGTATTTATATGTAGATAGTCTTTGTACAATGATACTAACATCATTTCAATGTTACACGTGAGATTACAGAAAAATGCAACGATTACAGGAATGTAACAGAAAATCAGATTTTTTCAGTATTTGTTATCACTCATGTTTTCCTGGTCAATCTTTGTCCCTTGACAGAGAGGAAGGAACACCACAATCCATTCTTTTAAGTAGGATTTTGTCATTGTATAAGCTGGTTGCTGGCTTTCTGTATTTTAAAGGGTCCAACAGAGTAGTATAAGGATTTGTCAGTGTTCTCGGCATGAACTTCATGAATATGTGTATAGGGGACATAACTCTGTGCAAAGCCATTTGTATCCTTGGACAGCTTGAAGGTATTTTCACACTACAAAGTTATGTTACTGGAGATTTTCTACCCGCTTATGTCACAGTTTAACGTAATCTGTAGCGAAGTTAGGGTTTTGTCATATTTTATTTTTAGTATTTAGGGCATATGATCATTATTAATCCGATTCAGACTAAGTGTGAATAAATTCCACAGGCCTATAGGCCAGAGATATATCAAGTGACTTTGCTCTACAAAGATGAAGGAAGTAAATTACTTCTTGCATTGTGAAGTTTAAGGCTGTGATTCTGGAACTGTAAATACAAAGTCTCTGCTGATGCACACAGTGATGCAAATATGATCTGGATCAGGCATAAGAATACAGTTGCATTTCGGTTAGTGAGTCAGCATGTTTAGTTCTACTGTTATGCTGTCTGTATCCTTTTTGATACTCTTTAAAAACATGCAAACACTGCAATAAAACAAAAAATGCCAGGTCTGTGCAGTGAGTCTCTACCACACAGATAAGTTGTGCTGTGTGGATGTAGCAATTCTGAGCCAGTAGTCTGTTTGGTCTGTGATTTAAGAGGGAAACAAATGCCTAGGAAGACTATGTGATTAATGGACATCTTCTTCATCACTGTCTAGACAGGAGTGTGGACGTATTTATCTTTATTTATCAGCCACATTAGAGAAGACACAAAACTCTAGCTACAGCTGACCTGTTACCAGCAACACTTGTGCTAGCACAGCAGAAGGCCAAGAAGGATGATTTCCAAGCTCATAGAGACCCACTCCGATAAATGTCTTATGAGAGGAGGTGGGAGTGGGCAACTCAAACAGCTTAATTCAAGTGAGCAACATCATTCATTAGAAATTAAAATAAGCATTTTTCTCTTAGTGAAAAGAGAGTCCCAGTGTGATAGGTGTGTTTTGATGATGAAAATGCTGTATTTGAAGCACTCTAGTTTCCTCTTTTTTTTTTCCCCTTCCAAATGGCAGCTTCACATTTCATCAAGGTTGCATCAACACTTCATCTTTCTAAGAAAGATTAATAGTGTGCCATAAAGTTTCCTGTGTCTGCGTCTATCTGAGAAGCCTTTATAACCTTATCTTCTCAGCAGGACTTCTTTTTTTTTTTTTTTAACCCAACAAAAGCAACAGAAAGGGTCTGCCCTAGTGACCTTGGCCAGTCTCTTTCTAGAGTCACAGCAGCTTCTCTTCTGAGTGGAGGTAGCACTGTACTGTCAGAGGTGGCTGCTTTTTAATTAATTTGGCACTCTTTGTGAAAGGAAGACCTAGATAAAGGTAAGACATTCCATGATTTTTTTCAAAGGAAGTGACTAATAATCAAACTGTTTCTTGATTGAAGCCAGTCACAAGCTTTAAGAGGAGCTGAGGTAGGGTACTAGTTGATATTTATGAAAAATCTATCCCTGCACTGTTGAGTATAAACAGGAATCAAGTGTATCTTCCTTTGTTTACCCCTTAATGTCTTCCTAATTCCTGGTTTCCTAGTTAATAATAACTGAAAAGACGTGTTTCGTCTCTCCATTTTCAAAGCATGGAAGTGTCAATGAACTCTTCCCTTGTGTTAACACATGGAAATACTGTTTTTACTTGGTATCTATTGCATGTTAGTTTCTGGAACCTGCACGAAGTCTGGATGCATTTATTTTCAGCTGCTGTTTACATAGTTTCTCTGGAACTTGTTTTAATGATGTGCCGTTTAATTCATCTGCAGAACAAAACATCCTTTTATTGGGGTTGCGCAAATAACTTTAAATAACTGAAAAGTGAAATGCCATTTAATTGTGGTTTTTTACCTTCCTTTTTGAGTGTCATTTTTGTGAATGGGAAACATTTTCATGCATTCCTAGATAGCTAAACACATGCAGATTTTTTTTTATTTAAATATTTATTTAGTTAAATACGTTTGCTATTGGATTTTCTGTGCAAGTGCCATCCTGGGGCAGTTTATTTTAAGACACAATCTTTCCATTGCAGGCACCTGCACAAAAGACATGTCTATTAAGAGCACAGGTCTGATTTTTGAACTTTATTTCTTGTTCTCAGACACAACACATATCCCACCCTATCATACAATTTGAAAAGATCCTTTGAACAAAAAATCCTTCATGCACAAATAGTGTTTTGGGTTTTTTTAATTTATTTTTTTATTAAGCTCATTATTACTGATGAGGGGCCTGGTCATAATCCTGGAAGCTTTACTACTTTTTGTTTGCCCTGGAATGAACAAAAATATAACCTGTGATGAGTGGTAGATCTGTACTTTCTTGTCAACTGTCTTTTCAAGAACAGAGTAGTAATTAGTCCATCCTCACCCCCTAGCTCTTCTAATTTTCCTGTTTCTGCGCTGTCTCAATCTTTGATTTCTGAAGTATTTTCCTCAAATAAGAAAAAAGTGTTAGATAGTAGCCAGTATAGAAACAAGCTTTGATGCTTTAAGGATGAGCATGAGTATGTATTTTCCATCCCATGCTTCCAAGACCCAGCTAATGCTTGTTTGTGTCCCACAAAGCCCACAGACTCACAGCACACAAACAGATATAGCAAAGCAGGGACTAAGCAGAACTGCTTCAAAGGCCTTTTTGTGAAAATATGGACAATGCTATAAAACTAACCTTGTGTTAACCTACCGAAGAACAGAGGACAAGAATTCTGAATGCAAAAATATAGAGAGATGTGTGAAAGGGAAAACTTATACAAAAGTAGGCAGACTGAATAAAACTATTTATCTTTAAGCCACACAAGTCATGGTAATTAAATTAGGTCAGGGTGGCTATAAAGCTACAAAAAGCAGGCTGTAACTAATTTAGAAAGAGACAGAGAAGACCTGAAAAGAAAACAGATTGACAGCCCCCTATTATTTTTTATCTAATCAAGGCAACAAAACTTAAGAAAGAGGAAAAGGAAAAAAAAATCCACAAAACACGTTGATTTATCAAGATTTTCTCTCAAACCATTAGGATAGACAAAAACACATAGTCACATCTATGATGTGTGGAGGTTTTCACATTGTTGTTATTGCCAACTGAGGTTTACGTGCGTGCAGATTTTACCCCTGAGAAAAACAGAATAATTCAATGCCTTAAAGTTTAGAAAGTGGTAGAGAGTATAACAAAAGATAAAACTTATCTGAGCTTTATCATTACAGACTCATTTCACTGAGCATCTGTATCATCTGCTGCTATGTGAAGAGAAATCCTAAACATCTGTGAAAAGAGGACAATTAGACTTTCATTTAAAACTGTTTCTTTATAAAACCCACCTGCCAGTTCATATTAAAACAACCCTCTTTGAAAATAGTTTCCAATATTTGCTTTGAATGTGCCAGGTTGTATAGGGTGTGGAAACTACCATTCCTGGAAGTTAAGAAGGGAGAATTAAGACTTATCTAGAGGTGTGGATCCAGGCTCATTAAAGAAGATTTAAAATAATATTTCAGTTGATTCCTACAATGGTTTTCATTCTCCAAGTGATTAGAAAAATTAGCATTCTAAGGCTGTCTGAAGGGTGAAGAGGACTGTGTGAACAAGATGGGGGAAGGGAATAGACAAAAAGCCCGGCTTGGTTTGTGTTGGTGTTTAATAGCAAACAACCCTTTCCCACCCCGCTCCTCTTTTATGCCTGTTTTAGTTTTAAGTAACTTCTAAAGGGTTTCCAGCAGCAGATGACGCTCAGCCACTACATTCATCTGAAATAAGATACGAACTTTGCCCTGTGAAGAAAATATTTGAGGTTTTCAACACAATTAAGGGGTTGCAAATTCTCTGTGAAAATGGAAAATCCCTCCCATTTCTACCAAGAGGTCCCCAAGGGTGAAGTTTTGACCCCAGTGAAGTCAATGGAAACTTTGCCCTCTTTCATTAACACAAGAGTCATCCCTCATCCCATCTTGCACTTGTGACAATGAAATGTGGATAGTAAAGAAGAAACTGTCTCACTGGGATATTGCCATTAGGCAACACCTTTTCCAGTTGATGACAGAGAGAGAAATGATCAGAAAAATATTCCCAAAAATGCATAAAGTCAGAAAGGCAGGGAAAAAGCAATGTTAAGGATTTCTTCTTGCCAGAATCTGACCCTGGGTCTGGCCTGATAGATTGAAGGTAGTGAAAGAAGGAAGAAAAATCATTTGAAAAGCACTCTAAGGGGGAGAGTGGACTCTTCACTGCAGGAAAATGTAGTATAGAGAACATAAGCAGTCAGAGCTGGTTTATCACTTCTTCAGAGCTGAACTGGTGCCAGTAGACGGGGTTTATTTCTGTTTGAGAGAAGAGGAAGCTCTCACCCTTCAACTTGAAGAGAACTCAAAACTCTTCTTCAATAGGAAGACAGAAGTTCAGCAAAAAGTTACAAAATCAATTAACAGGACCTCAGAGCATTGGCCCAGAATTTGGCCCAAACACAGGCTCAGAGATTCCCAGAGTTTTCGTACCAAAACTTGTTAGTTGAACCTTCTCTTTCCTCTTTATACTTCCCCTCCCCCACCTGCCTCCTCATCTATCTTCTTCCTCCCCATCATTCCCTGCTTCTGACTCCACATGCTTTGTGCTGCTGCCCAGTCCCCAGCTCCTCCTTGAACATCTGCTGTCACTGGCGGAGGCTCCAGGGATGGTTCTCTGGCTCTGTCCCAAGCTGAGCCAGATCAGGACAGCAGAGTTTAATTTCTCCATCTCTAATGCCCTTCTCATCTTTACTGTACAAGTGTACAAATGTTAACACTGCAGACTTTTTTTCCTCATCTGTCACTTTAAGTCACTTATGTATAAAGAATTACTAGCAGAATGGGTCTCCTCCAAGGACACAGACATTTCCTCTTGACTTGTGCAATATTGAAATAAGATACATTGTGGAGAGGTTAAGGTCACAACATTTTCCTCCAAATTTTTCCTGCTTTGTGAACAGAACACTTTTGGGAACTTGCTGGAGTAAGACACAGAGCAGAAGCCTACTCTATGTTATGACAGAACTTTCAAGCTCACCTTGGCAGGCCCTGGTTTGAAATGTTGTAAGGCCACTTACTGTTGTCCTAAATTCACAAGGAAGGTAGGCCACTGTTTTCAGAAACGTATGTCTGACATTCTGTCTTACTCCTTTACTTGAGATCTTACTTAAGTAATCTTTTTGTGTGCTTAATGGTTCTGAATATATCAGAAACTGCCAATGGACATGGAGGCACTAAGATAAGAAAGTGTTGTTACCAGGTGCAGAGTCCTGCTAAAACTGGCCAGCCAGAGAGTAATATAGAACCAGATTTTTAAAGATAAACCACACACTCAGGTCTGAACTCCAAGATTTCAGTATAGCAATTTACTGCTCTGTGCAGTGTGCACATGTAGCCAATATGAGTGGAGGGACTGAATTAAACCTGCTGAGCATTGACAGGTTGGTTTTTACTTCATTTTTATTGCTTATAGGTAAAAGGGGACCTGCCAACCTACTACAGATTCTGCATCTATAGAATTTGGACCATAATATATTATACTTTATTATGCTTGCTTAAAAAAATTCCTCCTATTTAACTAGAAGCTGTAGTTTCTATTATTTTTTTCTATTTTATACTTTGGATAAATTGGAGATGGCACAGAGCAGTGCAAGAGCAACAGCCTTTAGAAGCTTTCTCCAAAATTAGAGATTGTGAAATACTTTCCAAACATCTGCATGAACAGTGCTACATCGACCTTCCAGCCAACTGGTTAAAAAGAGTGGCCTTTAATCTAAACTGTGTTCCTTGGGATTTCTTAATGTAATTAGCTCTTCATCTTCGTTTTATACTTTGCCAGTGGTCATTACTTCTGAGTCTTTTCCACTAACTGTTTCTTGCAGTTTTGGCATGATGCTGTGTGCTTTCATTGCATGGGGATCTCCTCAAACAAAGGAAAGTTATGAGACTGTCAGATCAGATTTCATGTATTACTCTTGGCATTGCACTCACTAAACCCAGCACACAGTGAATTTTGAAAGCCTCTGATCTTTTATAACCATTTCCAGTCTTTTACATACATTTTAAGGTTCCTCATCTGCAGTCACTGGGAATGTGATTATTAAAGCTGAAGTAATTTGGATATTTTCTTTCTGTAAAGATATATAGAGTGATCCATTACACCATAAATCATTTCTAATGTTTCATTATTCTTCTGCTAGAATTCCTATTGTTTTAAGACTCTGAATTTATTTCTCCCTCCCCTCTCCTTTTTTTTTTTTTTTTTTTG
>VZRU01003704.1:82399-98396 GCA_013398155.1 Pedionomus torquatus
TTTGTGCTAGGGATATATAATGCTTTAGAACTTAAAATCAAGGTGCATAGATGTAAGAACAGATTACTCCAGTTTGTTATTGTTTCAGCACCTTTGGTTTTTAAATCAGATTCATGCTTCCATTTATTATTTTTTTATTTTTGCTTTGTGATTTTCTAAAAGTTGTTTCTTCTCTATGCATCTTTGATTTAGTAGATTTACATGCTTATGTAAAAGGCAAAATGTTCAAAAGTATTTAAACAAAAAGGGATATTACATCTGATATTATATCTGATACACAAGGTGGGATAAAATTAGTGGGATTTGTGACTGCTTCTCTAGACGAACAGAGTTAAGGTGCTCAGGTGTTGGTCAGAAAGTGTGCCTATGGAAACGAACACTGATAGTGTGTTCAGAGTGGTAAGCTCCTCCTAAGTCTTATGGTATCATGAAATAGAGACATCAAGGACACAAACTCTTTTTCTGTCCTCCCAGTCTGCTGTGTCAATCTGAAAGTCTTTTCATGATCATGCATTAGCACCTTGGTTAACCATTTTGTGGGGTGGGATGAGTGCGATTTCTCTGCACAGTGTTCCTCCTCAGTTCAGGGAAATCAACCAATCTGAAGATACATTGACCTCTTGAGGCTTAAATAGAAGAGGAGATCCCTTGACACAAAATCCTTTAGGGGCATTTATACAGTGATTCCCTTGGCCAACACAAAGGGCCACACAAAGAATTTCCAGAGCTGAGAGCATGAGCCGTAACAACTGCAGTCTAAATTAAATGAAAAGGCTAAGCTTGTTGGAGAACATTAAGAGACAGAAATCTCATGTTACTTGTGGGATCATAACTCAACAGTCAGAGATCAATCGCACATGACTTATTTAGGAAAGAAGAGGAAATTTTCTGCAACAATTGGCTGGTGGCAATGACAGGTTATCCAAATGTCTTTTCTGAATGCAAACAAAACAAAATCACTCTCTCTTTCATGCTTGCTTTATAAACAACTTGCATCCACTTCTGAATCTCCCTCCTTCCTTTCCTTCACTCATTAGAGCTCTTAAATTTAAAAGCAGGAGTTATTTTGTAAGCTTCTTTCAAACTTCTGATCATCCTTCCTTTCTTACGTGTACAGCTCATGGACAAGTCAGAGCAGACTATCTGCTTTCCTTTGTTATTAATACAATAAACTTTTTGATTGTGGGTGTCATCTTTCCAAAACCATTTCTTAGTAGCTTTTTCATCCTGTCTAGGAGATTAGTAACTTTCTTAGAAGCATTATTTTTATCCTTTCTTTTTTTCAATCTCTTTCAATTTTTTTTGGCCATCTACTTGGCAATGTTGCCTGCTATTTAAGTTTCTTCTGCTTTTCTTAGCTCAGATGAAAGTCCTTGCTTGTCTACATACCAAATGTTGGTCTCCTATCCCGGTGTTTGTTTTGACTGTTCCTGATATTGGTTCCATATCTTGATCTTCTGAAATTTCAGGTAGTATATTCAGATAGGGAATAGTATTTCAATGTAGCTACTTTCAGTTATGTTTATTACTTCATACATCACCCTGAACTGACAACACTAGATCTGTCTTCCTGCTTAGTGAAGAGGTCTGCATGAGGCATGAATACAGTTTCCTTTACTTTTTGCCTTCAGCACAATATGCTTTCCTACCTCTATTCACTGTTTCTTTTAATCAGATTATTATTGCTTCTATATATATTTAAGTACCATTGTATGTCAGAGTAAGTCGTTGTTCGTCTTGCATGGTAAAGAGCTTTTTCCAACCCAATGGTATACCAAGTGTATGGCTGGGTTGAGTTGGGACATGTTGGAAACAAACCATTCCAAATCCATCAAGAAATAAATCCTTGTGGATTCTTTTCTTAGCTTTCTTATTTCAGAGAAGTTACAAATTTAGCTCAGCTATTTTTTCTTGCACTGGGAAGATATGTGTAATGTCTCTGAGAGAAGGACTTTAAAACATTTTTCATTAGTGAGGTTTGTGAATAATATTACCTATGCTGGTCTCAAAAGCAAGCATAAAGAGGCCATCGTCTAGAGAAACTCTGCAATTCATTAGATAGTTTTATCTTTCTTTCAAAAAAGAACAAAAAATATCTGACTGATATGCCCATCCAAGACTTTCTGAAAAGAAGCAATTCTTCATCCAGACCATTCCCTTTCCTAACAACAAAGACGAACAAAGAGAAATCATGCATTTACTTTTTTGTTTCTCAAAGAAGAAAGTCTATAATCTAAGAAATGGTTTAGATTTAGAAAAATGTGATAGATTTTGCTTTTGGAGGCAAATATCAGAGAACTAAAGGATAGTGCACAGAGTGGATGATAAATATGGCAAGGTTATCAGTGAGCGTAATGTGGAGGAAAGTAGTCTTTAATGATTAAAAGGGAAAGTATTTTAGGGGAAGGTTCCCGTGTATAATAGAACCTTAAGCTTTGTTCTAATTGGTATGGGCAGAAAATCTGTGAGGTTTGCTCAGAGAGGTTCACCTTGTGACCAAGCACATTAGGGAAGCTGCTATACAGCACTGAGTTCAGTATGGAGATTATTACACCACTTAACCTTATCCTCAGGTCAGGCCCTCCTAGATCCATTAACTGTCATTTTGTTTCCTCCCACTTTCAAAAGCCCTTGAGATGGTCTGAAAATAAAGGGCCTGTTTTACTTCAAATCATTTAGCATGAATATAGCTTTGATCTCCTAACCTTTAGCAAGGCAGGGCAGCACAAGAGCATTGCGGCATTGCTGTGGTATGGCATAAGCAACCCCGTATGAGGCTGGTAACCCTGGCATCTGAGACACTGTTTCTTATTATTGGGACTTTCATCATGTTATCAGCTGGTAGAATCAATAATTTTAACTCCTAGAGATAACTTAAGATTCTCACAAAAAATGAGTGAACTTAATTCTGTTTAATTTTTTAACATCTCTTGAAAATACTCCACCCCACTTTAGAAAAGAAGAAGGGGAACATTCACTCACCAGGAGGAAAAGAAAGGTGACTCACATTGGGCTGAACCAGTACGGCAAAAGTCACTGGTGCATATTGCGCTCCAGCTCTTCTCAGCTGGAGGATGGTCCTCTGGAGGCTGGCATAGATTTGAATCCCCTGGTGGTGTCTTACTTTACCCTGGGATCCTCATATAGAATTTTAAATTTGGCCTGAGGGAAATAATCTAAATCATGGCTCCCCTATAAATAAAATGAAACCAACGGGATTTACTTAACCTAGAGAATTTAATTTGTAAATACATATGAAGCATTTAGATTGAAGATAGTATAGCATTTACGATCTTATTAACCAAATTAATTGATCAACCTTTCTTAGGTGAACAGTGAAAGGAAAAAGCTTTTATTTTAATAAAATACTGGTTTAATTCGTTATGATGTTTTAAGACCTATTATTACTAGAGGTGGTCTTTAATATAAGTCTCGTGGTATCCTTAAGCCATACTCTAGGGAACCACCTCATTCCCTTATACTTGTTCCTGTGAGCAGGAATGTTGCAGCAGAGCAGAGTTCAGCACTACATGCTCCATTAAAGGAGCTTATATGGTGTCCTATAGGCCTGGTGGGAACCTTTGGCAGATACAAAAATACTCTGGAAGACTGTGGGAATGTTGATGATCTGACAATGATTTATAATATTGCATTAGAAAAATAAATATCTGTATAATACCGCAGAACCTGTCAGGATGGGTAAAACAAAGATTTGCCAGTAACTATGCTGCGCAGCTTTCCGAACCACTGAACATGCTGGTTAGCCTAGGCCTCTATTTCCTCCAAATCCTTATAAAAATTTATTGCAGATGGGTACTAAGAAACAACAGGAAAATCCTTCACTGCTCTAACAGCATCTCTGCCTTATGATAGTCTTGCAATAACTCTTTTTCTTCCCTTCCCGAGCAGGAGAGGTTTTCTCCTGCCCAACATGGTTTAATCCTCTCTTTACAAATGGCAAAGAAAAATTTATCGGCCTATCTGGGATAGCCAAGGGATGAAGTACCAAAAAACTCTATGTGAACAAGAAGGACTTAAATCATACTTGCAATTGCAGGCACAGTTTCAGCTGCTGTGCGAAGAGCTCTGAGACTATTCTCAGCCCAGGTATTATTTTGCTCTGGGGGCTGATGGTAACTAACTGCCCAATATATCAGAACAAGACAGTTTTGTGTAATGTGGCTTCTCTTCTGCTATGTATTCATCAATACATCAGGAGCAAAAAAAGCCCAACTGAGAGCAAACCTGGGTGACAGCATGATTTGGAGCTGACTGAAGGCTAGAGTAATGGGGCTGTGTACTAGCATGCTGGGGACCAGGAGTTGGCGTATGCCATGTCCTTTTGTACGACTCGTTAAGCAGAAAGGCACAACAGGTCCAGCTTCAAGATCCAGCTGGACATGCTGTACCGATAAAACTTCCCTCACACTGGTGAATCTCAGCGTAGCACAGACCTGGCACTAGTGACTGTACACTTGCACATCATTCATTTGTATCATAATATCGCAATGGGTTTACAATTAGACACTGGGAGTAGTAGGCTGCAGCCCCCCAGTATCGGCAGTGGCAGGAACTCTGGCTGCCCCCAGGCTGTGCCCATCTGGAGCAGGAGCCAGGCAGAGCCCTGAGCTCTGCCAGCCCCTGCAGCAGCTCAGGGAGCTGGGGTGATTTTGTTCACAAGCGGTAGCAAGTGTCCTGTGCTTTTCTGTGTTCACATGTGATGGCTTGACTCGACATGGAGCCAGCAATGGCTCTGTACAAAATACAGTGCTGCTTATTTCCAAGCAGTATGCAAGCAACCCAGGCTCTCTAAAGGAAAATTATTAAGCTGTGTATTATCTGATGACATGAAGGCAGTAGTTCAGAGAGATGTGGTTCCAAAGCCCTGATGCATTCCTTTGACCCTGACACAAATACCTACCTACTTTTAAACTTAAAGATGACCAGTCTTTAAACTCAGGATGTTCACCTGAATAGTTTATTTGCAGAACTGTGATCTTGCCTAGCCAGATGTTTGAAAAGAGAGAATTTATCATCACAGAGTAGGAGTTAAAGATTGATAGGGTAAGTTAGTCTAGGATAACTTTTCCTGAAGGAAAATTCTACTGTATCTAGAACTGCAGGTTGCTAATGCAGTACATGGACTTACCAAGATATTTCTCCAGACACACAGTTTTTACAAAAGATGAAAAGATTTTTCTTTCCACTTATTATAATGTGCTAGTGAATCTACTGGGGAATTTAATTCTGTGGAATTTGGGATCTTACTCCCCAACCAGGAAAGTCCAAGAACTGAAAGCTCATTTGCTGGAAATATCAGTAATTGGGATGTGGAATTCAGGACATGGAATTACAAATAGCAGTAATAGACATCTGTTCAAGCTGTCTTAATTTTTTCCAAGTATTTATTGGTATGCCTTGTCTGATCACATATATCACATTTATTTCATTGGTAACAACTGTTCTTTGTCATGAAATGTATATGAAATTTAAGCTTATCCTGGATATTGCTGTTAGTGCTTTTTTAAAAAAAAAGTAAAAATAATAAATTATTAAGCACTGGATTATTAAATCCAAAATAGAACAGAGGACTTTTTAAACATGAAAAAAACGTGACAAGCATCACGAGATGTGCAAGCATCTTGAGAACTGATTGGCATTCCATAATGAATAGCATGAGAATAAATTATAGCAAACCAAAATCTTATTAAAGGATATTGAAAAGCATAAAATCTCCTTATTAAAAAGCAAGCAACAGGGCAAGTGCAAGAGCTAAGCAAGCATCTGATTCGTTTATACATGCCCTGAATCAAGATTGAATGTGTAGAGATGTGTCAGTATGATTTTGATATTATAATTATATCTATTCTCATTCATTAAGAGGTTACAGATACAAAGAGATAATCTCTTATCTCATAAGAGAACAGTTTTGGCATAAGAGAATACTTATTAAGGCTACAGATCTGAATAAATTTTACATTGACTATGAAGCGTGCTTTGTGCATTCTTGGCGACAGTAGGTTAAATCTTGAGATAACCACTTCAGACTGGCTGCATACTTCAGTATTTTCCCCCCTTCACAGTTGTTAAAACTTTATAGTGCCTCAAAACATATCCAGATGGACAGTAACTGTGACTGCCACTTATGAAACCAGTATAATCTAGCACAATACACAAAGTAGGGTAAGTGTGGAAGGAAAACAAGTTCTGAATAGAGGACCTCCTTGGAATATTGGATCAGCCATCAGACACACCAATTCTGTTTAGACAGGCCTGTTATACACACCCAAATGTTCTGCAAAACAAAGCACACCCCCAACCTTTCACCACTGCAGCTCCTAAACACTTCTGCCCAAGGGTGGTCTTCACCCTCCTTGAGGCAGTATTTGTGCCTACATCTTTATTCACAAAATGAAGTATTGGTTTCCATAGTTTTTTGGCAAAGCTGAGACACATAAACCATGTTTTTCCTCTCAGAGGAATATTGCATCTTGGCAGTTTTATTTGGGTCTGACCTTTTCAGATATGCAATAGCAAACTATGAACAAATCATATGCAATATGAAACAGATCACTGTACCATTGCACTGCCATCCTGTCTCCAGTGGATTCCCCCCCACACCTCCTTCAGCCTGCTCGTGTGAAGCCAAGATTAACATAAATATAGCAGAGAATTTGATCAAGATAAAACATTGTTATGTGACATTTTAGTCTGTTGGTTCACTTGTTGTCTAATGTCTGTTAAGAACACCAAATACCAATATATAGTGGCTTCTGTAGATTTTTGTGCTGGGCACAAAAATAGTACATGCAATATGTGTATATCACAACAGGATAATTAGGTAGTGGAGCCATGAAATAAGAAAAAAGCCCAAACCTTGGCATATATACAGCAACTAAATCTATGGCTTCATTCCTCACTTAAGCTAGAATGGGTGCTTAATTCAACCAAACTTAATTCTGACACCGACTTGTACTTAGCATATGTTGCCAGAGACACATTGGAGTGCAGCAAAGCATGCTCAATTATTTCCTTATTTGTCACATTTCACAAAATTCCAACTTACAAGTTAGCAATTAAAAAAATCATTTGGGAAGTTGTGATTTTAATTCATGGTCTTTCACCCCCTTTCCTGCCTTTTTTCCTTCCTTTTCCTTTCAATTCACTGTAGCCACATTATGTGTTAGAACCCTGGTGCAACTGTTCAAGTTGCGTACCTGCTGCTTGTGGAGAGAATGTGTTTTGAAATACATGGTGCACAAAAGGACAGCATCTCTTAACACATGGTAGTAGTGCTGTGTTTTAGTTTGCTGTGTTGCAGAAAAGATTGCTTGTCATATGTCTTAACAGAGCCTGCTTTTCAGGTCCAAGAAATTGACTAAAGGAGCTAAGATTATTTAATTTTTCTATGGTCTTTTGGTATCCTGATTGGAGATTGGCATGTGAAGTATTTAAGCTGTGAATATTGCTGTGTTTTGCTAAGTTAAACAAATGCTGTGTCAGCTATCTCTGACTAGCAAACTTAATTAAAAGTAAAACCTAAATAATCTTAGAATCTTTTAACCAGTTGTAATATATCCATACAAAACTATTCTATGGAATAAGGAAGCTATCAGTAAGGCTTTTGTGAAAGCAAAATAAAACCCCAGCAATTAGTTCTGATATTTTTGTTTGGGTTTTCTTCATGTTGCAAACAAAGCTCCAGCCTTCAGCATTTCAGCTCAGCTCCGTTTTGTACCCGAGGTGACTGAGCCACTTGAGCAGTCGGTTGCATGTAAATGTGCTGTACAAGAACTAGATCATAAACAAAAGCACGCTGGGGCTTCAATAAGCAAAGCACAAGAGCAGAATATTAACCACGAATTCTGCCTAGGTAAAAATTCCTTTTGCCTGGGCATGGCATATAACAAGGTTTCATGCCTCCCTTTCTGGCATGTCTGGTGCCACAGACTCCCCAGGAACTTTATTTCATTCAGATGTCTGCTTCTTAATGAGCTGATCTGCAGAGGAACAGCTATTTACTGATTCATTGTGGGGTTACACCTTTAGCACATGATTTTCTCTCACAATAATTCATGAAATAGGAAACTTGCTGCGTCAGGCAACTCAAACAAGAAGCAAGTGCAAGAATGCACATGCAGCTAACATTGGGAATATGGGATTCCCTTATTTAGCAGCAGAAATTATTTAAAAATGTATTAATACCTTCAAGTGGCTTAAGCACTAATTAGGAACTCAGGGTACATTAGAAAATATGCTTTGTCATTAAACATTACTGTTTCAAACATCAGTATATAAAAAAAAGCGATAGAAGTGATTTAAATGTGACTGTCTTCACACCTGGTGGCTGTATCTGCTTCACATTTAATTTTTCAGGCTTGCACCTTTGAATAGGAGGAGACCACCATGTGTGGGCTAATTGCTAAAATACATTTCCTTCACCCATTCATTCTGTGCAAAGGCTTGCAGTTGGGGAACTGTTCAAAACACTCCTTTAGGAAATTATGGCTGTATGGGGAAGACTCGTAAAGGAGAGAAAAAAGAGACCTTACAACTTGACTCTTCCCTGTAGTTTATGTCATTTAATTTTTCAAGTCTTGATTTTAAGCTTGACTGTTTTCTTATCAAGAAGGTTCCCTTGAAGGCCAGCTAGCTCCTAAATTTACTATGTTGACAAAAGAACCAAAAGACTGCTTTGTTAGATGGATATCAACAATTAATAAATCAATTTTAAAGTATTTGCATTCCTTCAATACTTTTGCACTAAATTTGCTTCTTGAAGCAAAAAGTAACATAATTGAAGAACAGCTGGAAGTGTTGAGCTAGCTAAGTATAAAAGGTACACATGGGAGTGTTAAGTCCTGGATATAGTTTTTCAGTATTATAACTGACCATCATTATTTCATCATGTCAGCAGAAAAATCGGATGTATTTCATTTGGGAATCAGTACACTTAGCTAGACAAATGCTTTTCTAAATGCCACTCAGTCATTAGTGAACTTGAGGAGCTAGATTACAGAATAGAGTTGCATTATTGTGTCAGATGGACCTATTTAAATCTAGGTGGTCTCTACTGATTTAGCTGAAATTGCTTGAATTTAATTCATAGTGATTAGAATTGGAAATGGTCTATGCAATGAACAAGCTCTACTATGTGTAGCACATACAATATAGCCACAGAGTAATGAAAAATAACACATATGACTATGCAAACGCTGCTCTCTAACGAGATTCTGAATTACTAAAATGTGAATTTAAAGTCATAATTGATGTCATTTTTCCAGATGAAGGACAAGGATTTAGGATTAATGAAAAGGTGGGTTATTTTTGTCTCCATCTTCAGACTACAAAAATAAAAAATTAGAAAGATAGAGAAGCGATAAGTATGTTTCTGACTCACAGAAACCACCCTGCCCTCTCTCTTCCCAGGCTTTTCCTTTCAGGCCCATTTGGACAAACATCAGTCAGTCTTATTACTTTAGTCTTTTTTGCTGATGTTCTGTGGGTTTCCAGTTTATTTCTGCAAAATTCATGTGCACATCACAAGCTGACCAAAATGTTCCTTAATTATTTCCCAAGAGCTTCGCTCCGTTCTCTGAGTGGGCACCACTGTGTTTCTACAGTGAAGGTCTTGTCAACACTCCCATTATAGATGTCTGATTTCACAAGGTGCTATGAGACTTAATTGCGTAGAGCTGCAATTCATTCTATAAGATTTCAGGAAAGATGCCAGTTATTTAACATGCTTACATTGAAATAAGTTGGCTTTTTTTTTTTTTTTCTTTTCTTTGTGGGGGTGTCTGAAATGTGATGGAAAAAAATGTGATGGAACTTAGTACCCAGCTGATTCTTGGTAATGTCTTTGTTTCTCTCATTTTTAATCCTCCTGACTTTGAGGACAAATTAGAGATGATAAGTTTTTAAATGTCTTATTAGAACATAATAGTTTTACAAACAAGATACTGAGGGACATTCACTGCTTCAGCTGGGTACTACACTCCACCCATGTATGGCCTCTGTCACTGTGAGTAGCTACTTTAGATACTAAATGGATATCAGTATATTTAGCCCTGGGATGTCTTCTACCAGTGGCTGAAGAAAGCACACATTAGCTTGTTGTGAGTAATGCTATTGCCACTGCCTGGAGTTGTCCTTTCCTCCTGGTGAAGGCAAAAAAGGTATTTCATACTTGCGAGGCCTTCAGAAATATTCAGAGTATTTGGATTCGGTTCAGATAAAACTCTGGCTTTCTGAGTATTTATGTATGAAAAATCTTTGAACTGTTTGAAAATAGTCAATAATGTCTTCTGCATTTGCTCAGTCCAAAGGGATTTTAAAAATTCAGATTGGAACAGCTGAGGGTGAGAGAAAGTTCACCCCTTATCGGTCATCCAAATTTATCAAGGCAGTTTTATGAAATCAGTGAAGTGAATGCAGAAACTAAAACCAGGGACCGCTTGATAATGGTCTAAGCCAAAAACAAAGCAGAAAAAAAGAGCAGGCATTGCTACTATAGCTTACATTATATATAACTTAAATAAAAGAGAACAGGATCAATATTAAGTGTGTGGGTGAGGCAGGCAGACACATGCTGTTGGAGATAAAAGGTCAAACGTGAAACTCTTCCAAATTGGAATCCAGGGAATTGTCAAGAAGTCCCCATCCACATGGAGTAAGTGAAAATGTGATTGTGAGGGGCCTGATGATAACCCCAGGACAAATGCTGCTCTCCTTCAGCCTGGCGTCAATTCAGAAATCTTCCGGCTGCACTGGGACTGCTTTGCATTGCTGTTCAGTAGAGCTGGAGCAGAGTTTTGCCCTGTATCATAACACTTTTATCCCCAAGGCGAATGCATGCATCTGTTTTTGTATTCAAGTTTTTTCTTGTTCAGCTCAATAGTTTCTTGCTAGTAGCCTCAGGGATATTTCAATAAGATGAATCCTTTTACCTACAGGACCATAAAAAGAGAAGAGCTAACAAGGGGCTATGAGGTGTTACAGCAAAGGTGATGAGGTGCCTTTATGGGACCTCTGCAAAGTGCTTGACACCCCAAGTACAACAGGCAGGATCCCTCTTCCACCAGTGTCTCAAGGAAGGTGAAAGATGAAGCTTTTTTTTTCCCAGCCATTGCTCCTCTGCGCATGTGTGCACAGGAAATCTTGAGGCACCATCTGTGGTGTGTTAAATGCTCTTTGCTCAGCCAATGTTCCCAATTCCTGGCTGAAAATGCATGGAAATCCACTGACCTGAGGCTGTCAGGGATTTAAGCTGTTATGCTCAGTCATATTTATGTTCTATTAACTCTTAAGATCAGTCTTAAAGAAGACAAGCTCCACTGCTAGTTTCAGTTATAGTCTATGTGGTGTAACAACATCAACAACTATACAGTGTATAAGGAAATTTCTCACCAGTGGGAGGGCACGGACAAATTCTTCACAGCCACCTTTTATAAATGATGGATGCATTAGCCTCTTTTCTTGCCAAAAAGGTCCTAAGAACTTGGCTTCCAGACTCTTGAAATTTGGCTTGGCCAAATCACTTAGCGTTGAACTCTTGGTAAGCATCACTGTGCCGATTCGCTATTTAATCGTTATCCAAATGACCCCACTGGGCTGTTACACGCAGCTCACATCCAGCACCTCGCTTTGGGGAAAAAAATCCAGCATCACCAGTCCCTGCTCCTTGTGTAGGACTGGCAAAATGAGTTGGGCAAACAGGATTGTGTCTGTATTTACCTTTTTTAAATTAGTAAAAATCTTTTCCTCTACATTAAAGCATAATTGAGTATTTCCTGAGGTCAAATGGAGAATCCCGAGTTTGCACTTTCCAAATCAGTAATCTGGAAAAACTGTATTAGAAGAATGAATACGTACTCCAGAAGACAAATTTTAAATAGATATGTAAGGTGCAATTTTTATGTGGACTTCTAAGTTAGACTGGTTAAAGGAAAATTTCTTAGACCCTCCTTCATGCTTTAGCAATCAAAGAACTATTCTCTTTCTAAAGATAATGCAACAGTTAATTTTCTGCTTTAGTTATAATGCCTTTCTTCGGCATCAGTTGCTACTAAACAAGTCCCTATCGTTTTTCAAGGGCGTAACTTGCAACAAGACAGCAATAACAATTACATATTGTTTTCAAATAAGATGCCATTTTCCTTTCTGGCAGGCAGCAATGTGGTTCTAATGTGTAACATTTGTTTAATAAAACTCACAGATGCTTTTTTGACAATTGCAAAAGAAGAAAAGAGAGGAAAACGAACGCAAAGAAAAGGCAGAAAATACAAAGAGCAAATGAAAGCTTCAGCTTCCATCACAACTATTCATCTTGTGTCCCAGCCTGATGATGCACGTTTTGGCTGGCTCAGACATCTCTGGTGGACCTGAGCATAGAAGGGAGCTGCTGTGATTTGAGTCCCTGCTTTGCCAAAGCGTTGCCTCGATTTCCCACAAATGAAGAAATCTTGGCTGCTACCAGGAGGCTCTACCTTCACGAAGGTCTCAGCATTTTGACGTTAGTATTCTCCTGAGGCAATTTGACTGAACAGGACAGATTTTTCTGTTTCTGGTTGCTGTATCTCCAAAATGTGCCTCCACTTTTAGTTAACTTTGTGAGTTACAGCGGACATGTCTTTCTTTGGAGCAAGAGATAACACATATAACTGATTAACTGTATATGTGATAAACTTAAAAAAAAATACCATTCTGATCTTAAAACCAAAATGAAACCCCACTCCTTTGCAATGAAGACTCTTCAATATCAAGATAATGGATACACCAGAGAAAGAGAGGAGCCACAGATAGATACATTGCAGAAAATGGGACTACCTTCTGGCTGAGCGTCCTGAGCCCTTTTAAATACAAGAGGCCAATCTCTATTGTTGTCTCTACAACTATAAAAGGATCTGGGGCTGAGAGGGGAACCTCCCGCAGTGCACCCAGCCAGCTGCAGAGGTCTAGTGACCTCTTGGGTCTCCCACCTTGTGTAGCGCCCCAGCCACTGGCTCATTGGGTGCCCGCTCTGAGTCATGATGGGAAATGTTGGAAGAGAGTTACCATGCAAGTGGGACCTGTCAAGTAAAAGCAAAAATCATAGTGGATAAGCTTTCTAAAATATACAAATAACGAATGCAAACATAAACAGAAATGTATAGAAGATAAATGGCACCAATCTCACTCCAGGCCAGGCTGGATGGGGCCGTGAGCAACATTATCTAGTGGGAGGTGTCCCTGCCCGTGGCAGGGGGTTTGGAACTCAATGATATTTGAAGTCCCTTCCCACCCAAACTGTTAGATGATTCTATGGTTCATTCCAGTAATTAAAGTATACTGTGAAGTAACAGTAGTCTTACCTGAAAGTATGGAAAAGCCAACATCTACAGAAAAGCCAGGGCAGTCGCTATGTCACTATGGCCATTGCTTTTTCCATGTCTATTTTTTGAGCCCTCCATCATATCTGGTGAGTGGCTGTAGGCACTTTTTTCCTGAACAGACTCAAACCACTAGACTTTGAAAAGAGTCTGTCAGTGCTGTCTCATGGCTGGTGCCAGGGAGCAAGGAATAGGTGACTGTGTGTGCCTTGGTCTAAGTGGCTGGACACAATCCAGGGGCTCCATGTATTCTGCCTAAAAAAGAAAAACTGTTATTCTTACCATGTGTCTTTGAAGCAATCCTGATTACCTGCAAAGGTCCTGCTTCCAGGCCCAGGAGGAATCAAGCTGCAGGAGATGGTTTCACCTGTAGGTCAGGTTCAGCCAGGATTCAGCCCACTAGCCCTATCCCCCTCAGCTTCCCACACTTGCGCCATATCCAGTCTGTTTGGACTATTTCTTCACTCTCAGCTTCTCTGCTCTTGTTTCGTGTTTTCTGTGGGCACAAAAATCTCCAGAGGGCAGCTAAATGGGTCATGACTAGTACATCTCCGCACCTTTGTTCTGGGTGGTAAAATCTCCCTGTAGAGGGAGAGAGTGGGGAGTGGGGTCTCTGAGTGCTATATGAAGTAGGTTCCATGAATTTTCTCTCATCTGATCCCAATGCTTGAATGACTATCTGTGCAATCCAGTATTTATTAATGATAGCAGGCCCATGAAATACTACAGCAAAAATATTGTTCCCTTAATTCAGGTACTCTGTAAAAATTTGCAAGGTTAATTTGTATTATAATGGAATGCTAGCACATAATTTTTAATTAAAAATCATATCCCTCTGTAACGGTTGCAGCTCTTTCATGTGGCTGTCATCCAGAAACAAGGCAACGCCAGCTAATCTCCATAGATAATGGGACATCACATCCTGACCTTGGTACACAGGGTTTTTTTTTCAATCATCACATAAACATTTCACTAGCACAAAAAATAATCAGCAGGCATCATTTTGTAATAGACGGCAGACTGGAAAGGGAGCAGTTCCCAAATGACAGAGCTGCCATGCTTCCACAAGTCAGCCTATAACTTGTGATAGTATTGTGCTCAAATTTCCTCCAGAAAACGGATTCCCCAGATAGCTACAGATCAGGAGATCCTTCCTCATTATCCACCAGAAACTATGGACAAACTCCCTGGGGGAAAAAGCAAAATATAACATAACAAATAAATGCATCTAGTTCTTATTCTGTAGCAAGTCCAGTAGTATTTTTCTCTTCCTCCAACAAGTGAGAGAAATGCTTTTGGTTTGTGTCTCATTTCCTACCTCTACAAATTCCAGATGAATACGAGGAATAATTGTGAAAGTGAAAGGAGACTTCTTTTTTTTTAAAAGCAGAAATGTCCAGTAATAACCATGTTCTAACTCACAGCGATGTTCTGAAAAATCGTGTTGTTATGGTTGGAGAAAACCTGTAACAGTTTAAGTTGCTTAGACTATTTTACCAACCCAATGACCCCTCCCCACCTGGAAAGGGAAACTGGGGAACACAAGGAAACACAAGGGTTGAAATGTAAATAGATTTCGTAGGATAAGACTAAATAATTAAGAATGATAATAAAGAACCAGTATCAGTCCCAATACTAATATTAGATATACAAGAATTATACTCAGCCAATTCTATCAGTGGGAAGCTGTGCACTCCCAGCAGTGGACAACAAATGTCAGACACTGCAAGCGCTATGCCTTCAGGAGGAAGGGAAGGGCTCAGGGGTCCAACATTCGGGCAAGAAGTTCTCTGGACTGTTGCCAGACAAGTCTGCATCTTGTCTCCATCAAGGGAGACAGAACTATGCAGCAAACTTTTCTAATTTATATTGAATGTGATATTGATGGTGTGAAATAATCCTGTTGGCCAGCTTGGGTCAAATGCCCAGGCCTCACTACTCATCCGTGCACCTGGCAAGGCTTGAAAACACTGAGACCTTGAATCCCACATTGCCTAGCTTGCTATAAAGTAAATATTTTCACAAATTCAGACACTAGAGTCTTCTAAAAATGCATTTTTCCCCAGCATTAGAATAAAAATTAGTCCTGTGTCACTCAACCCAGAACACATGTGTTTGTAAGTCTGAAGAATTTTAAAGGGATTTTTTTTTTGCTGAGGATTGGGCAGAAAAATATCATCCAGAGCGTGTGTCCACTGGTGTCCTCTGACAGCTTATTGTTCAATTAGCCTGTAAAATTTCCATTTGCTTAAATGGAGGTAGAATTTAAAGCTAGGCAGGATCACACCAACCTGAGAAATATGCATAGATTTTATTGCAGGACAAGTGTATGTTCAGTGTGCCTTCCCACATCCAGTGCACTTGCTACATCGCAATTGGCTGAGCAGAAGCTGGTGGCGTGGCTCTCTGTGCAGCCAGTTCATGCGGCCTCCTTGAGCATTTCTTTCCTGAGGCTTTGCCTGTTGCTGTTTTAATTCTTCACACAGTGGGACTCCATCACTCACTTTCCTTGGGAGATCATTTCACAGTATAATAGCTACTACTATGGCTTTTTTTACCCCCCGACATTCAACCTAGATTTTACTTTCCTTAATTTAATTCCATTCTCTACAAATCCTTTTTTTTTT
>VZRU01003704.1:98411-135248 GCA_013398155.1 Pedionomus torquatus
CTCCATGGGTATTAAGGTATTCCTTTTCAAATCCAGATAAAGTCAAACTTTTAGCAAGTAGAAATTTATATTATTTCTTAGCTGGAGAGACCTAATCTTGAGCAGGTAAAGGTAATTATGGATTGTACTTAGGGGTCTACTAAAACTTTCTGCTTGATTAACTGTCCCTGCAGGGATGATAATTGCTGTTACACATGAAAGTATCAAGCACAGAGAGGAGGCACAGCCCCTCCAGCGGTGTACAGGTTGGCACAGTCAGGCACTGAGAACAGCTCTGTGCAGTCCCCCAGGCAGTGGGAGAGCAGGAAAATACATCCCAGGAGACCAAAACAAATCGATGAGATACACTGTTGGAAAGACCATGGTTAGATCTTCTTTTCCCCAGTCTATTGTACCCCAGTACAGAAACAGGGAAATGTGACTATTTGAAATGAAATTCATAAGAAAAGGAAGGAATGGGTTATATTCTGATTTCACTTTGGTTTAAATCGGGAGCTGCTGTAATAATCGTGTGGAATTAGATGGGTCTTTGTGCCAGCTGAGGTAAAAGGCAGCTCAGGCTGAAGCAACGTGTGCCACCAGGTTTGGCTTTTCTTATTTAGTTATTTTGCCACTAGTGATGCTTAAATATCCATCACAACAGGTACTAAGGGAAGACTCCAGGAGCCTTTCCCAGCTGTTTTGGGTTGCAACCCCCAAAGCTTTCATCTCATAATTCAGTTTTAGCTTTAGGCGCTTTAAAGTTAATAGACCCATTTGAGCAAAGGGCTTATTTGAAATCCACATTGGAAAAAAGTGAGCATAAGTGTGCTAGTGCCAAGCTATAAACACATTTATATAGTGCAGTAAATCAATAGCACTGCCTTTCCTTGGAGAGACTGGGCCAATTAAACCAAATATAGAAGACATGATGATGGAACCTTTTCAGCTTCTTATGGGACTGGTAGCAAAGGCTGCAATCATACCACCTTCCTGAGCTGCATTTTGACATTCCCCAGCCTGGCCAAATTTGAGACCACTTGCTTTCAGCTTGTCATGCGTTGTCTACCAGAAGAGAAGGGATTTTTAATTTTTTTTTTTTAATTATCTGAAAAAAAATGTTGGAAGTCAAAGAAAGGATTCAAGGAGGGTGACAGTTTATAAGAAGTTTTTTAAGTTTTTTTGTTGTTCAAATACACTGCAGCTTTTTCCTGTAGTCACTTGCTTAAATGTAGCCCTGTGAGCAGTCATTTCTATTGAAATGTTTGTGGATTGGCCGGTCCTCTGGACTGGGGTTAAAGTTATTAACTTTATGAACCCAAACTGATGTTGATGACCACACAGTGTGTGGAAGGTAAGGAGAAAGGCAATGAGGAAAATGTATCATGAGAATGGATAGACATTACAAGTATTGCATCTGCACGGTGTGAGGATGAGCAAAAGGGAAGAGGCAGGAAAGGTGATGCCTATCTACATCTTCCACTAGCAGAGACCCTACAAGTGTACTTGGACTCTGCAACGTGATAATGCTGCTGTACTTGATCTCATAAATTCCTACTTAAGTAGAGGTCATATAATCTGACTAGTGACTTTTTGCCAGCAAGAAAATGTTCCACATTTTGTTACTGGAGCATTTCATTTAACTGCCTTAATTACAGGACTTCCCTCTTTCCCCCTCCTTGAAGTCTTCTGCAAATATAAAGCAAGGTTGTGAAAAGATGGGTGCAATATTATGGAGAGCTGGTTAGCTTTTGGTCCATTAAGTCTCTGAAAATTATATTTCGTGTTTATGTAAAACCTGTCATTGACTGTTAAAGTTACCATTGCCTGAATAGGTGCTCAAATCATAGAAAGCATAGCAGAGTTGGAAGCTGACAGCTGGCAAATCTGTCTTACAAACACTCAAATGCATGAGAATGTGCACATAAAGTAATTTTTTATATGAGAGAACAGAGGAAGAAAAAAAGCCCGATGTCCCACTTAAAAGGAGAGAATTTGACTTTGAGAGAACTAAAAAGGGGGATTTGAAACATTCTTTTAAACGTTTTCCTTTTCAGATCCAAAAAATTGAAGCACACTTCTTGCCATCCTAGCCCCTAAAGCAGGTACATCTTAACTGTGTGAATATGCCCACTCCTCTTTAAGGCAGGAGGAAGAGTTAATATAGAGTTAAGTGCTGAAAGACAACTGCCAGGTCAGCAGCAGTGCCTGCCCAGGCCCTAACCCCTAGCATTAATTATCCATCTGCCTTGTCAGGTGCCTGGACAGATTCTCTATCCTATGGCTGGGCATAGGAAAAGGCCAACTTACCTCTTCTCACACAGCTTACTCTGTAGGTAGGTTTTTTAGAATTACTTTTAATAAACTTTGTACTCGCTATTTTTCTGTTTGTGCCTTCACTCACCTCATTACTCGTTTCAGTGCTCATTTACGCGCTGTGACAAAAACTGATTGAGACAGGCAGTAAAGAATTGTACATCTGTGAAGAGAAAACAAACTCATTCACGTCATGAGGTTATCAACTCACTGCAGTACCATAAAACAGAGATCTATTTACCCTTAAATCTTGGCTTCTTGGAAAGCAAGGAGAGGAACACATAAGCACAAAGTGCATAACATAAAACTGAAAATCCACAAGTATCTCATTCCAGAAGGGCAATACACTCACAGGGCTGTCCCTGGTGGGGAGCAGCCCATACCCCTAAAGAGGCATTCATAAACAGCTCATTACTTGGCAGTCTTTTACAGAGGAAATGCTGTCACCTGAAGAAATAAAGGAGATATCTTGGCACGGGCCACAGAAATGCTTCTTTCCACAAAGGCTAACTGATATCAGTATCATCTGGGGGAGAGAGGCGCTCAGAGGCAGGAAGAGCACTGGCCTCTGCAACTTATCTCTCAGAGCACCCTGGCCATATGCTGCCTACCTTAATCCATTTACTTCATCAGTGAGACTAGAGTGTATTTTTCCACCTTCGTGGCTTCTTGTGCAGCATGAATTAGTGAGCTGGCTATACTCCAGTAAAATGTATCCGGACTCCAATCCTCTCTCCACCAAAACTGTCATTATCCGCAGAGCAAAAAGAGCGTAGAGTGAAAGATAAAAATCTCACGTGTGAGCTGTTGATAACTAGAAAGTGATTCTGTCTGGCTGTCTCTGTGGGTTATATCAGCCTAGCTATTCCCTTCAACGTGGTACTTACTGTGCAATACATTATCTTTCACAGCTGGTACACTTCGTTTCTTAATACATTGACAACCTCTTCCAGTACATTAGTCCTATCTGCTTTTATAGTTAGGGTATCTAACCAACCTAATTTGTCTTCTTTATAATCCTGAAGCAATTTTGAAAGACAGCTCAGAAACTTCTCTATCTGCTTTTTTCCAAGCATGCTTTGCTATTACACTGTCCATTATATTGAGTTTGCATTGCCCTCAAATCTGCAAGGTATGAGGGATTTCATTCATTGCAAATCCTTTATAATAGTCAAACTTCTTGAATGGCTTTGCAATACATTACATTACTAATAAGCTTGCATTTCAAAGCTGCCAAAGACTTCACACTAATACAAGTCTGGTGTGACTTCGACTTTGCTTTTTCAGACACATTCACACTTCGCAGAGTACCAACTGCACACACACATCCAATAAATAACTTCACGATTACTACTTTTTGTTCTTTCATGCCCCCACCAGTTTTTTTCCCTTTTCTTTCCCTTGACATCAATCTCTGATCCAGGAGTGAATGATTACTTTGCATCAATACCTGCTAACATTATAAAAAGCGTCCCATTTGCCTGATGTGAGGTATAATTGGTCGGTGGGTTTCTGATGCTCTCCTTTACTGGTATCAGAATACACTGAGTGTACTAACCCAAAGTTTAGCATCATTATTCCTGATTCTCAGCACAGCAAATGAGATTAAAATCTGCTCCGGTGAGTACACACTCACAGCTGATTATTATCTGAATTTCAAACAGCTTAGATTGCCATACCCTCCTTACTTTCTTCTCCAGTACTATTGAAGAACGGCATTGGTAGATGATACAAAAGCCTCAGTGGGGTTGTCAGGTGTAAAACATTTCAAATAGCCCCCCAAATCTTTAAACAGTTGACTTATTTGTGGTGCATGATGTGGCATGATATGGAAATTAAATACTGGGGTTGTATTTCAGCATTAGGTCCACAAGGGGTCAATAAGAAAGCTGCTTGCTGTTTGTTTTTCTGGGATATAAACTTATAAAAGTACATTAGTTCCTCTTCAATTTGCAGTTTATCTCTGAACGTTCCCCAACAGTGTTCCCAATAGCATTGCAGGGAGGAGAGAAATGGCCACAGAGATTTCAGAACAAATCCTTTGCAGAGAAGATAATAATTTACAATATGTACATATATTTACTTCCACAATAATTGCTACATCTGCTTTATTGACGCTAATTAATTAAGCCTCATTTAATTAATTGCGTTCTCTGAGGAAGGTGGTGTTGACATTTTGCAGCTGGTACTTGAGAGGGGAGCTGTGGAAGGCAAAGTTCTTGACAGTGTGCCTGGTTTGAAGTCCCCAGCTCCTCATACCCCTGCCAGTGTCCACAGACTGCACTGGGCAGCACAGCTGGAACACACCTGATCTGAACCTTCAGCCTCCCCGAAACTGCCAAAAAAGCCTTCAAATGGAGTAATAACAATCCAAAATCTGAGCTACATCTAAATAAGCACCTAACCCAGAAACAGGTATGTAGATAGCACACCTTGGGTTTCCTTTTAGTGCTCTCAGTGAGACCTCCTCCACTATTTACTTACTCATTCACAGTCATTTAAACTTCTTTGGGTCAAACTTAGATGTGATGGGACAGATCTTCTGTTGTTCTGGATCAACTTAATATCAGCCCCACATGTCTGACTTGCACATCATTCCTGTGTGTGGCTGCACATCTTGTTTTACACAGATGGGCAATCATGCATACAAATGCTCCTGTAATTTATCCCAGAGTCGCAGCACTGTTTATACAGGCAGCTTTCCATCTATGCCTAACACTCCACATCCTACAGAGGTGTTTTCTCTTGTTCCCAAAATATTGTTCTTCATTAATGAAATTTTGGTAAAACAGCTATACCTTTGAGAGCTAGAGAATCTTAATCTCTTAACAGGCTATTTGTGATTGGGGAGGGGGGGAAGTCTAATATTTTCCACAGCGTTACGTTGCCTACTAATTTCTTATCAAAATGGCAGGTGTTTATCACCTCTCATCAATGCTCTGGCTTCAGTTTGTCAATAAAACCTTTGCCAACAACCATTTTACAAGCGAAACCTGCACATTTCTCCCCAAAAGCTATTTTTAAGAATACCTTCTTTAAAGAAAAATCTTTTTATCATTTTGTAGATGAGATGCCCTGCTCCCAGTCAAGCTTTACTGATTTCAGCACCATTCCACCAGGAATGAATGTGACTTGCTCTATTGTTTTCGGTGGCATGATGTCGCATGCATTTACTATATCCTTGGCAACAGCAAGGCTGCCCTATGGCCATTTAAGAAGAAAGAAATTGAGTGAATCAGAATAAGCCATAGTTCCTGCAAAGTAGGGGAAAAAGAAAAGAAAGAAAGGAACAGCCACAGAGTGGGGTCTGGGAAGATTAGGCACTGGTTATGCAATGAACTGAAATCCAAAAGATTACTTGTCTACTTTCTAGCTGCTCCAATAGTAATTTCTCTGCTAATTACCTTCCCTTTTGTGGGGTGGGTGCCATTAACAGTATCATAGCAGTAGCACTGCTGTACCCATGACAATCCAGGGCAATATATATATATATATATAAAAGTATGTATGTATACATGACGCAAAACTTGCACAATGCATGCGTTTGGGGTATGTACCATGGGACCAGCCACCAGACGGATTCCAGGAATGTGCCTCAGTGCCTGAGTTTGTTTTGTTTTGCTTGCAAACATCTGAGCTCTCGGATTTGGCAAAAAAAGCACACTGCATATCATTCTCTTTAGGGCTCCACATAAAAATCATATCAGTGGTTTATAGACAGCAGCATGGTAGTTTTCTCAGCTTCAAACGCTTTCCTGTTCCTGCTACTCATCCAGATGGAAAGGTTCTCCAAACAAAAGCCTAGTACAGTGAAGGCATGTGTGAGTTTGCTTCCAGCCACTTCAGTTTGCAGACATTTGTCTTATTTTTCACTGTTGGCAAATCTGTTCTTGAAGAGCATGAGAGGTTTATTACAAATGCAAAAGAGCCTCTCTTCCTGTCCTCTTTTACTTTGTTTTTCCTGCAAAGCAAGTTATCAGAAACACTTGTCAAGATTTGATTGCTGTAATGCAGGTTATTACAAGAAATAAAAAATAGCTGGGTTTTCTGAATGTTTTCTGCTTCAGTTTGTACCCAGAGTGTTGCTTCCACTTGAAATTGTTTTTCACTGCTGTTATCCAAAACCCACAGCTTATAACAAAAAGGGCTGATTATGTAAAAACAAAGTGACATTGGGCTGTCAAAGCAAAATATCCCCACCACAAATCCCAGCCTGGGCCTTGAGCCGGCAGCTGGATTGTGGTGCAGGAGGAATGCCTTTGTGGAAGTGGAGTGGAAACACGTGCTGCTGAGCGGGGCAACCCAGCCGGTGTGTCCCCTTCAAGTCCTTACTCATGGGAATGGGTGAGCCTCTTCACACGACTTCTGCGATTGCTTTTGTGCATCGCCTGCTTCTAGATCACAAGGGGCACAGAAGATAGGGAGTACTGGCAGAATATGTGCGGCTTTAATAGGAAAAATCTGGAGCCAAGTATTTCCCTGCAAAACACTTTTGATGTGTAATAGAAGCCATACTCCTCTGCAGTGCTGAATAAATTGTAGCCCAGGAAAAACCAAATACTTTTTGCTAGGGGTTTGAATTTTTATATATTAGCTCTGTCTCATAGATCATGTTTTTATATACATGAAAAAAAAAAAGAACATATGATTCAGTGGATTCTTTTTCTTTACATGAATGCAGGCACACTGCCGATTTTATTTTAAAGCTTCTGCCGATTTTTTTTAAAGCTTCATTTTATGCCATGTCAAAGGGACATGTCTTCACTCCTTCACCTTTTAGGACCGATACTTCCACTGATAATTTCAACAGAAAAAAAAACAAACAAACTGGTATCACATAGCCAGGGGCACAATTCAACTCACCTAATTTTAGGCATTTAAAGTTGGGCATTGAGCCTCAGCTGCTTCTTTTGGCTTTCTCTATAGTGAATGGAAAAACAGGTATTTCTCCTTAGGGCAAAAGTTCCCTCCATAGCATGGCTGTATCATGAAGAGGTTTCCAGAGGTACTCATTTTTCTGCCTCTGCCAGTGTAGAGCAAATAGTTAATCCTTGACTCCTAATCAGCTGAAACTGGGTAAGATGCATTCCCCTTAATTATGTTCTTAAATATTGAATCACTGCAGCATCTTAACCTGATATTTTTCTGGGTAATTTTGTGAAAATCCTCTCCCCATCTTGTTATAAAGTGATATAAAAATGTGAAAAACTGCTCCCTCTTGCAGGATAAGGTTTTAATTTTCATTTTTAACTCATTAATAAAAAAACTTATAATTTCAGAAAGACTGCTATTATTGTTACATTAGAAAGTCAAAAGTCGGCTTTGGGTAGAAGAGCTTGGTTTTTAGTAGAGCTTATTACTGGAATGAAGATGTGGCTTTGATAAATTCGGAACACACCCAAACTACAAATCAGAGTTTTTGTTAACTTCCAAAAAACCTCCTTGGCATGCAGTCAGCTGACTTTGTTTTTCTCTATTTTTTTGGAAAACCCTTGGCAACTCCTACAGTAGCTGTGCTAGTTAAGACCAGCGGTACCTCCAGGATTACTGCCAGAAGGGAAAACAAAAAAAAAAAAAAAAAAAACCAACAAAACAACAACAACAAAAAAATTAGATCCTTGCTTCAGAGAAGTCCTGTCATGAAAGGGAACTGGAGAGATCTTTCCCCTGGAGCAAAGCAAGTGACATGAAGAAAGCTGAGAAACGCAGTTCAAAGCCAGCATCATACCCTGGGACAAGAGCAAGACTCTGGAAGGTTTCTGGGTCTTGCAAAGCTGGATTCATAGGAGAGGTGGTAAACCCACTTTTATTATAAAGAAGAAATCTCTTAAAAATGTAGATTAAATGAGTTTAGGTAAATACAGAATAAATATTAGAAATGCCTCATGGAAAATTCTGCTGAGAAGCACTAGGTTTTGCAGAGAGGCCATGCAAAAAGCTTCTCTTGGCTCCTCAGCTGTCAGTTGGCTGTTTCCAGCTAGCGGGCGATGCTTGGCTGTATTACAGCTTTCAGCCAGCCAGGGCAGTCACACAGGCTCATGATAACCATGTTCACTGGTGGTTTCAAGTGCCTGGGTTGGGGCCTGGTGATGCACCAGAGGCACCTACATCATGAAGACCGCTCACATGGCTGGACACTCTCATCTGCATTTCTTCATCAGAAAATATCTAGGAAATGGGCATGGGAGGATGCAGAGCCCCTGCTGTGGTTCTGTCTGAACCACTTGATCTTGCTTGTAAATTGCTCTGAATTACGCAGTCATGAACTTAAGTATCTTCTGCAGCTAAGTTATTAAGGTAAGGTTTAGGTATCAAAATTGTAAACTGAACAAAATGGGTTATTTCAAAGTGGAATAGAAATCATCAGTATCTCAAAACCTTTTCTGAAACAGAAATGCCTTCAAAGAGCAGTATTTCTTTGTGATTGCGTAGAGAGCAAACCACTTTCCCAAGCAAATGCCATGTTAGCTTGAGGTTTATGTTCTTTTGTTGCCTCTTAGAGAAAGAAGAGTACTATGACATCTGCTAGAAAAAATAAATGAAATTCTGGTCTGGCATCTTTTGACTCACTAGGGCCAGGAGAAAATGGCACAGGGATTTAAGCTGAAGAAGAAGATGAAAAGTATGTGGTACACACAAGCAGATGCACCATGGTAAGTAAACAGCATGCTGAAGTAGGTGAAAGAGCTGCCATCCAGCCAGGTCGTAGACTATTCACACAAGTGTATTGTGAAAACACTCCCAAGTGCAATGTCAAAAAGTGCTCTCCAAATAGCTTGCAGGCCTGGAAGTATCCACTTTTCCATGACTGTTATAGTAACTCTGGCTGGCAACATCTCAGGAAAAGCTGCAGCATACTTGAGCCTCAGCTTCTTGGTTCCTAGAGTTGTTCTTTCAACGGAGAGATGAAGGTGGGTACCCCTTTTTGTGAGTGTGTGGATGCTTTTCATGCCCAGTTTCCTATAAAGAAGGTGATCCTTTCACTGCCAACTTTTCCTAAGCTCTATGAGACAAGGACATCTCCATTATCTATGTTCCTGGCCAATATTAATCAAAATTTTATTTTTGAAAATAAGATTAGGCAGAGTCACTCGGTAAACTTACCTGACTTTCACTGCCCGAATAACATGTTCAGTGCAAAAAGCTGGGGTTGTGTGCAACCTCCTCAGAGCCCTGTATTACATACAGACACATAGATTTTTAAAAGAAGCATGACATTTCCTGTGTTTTTTTTCCCATTTTGTGATCCGTGGTTTGACATGTACTAAAATTATTTCTTTGTTTTAGTTATAAGTTGTGGGCTGAAATTTCTTTAGACCCTCTTCAGGAGCTTAGATGCCCCTCTCATTAAAACTGAGAGATGCTCCTATCTTCTGATTTGCTCTGAAAGTTTCAGCTATAAATTACAAATGTTGTAGGTTTCCTATAACAGGGAGGGAAGATGCATAGTACAGTAAAGGTGTTGACTTTTATTTCAATCTCTTTGTCACTGCCTTTCTTTTCTATTAAACTTTGTGGCTCTTTTTTTTAATGGTTTCCCTATTAAAAAAAAAAAATCACTGAAAGAAAAACAAATAAGCAATTAAAGATTTGACTGGGAACCAGGCAGAAGTTCAGGTAAAACATCTCCCTGGTTATATCACACTGAACATGAAGACCTCTGTCTGGATGAGGTGTAACAAAGGGCCAGCACCTCAGGAACTGGCAAATGTCCAGGGCATCAAGATGTCCTCAGAGGCCTGAAGTGTAATGGAGGAAACACTTTCATCATGCCTCGGGACCATATTTTACCTCTGCAGGTATTGCTGGTAGTCCTCATACTGATCAGACCTCAAATTTATACTGACATACTGAAAACATCAGTCCATGTCCCAAAACACCTTCTTACCACCTAGCAGGACAGGAGTTTTCTTTCCCTTGTGGAATTTCCAACACATTTATTGTTGGCCAAGCTGAAAGAAACAGGAGATCTGAGACTATGATTTTGACTAGCATGTATCTCAACCCAAGCTTTTCTTAAAAACATGCCTGGTGTTTAACTGTGAAATGAGCTGAGCTGTTACTCTTCTAAATGTACAGCTAGAAAAAATGTGAAATCCATGAAGCCAAGGCAAATGCTGCTGCTTACTTTAATATGTCAGCTTGCATCAGCACAAATTATAATACCAATAGCTCCTTTGTTGTACATCAGAGCAGCTTTTTCTTCACATTCTGAATTTAATTATTTTTGCAGAATTGAGGACACCAGGACTAGTCAGTTGGCAAGTGGCAGTTGACTCCAGGTAGGTTGTACTATGGGATGTGGTTACTTAAATCTTGGCATCTTGTATCTAAGGAGAGGAAAGCACAGAAATTAATGAAAAAAAAAAAAAAAAAAAAGAAAAAAGCATTTTTAAGATGGGCTGAAGAACTTTAACCCTACCATGCTGCAGAAAGTCTGCGGAGGTCACTGCAATCACAGTGACTTGACACCAGTTGGAGCGCGGACAAAATATGACACATCCTGTTCAAACCCTTGAAATTATACAGTAACTTCAGGACTCCATTCAGGAGACCAGCTACTGTTGTGATTTCTTCTTGCCAGCAGAACATTGTTTTGCTTATAGCCCATCTGGAGACCGAAAGACAAGTTAATAAGAGGTACTAGGGAAAACAACACAATAACTTTACTGTCTTGTCCCATCAACCCTTGGCTTTACAGGAACCCTCAGGAGCACTTCATTTATATTCCTCCTATGCTTGCACAAAATATTTAGGTATGAAAGGAGAAAATTACGAAGAAGCCCTCTAACAAACAAACCCCAAGCTATTTAAATTAATCTCAGTAAATAGGTTTAGAAAAAGCATCTTCTAGTTAAATGGAACAGGATCATAAAAAGGTTTGGCAGCTCCCTGAGTCTGTGACTTGGGGCCTTTAGTGAATCTAGTCAATTGAGAAGGATTTTTAAAAACTCCACAGATGTAGCTGCAACTTTCTGCCTTTGAATACATACAGAAGTCAAGCCTATTGTCCCAGGTTCCTTTAGCCTCAGAGCTGAGCTCCACAGAGTAAGCATCCACCACCCCCAGACCCTGTTCTATACTCAGTGCACTGAGGCAGTGCAGGATGCAGCTCAGCCCGGCTAAGCTGGGTCTCTCCAGACATTTCTCTCACCAACAGTTAAAAGGAGTCCTAACCTGGGCACTTGTGTTAAAAGTGAAGTAAATGGGATGCTTGCAGGGATTGGGAAGATCAAGGTGTAGTGGAGTGCAGTGGGTTCACTCCTGAGCTTGTGGAACTGCTAAGCCTGAGATGGTGAAGAGCAGTGTCATGCAGGTGGTACCTGTGTAGGCGCTCCACTGCCATTTCCAAATTTCACACAGAAAAAAGCAGATCAGACTTCTCTTCACCTCCAGTACAGCTGAGTCAACCTCCTGTTGAGCAGAAAATATGCATGAGATTTTCTTCTTGCAAACAGCTTTGTACTAGTAGGAAACTATTGCAACGTCTCTGGCCCTAGAGAAGTGCCAGGCATGATTAATATTGTTTAACAAGGCATTTGGGTTGCCTCTGATGAACAAGAAAGGTCAGAGGCTAGAGACCTATGTTGAAAGCTAATTGTTGAAGTTATTTGTCTGGCTTGTGTTAGATGCGTGGATCCTATTATACAAGTGCAGTTGCAGTTAGAAGTGCAGAGTGCCCTAAGTACAGTATTTTAATTTAAATGCTTATAGTACAAAAGAGAAGCAATTCACTGATCATCTCATTAGAGGCTTAGCTATTTACATCTGGACAGCTTTTCCTCTTTGATCTCATAAGAAAAATGAAGGGAAGTTTAGGACATGTTTATTTGGTTTTGTAAAGGCTTGGATCCAAGCAAAACACACTTATATCTAGGAAATAACAATGAGAGGTTGTAAATGTATTAAATACCTTTGACCAGTGCTAGATACCAAAACACAGATTTCCAAGGTTAAAGAATTCAAGAGTGCTGATTCCTGGTTTCCATTTGACTCCCGTTACAAACCTCATTTCTATGCTACTAAATGAAACAATATATTTCTCCCTGTGGACACATGAATGAGTTATATCGTCATTGTTTGGTTTTAGTTTTTTCCCCTTGTAGTCTTCAAAAAATTGCAAGCACTGTAGCCCAAAAATTTCATGAGTAGACAAAACTCTGCTCCCATCTATTGGTGAGCAAGAGAAGAATGCCCATAAAACTGTTTATCTGTTTAGCTGTTTTACCATGATCCCTGGATGGATAAATAATCCAGAGAGGTAGGGGCTCTCTGGTACCATCTGTTAAGAAAAAAATATGGCCCTTCTTTGTCTTTCACTCCCCATTCCTCCAGTGGCACTTTGGGGAGACATCACAGTTACAGCCTTTTCACCATCCTGTACTGGGATAACTTCTCTGTAAAAATTCTAGCAAAGAATTTAATGAGTAGATATGATGGAGAAACAGACAAATGATGAACAAAGGAAAGTTTTTTTCATGCAAACCATGATAACAGCAGCAGAAGTGAGACATCTTGTGGGGTCAGATTAGATGGTCTTTAAAGATCCCTTCCAACCCAAACCGTTTCATGATCTCCCTTGAAAACTCTTTTAATAAACCATGAAATAAAACTAAACCTTCTGATTGTTTTTTAGGAAGAAGATTCCAAAAAGGACAGAATGCAGGTGGTTAGAAACAGGTCTGCCCAAGCAGGAATCAGGCCTCTGGAGCTATAGTGTTCAAACAGTAGGGAAACTTAGCAGCTATGGAAGGAGAAATGATGCCCAGAAAGAATGTATGTACAGGAAATTCACAGCATCAGCTGGTGGACCAAGTCAATGGGCCATGGCCAGAGGTACTGAATGAAGTAGATGGGTTTATTTATTGTACATTGTTTTCCCCAAATTAATGCAATCTTTGCCTTGCCACTAGTGAAGGTCTCTGTTTCATATTTACAACTAATGACCTACTGTCTGAAGGTGCTTGGAAAATATTCTGGGTGGGAAAGAACAAAATACTCTGCCAACTTTGAAGAAGGGTCATTTTTTGAACAATGTCTTGTTGCTAGCAGGAGCTCTAGCTGGGTTCTGGGTATCCAATGATTAGACGTGGTGGCAAGATCCCAACTAGATGGAGAAGAAAGTAGTAAAAGAAAGTAATTTACCAAATTCATATGGAAGGGCTGAATTTCTGAGCTCATCAGCTTCTTTGCCTGCATTTTCTCAGCGTCCGAATTTTAAAAGAAGACTCGTTGCCATTGTTAGGAGCAACATTCAGTGGTCATTACTATTCCGAGATCATTAGGAAGAGGCACAAGCATGGTAAGAAATGTAAAAGAGGGTTGGAGGGAAAAGATGCTCCTGAATAAATCCATACTGGGGTGAATACAGTGCTGAGACAGAATATCATTCAGCAGAATGGTTTATCACTAAAAACTGGCATGCTGTAGTTGAACCGAGATTTTCTAAAGAAACTGCATCCATGGACAGCTGACTGATGAGTTCACATTATAAAGGACTGTTCAGGAGTTCATCCACTGAAAGGCCATTTATGGCTCTACTTTCTCACGGTCCCGATCTGGAAAGAGCTACTCCGCTTGTAAGAGTTACACAGCCCATGCATATCCTCCCATTGTTTCAAGTTAAGGGAACATCAGCTGTTTTTAGTATTGTGAACAGGGGCCACGATGGAAGGCTAATTGGTTCTGTTCAGTTAAATGTCTGTTTTATGAGGCCAGGCTATTGCGTGCACCGATGCTGGACAATGGGACAGCATTTTGAATCTGTGATCTCTGTTAGACAATGAGCATTTTAGGCTATGTCTGAGGGATTTGGCAAGAAAACTCCTTGTTTCTTCTTCCACACAATAAAAAACCCAAAAGATAATTAGGTAATTCGGAAGGGATAATGATTATCCATGGTTTGGAAGGAATTCTCTTTGAAAAAATCTCCGCTGCATCTATAGCACAAACTGGTTTTACTGGAAACTTGCTATTAGCCAGAGAAAGTAAGCTTCCCAGAGAAACTTTGTACAGTGTGAAGTATTCGGGATTTTATTAATGCTTGATAGACACAAAGATACACAAAGTTCACTCCTAGCAAGCCATATTACATTCTTGCTAAAGAAAATTTGTCCATCTTTACCACTTCATGAGATCACGGTGTTCAGGTACAGAAATACATATTTCTAAAATAATGGGTTTCTTTGGAGTTTTGTGGTTTTATTTTAAGGCCAGTGATTGTGTGCCAGGTTCTCTAAGAGGCAAGTCTCTGAGCCTGCTAGAATCATGTTTCATTACCTCTGTGGCAAAAAAAAAAAAAAAAAAAAAAATNNAAAAAAAGAATCCTACATAAATTTTAAACAGCCAGTTGATTATGTCGCATCAGGGTATGGGCTTTATTTCAGGTCCTCTTCCTGTCTGGGAGACTCAGATGGTTGAAGACCACAGGCAGCATTTTGGGGATGCTGAGGGGCAGAAGTGAAACAGCATGTGCAGCCAATATTCTAATCTTGACCTTGGAATTTTAATGATGAAAATTAAAGTAGCCTCATGGATGTTCTAGTCCATACAAGATCCTTATTCAGAGCAATGCTACCCATAGAAACAGGGGAGGCAGGGAGATGTCTTGGGCCACCTCTGAACACCTTCACCTGAGGCTGATGATTTGGGCTATTAAACATTAGTATGGAGTCTTGCAAGGAATAAAACAGATATTCAGGACAGCAAAAAAACCCCAGACAATCATGATGATGCTTAACGGAAATTTCCTTTGGCTTGGGAAGGAGGAGATCTGTAATTTACAAAGCTGTATGTTCACATGCTGTTTGAAGGAAATGGATTTGTCTTTCTGCAAATTTAGGTCACTGGAAGAACAAAGGAATATTTTTTTTTTAGTTTTGCAAGGGTAAAGTTTAAAAAACATATAAGGAGATACTAAAGAAAGGAAAGGGTCAGAGGATTATTTTATTTAGCACATTTCAGAGAGGTCCCTTTACAGGAAGGAATTCATTGCTATATGGCTCATATGCAAGGTAAATACAGTGTTTCCATAATATCACTTAGGTTTTTTTCTTCCTTTTCTGCCATATGAAAACCACCAGAAAGGTTATGATGCAAGCCACAAAACGTAGCACATAGCATCAGCTTGCAACGTATGCAGCCCTTTGGGTAATGAAACATATCTTAAAAATGTCCAAGTCCATCCATTGACAAAAATACTGGTTTTATTATGCTGGGTGTTTTTTTTTTTTTGTTTTTTTTTTTTTTCCCAATTTCTTGAAACTTACTGTTCACCAGCATTCAAGTTGCTGCCATGTTTTTGCTTAATTAAAAAAATTTAACGAATTTGAAACATAGGTATTTTAAAATATAGGTATTTTAAAATAGGTATTTTTAAAATGAGCTGTTGTTTCCATTAATTTATACTGTTGCTCTTTAAACCCTCACAATTCTGCTTGCACCAAAGAACTTAAAACCATGGAGCTCTGATTATACCAACCTGAAATCCAAGTGACCTCTGGGTTAGAGTCAGTTTTGTGCAATGGGAGAGTGCCAAGAGGAACTACAACAAACACAGTCTCAACCCTTTTTTGAAAATTTAGTGAGTTCAGTCTTAAAAAAGGTTAATATTCAACTCTTGTTAGTCTGTGGCAGTTCTAGGATCTCACATCTTATAACCACCATGATTTCAATCTTCAAAGTACTTCTAGACAATTTATCCCTGCTTGTTACTCTCCTGTGAAGACAGGCTGAGAGAGCTGGGGCTGTTCAGCCTAGAGAAGAGAAGGCTCCAGGGAGACTTTATAGCAGCCTTCCAGTATCTGAAGGGAGCCTACAGGAGAGCAGGAGAGGGACTCTTTGTCAGGGAGTGTAGTGATAGGACAAAGTGTAATGGTTTTACATTGGAAGAGGGGAGATTTAGATTAGATATTAGGAAGAAATTCTTTCCTGTGAGGGTGGTGAGGCACTGGAACAGGTTGCCCAGAGAAGTTGTGGATGCCCCATCCCTGGGAGTGTTCAAGGCCAGTCTGGATGGGGCTTTGAGCAACCTGCTCTAGAGGGAGGTGTCCCTGCCCATGGCAGGGGGGTTGGAACTTGATGATCTTTAAGGTCCTTTCCAACTCCAACCATTCTATGATTCTGTGATTCTTAGATTGCTTAGGTAGCTTTTTTCTCTTGATACTCATCTCCAAAACATGACAATGATTGTATCACCTCTTCATTTCGTCAGGCTGTTGAAGCCATGATCGCCACTCTTCTCTTGTATGATTTTCCATTCCTCCCATCATCCTATCACTCTTTTCACCATGAGTTTCAGCTCAATCTTTCTTAACCGTAAATAGTCAAAAATTTATGCAGCCTTTGTTGTGCAGAACACTCTTTTCAGGGCTTTGTACAACCCTGTCTCTACTGGAAGTATTTTTCCTGATGCATCCATGTTTTTATAATGTATACTTATATTACATTTACATGGTTTCCTGGTGCTAGGAGCTTGTATTCTTCATATGCCCAAACAGGGCACACAGACGTTTTTGTAACTGTAGCTGTAATATACTGTGTCAATGGAACAAAATCCAAAAATCCTATATGGTAAAAACTGCCTAACAAAAACCACTTAGAAAATAGCTGCCAAAGATTTGTTGAAAAACAATTATCTAATGAAACTGGAATTATGTCTGGATGTAGTGAACATGTATGAAGTGAATTGCTTAATCACCTCTGTTAAAGAGGCAAAAAGTGTTTGTTTGTTAGATATTATTGTGACTTGCAAACAAAAAAGCATTTTTATTACTGTTTGTTGTTTGCATTGCGTTAGTGCCAGGCTGCCTTCCACCAAAACAAAACTTCTATTGTACTGGGTCTCAAACATACATAAATTAAAGCAAAACAAAGAAAATATTCCTCAGCAAAGTGCTTCCTACTTTAATTTAAACAAAAATAAATTGTCCAGGCAAGGTGGGTTTTTAAGTCACTAGCAATTGACATTGGAAATAATAAGTGTATCATATGGTTTCATTTTACTATTGTTGGCAAGTAGCTATTTGGAGAAAAACTGCATAGCAACTGTTCACAAAACCCAGTACAATGTAAACTTTCTATGAAATCAGGACCCATCTCTTCACAAGTTTGCATATGAGCGCAACCATATATTTTTGCAGGTTCACTGCAAGTTTGACTTGTCTTCCCGCTTCCATTTTTGACAGGGAGAGGTTGGCTGGTGACTACTCCATCCAAAAAAACCTCCACCAGAGCAGCTAAATATCTTCCTTTGTAAAGGATCTAGGAATGAACTGGATTGACTAATCAAGTATATAAGTATAAAGTATATAAGTATAAATTAGGTATTAAGAAAGTACATTGAGGACAGAACAGAAAGAACTGCTAACAGCGTGGAACAAGGAGGCAGATAATTGTATTTGGTTTTACACTAAAACTTGTTCTAGAAGAGCAGGAATGCTGTTCACAAGTCTCCTCCAAGATCTGTGTCTTTCTCTCATCATGATTCTCCTCTGAAAAGACTTTTTAAGTCAGGTGGCAGAAAAAAAAAAAATCCGGATTTAAAACTCATGAAAAGCAGATTTAACTGAGGTCTGGTTTCGAATCAGCATGCGTCAGCTCAAAACTAACTGTACCTCTGCCTTTGAAGAAGAGCATACCTACTAATTGGTCTTTCAGAGAGTCCAATATGTATATATTTTTTAAAAACAACACCAACCACAAACCAGAAACAAACATCAGTATTAAAAAAAAAAAATAGGTGAAGAGGATTTTCTTGTTAGACTGACCTGTGGATGGCAATCTAAATGCAATGCTGGAAGCAGTGTCAGCAAAAGCCTCAAGCGTAGGAAAATCCTCCAGTAAGAAACAGCAGGTGGTGCTTGTCACTAGTTAACAACAAGTTATTCACAGAGTTATAGAGTTTATCCTTAAAACTACTATACTGTATAATAACACTGTCTCTTCAAACACTGTCTCTTTTTTTAAAAAAAGTTGGCCAAACTGCTATGATCGCCCCGATATTATAAAACAGAGTCCTCTTGACCGGAGGGAAGGTGGCTCAACAAAGGAAAACCAGTGACACTTCAGATTTATGCTGATATAATTGGGTTCAGCTATGAAAGAGCCTCCTGAGAGAAGACAGGAGGCAGACATCCCAATGGTGTGATGATCTAGGCAATGCAAGGTGTGGTGTTGTGCTCTCCCTGTTTTTCCCCCTTGTCTCTCCCCCCAGCTCCTGCTCAGGCCATGGTCATCACGGCCATCACAACATCAGTTGCGGTAAATTGTACCTGGACTTTGGGGGATGGCTGACCACACAGCTGAAACATTGTCTGGAGTGGGGATCTAGATATGTTCCCATGAGAATATGACTGTAGATCAATTATCTTACTCTATAGATAGTGGACAGCCCAAGAGCCCTTTGAGCTCTCATGTATGGCAGTGGGCTGCAAGCCAGGATCTCCCCTTTTGTGAAGATCCTCGCTTAAGGTTCTACTCCTCGAGGTTGAGAGATTCCTTGCTGCAATAGATTCTGGGTAAATGATTAATAGCATGCTAAACTTTGAAATCTTAGCTAAAAGTAATATAAGGGATTGATTGTGCATATATAAGCCTTTAGACATAAACTGTTGATGAAATCTGGGACTGGGACTGGATCCAGCAGCATCTAGACTCCTCTCTAAGGAGTTTAAAAAACAAGGGAGTCCTTTCTGAACCTCATGCTTCAATGGGAGGTTCTCCCTAACAGCTTGTCTGACCCTGTTCTCTGTGCAGTAAATAACCAAGTGTACCTTGCCATCGAATTTCATAAAACACTGTTGCGTTTACTACTAATTTCATTAAATCACTGTTTCACCTTAACGAATATTTCGCTACTTCTCTCCTATGAGTGAAGTGAATCATTCTGCCCACGACACAAGGGAGCTGCAGGCTTGGGAGCTGACTGAAAGGGCAATAGTAGAGGACTACAAGGAAACAAGGACATATCCTCACAAAAGGCCAAAAGTAGCACTAGGAAGCAATAGAAAAAAAGCCTGAGTTGTAAGCCTCAGACAAAAGTGCAGTAGGTGAGCGGGAGAGCCCACCAGCCGGGAATCATGCTAGGAAATGAAGCCAGCAGCAGCCTAGAAAGAGCCTCTTTCCTCCAACCCCGTCCCCACAGAATAATACAGCTGAGGAACAATACCGTGGAACAGTCCACCATGGCAAGATGTTACAGTTCTCTGCAGACAGATAGTGCAGAAAGGAGAGGTGAACCAAACTTAACAGGACTTGAAGGAAGGAACTTGGACTGATGGTTGAGGATGACTACAGGGCCTTTGAGTACATGGATGTACCACTAGCTACCACTCTGATATTTCTGTAGCACTCTCTATAAAAAGACAAAACACAGTTACAAGCCTGGAGGGTTTTTTTTGTTACTACACAATGTTCGGAATGTGAAACACATCCTAAAGTGAATACCACAAAATCCACAGATCACCACATCTCACTTTCCATTTGGGAGAGGCAGAGACTGAGGCAAAACAGAACTTCTTAATGGACTTTGAAAGGACAACATTTGTTTGCATGCTTGTAGGCTCAAGCATTACTCATCCAGTCCAAAGCAATTATGGTTAATGAAACTACAGGTAGTCTAAATTAGAGATTTTCCATAAAAACCTACTTCATACTACCTCTTCTGCCCCATAGCAGAATTGGAAGTATTGTCCATTTCCACACCATGTTGACAAAATTAGCACAATATTTAGAGACACATTGGAAAAGATTTTTTCCACTGTTGCAGAACAGTTTCAAAGCAGAAATGGTATTGCTTAGCATGTGCCATATTAATTACTGGCATGCTGTAATAGGTTCTTCACAGAAAATCAACCTAGTTAGCTCTGCATATTTAATCTGAAGAATGGTTGCTAAGGTTGGGTTACAGCTGTATGATGGCTTTGAACCCAACTTCATTCATTACATATAGGGGAGAGATAGTGTCAAGATACTTTGACAAATAGAATTGGCTTACCTTGTGAATGATTGGCCTGGTCTCCATAGCAGTTTACAAACTTCACATGGCTAGTTTAGGATTAGCTATGTTGGCTGTCACAGCGTCCTCACATTCTGAGCATCATTGTGCACTGCACAGAACTAAGTTAGAAAATTAGCTGCTTTTTTGGGACAAGTGCTGGACTACCTTCAGCTCAGATGCACCTAATTTACATTAGGTAGTCCGTGTCTATCCATTACCCACTGTGTGACATTGGCATAACCACAGAAGAGCTGTGAGACACTGCACTAAAGGTTACTGCTGCTATTACCAGTAGGTGGGATTCTGGGGGAAGACGAAGACCAAGTCAGAGGTATCATCATACATTCAAACTAGAGCTGCCTGTGCACAACCAGTAGAGACATTTCTCTAAATACATGGACAGCACAGGTTTATTTTAATGATGGATACTTCAGAAACAAACAACAAAAAAGCTGATCTTCTTTTTCAGCTATTCTTCTCATGTGCTTCTGCGAGCAGAAACAAGTCCATGCACCAGAGCCTGAGTAGTAGAGCACCCAGGTGAAGTTTGTGAAACAGAGTTTAGATCTTCGTTGTAGCTCCACATACTAAACTTCTTATTAGTCTGCAAGAAAAGCTCATGGTCCTTTTGCTACTAGCATGCTTGTGGAAGCCTCTTGTTACTTTTTTATATCTCTTATTTTTAGCTCCAACTTGACTTTGGCTTTCCCCTTTTCACCATAAGTGACCAAGCAATAATTTTACATATGCCTTCTTGCTTGTCTGTCCTTGTTTCTGCTTCTTGTATGGTCTCATTTCCATTTCAGACCACTAAGAAGCACCTTGCTTAGCCAAGAGGACCTCTGCCATAATTCCCTGTTTTCCTGTGCAAAGGTCATCAGCTTTCAGTAAGTTTTCTTCAAAATCAGCTCTCTTGAGCACCTTTGCCCCTTGTGGCAGCTTCTCAGAAGATCTTAAATAATTAGCTAACTATGCTTTCCTGTGTAAATTATTATTTGATTATTCCTACAGCTGGTTTCAATAACTTTTTAGAACAATGTTTGATTTATCTGATGGAGAGAACAGGAGTCAGTTTTCCTAGATTTCTCCTATTCCTAGGTATTTTTTTTAATTTGAATTCCAAATATTCTTGCCTTTCTTTTTCAAACCAAAATATCTGGACTAATAAAGGCATTTAGAAATAAAAGTATGCGTTATCTGTAGTAAAAATTAGTATTTTCAGAAAGCATGGATTTTAAAAATTAATCTAAAATGGGAAAATTGGAGTACAAGTCTTCTTCATGTCTAGTTGTTGCCACTAGAGTGGGCCCGGTAATAACTAGAAAGAAGAAAATTAAAACCAGCAAAAAAGCCATATGTGTCTTTTGTCCCATGTTACGCCTGTGGCTTAATTATCCAGATGCATTGTGTGCTTAACCAAAAAGCTATAAAGGCACTGCAAGAAATACCATTAATGAGTCAGCATCACCCCCTGAAGATCAGCTTAGTTTCTGGAATCTTTCTGGTGGAAATGCCTTTTGTTTCTTATGTTCAGCTTTGTCTCCAGCACTCCATATCCAGAAGTCTCTAGTTTGTTGGTACTAGTGTGAATACCTAAAAAAGGGTGAAGACTGAGCAAAATCACAGTCAAATCCTACTAGTTCAGCAGTATGTATTCACCATGTAGAGGGTAACCTCAATGAGAGTATCTTAGTACGGAACTAATGACTCAAAAGATGCCTTGTTCTACCAGGAGATTTTAAAGTTAAGAATAGTCTACCATGGGATGAAGGCATATGGTGAAAACATGAAAAATGGGGGCAATGCTAAGAAGGTGGCACTGAATTATGTGTATGCCCTGGAACTTGATGGATTTCAGGTTAATAGACATTCTTGAGATATTGATTGCTCTACTGTCTTTTCAGGGGCCTAGGACTTAGCCAGTTTTAACTTTTGGCAGTAAAAGCAAGGCATGGCAACTCATTAAGAATTGCTGCAGGATTGCTCTGCACCTTCTAGTACACCAGTTTTGAGGACGTATCCCATTACATTTAAAAATCACATTTTTACCAATGTGTTTATGGAAAATGGTTAGGTAAGGTCAAAGGAAAGTTTTAAGTATAGAAAGGGTAGAATAATCTTTTTGTGAAAACTGCACAGTTTGACAAAGATAAGAGGTTTTAAAGAATTCCAATTTTTTGTGGGGGAAAAAAAAATCCACTGGTAAAAAGCCTGTTTTGGAATGGCCACTAAACATAAAGGGAGGTCCAACCTCTCCCCACACTTCCACCTGAAAGGTGTAAAAGTCCTCTCCAATAATGCCGTATACCATGGATACATCCATCAACATAGATCTAAGGTGAGCTTCTGCATCAGCACATTTATGTGATCTCCAAATATACGTGTGTTTTTTTTTTTTTTTTTTCTGTAGCACCCTTCAGTAGCCGGGGCCATGGTTGTTGGGTCCATGCTGTGGCTTTGCAAACACTGCCTTTCTGCTCTGGATTCAAACACCTTATTTCTACAGGCTTTTCATTAGCTGATGCTGCATCCTGATGTTGTCAGGGAACAGCAAGCATAAGAGACATATTTACTCTTATCTGAAGGGTAATTCCCTTCTCTGGATAATACACTGGATAATCTCCATTCTTCGTGAATGGAAAGGTGAAAACTCTACGTTGTATTTTAAAAAGTTCATTGTGAACAGACTAGTGCAGGAAGTAGCAAGCTTATCAAAGATCTTTACATTGCCTACAGTATCAAATGTTATATCACTGGGAGACCAGACAAACAAATTGGCAGGGTATGTCAATAGAGCCTAGACTGGAAAAGGTCCCTTGAGAAGTTAATTTCCAAACCTTTAATTACCATATATATATATAAATATATATATTTTATGTACAATAGTGCAGCTTTTCAGACAGCCATACTCTAAGAAAATTGTAGTTAAATACTGTTGAAAAAAAGAAGGAATAAAAGGAATTACTGTATCTCTTTTTATCTAATTGCGTGTTTTCCCAAATGCACCTTGAAGCCTCATTCATCAGAATATTTACACATGTGCCTGTGTCATTCAGACTGCCCACACACTTGGTGTACTCACTGGAGCTCATCTGATGCTTTAAACTAGGTGCTGAAATGCCCTGTGGAATCAGAGCCAATAATTTAGATTTCTTTTTCTTTCAGGTGGAGAACAAAGAGCTAACTCTTCCTCCAGAAAGCCACAAGAGTTAGTAAGAAAGGAGATGATGTGGGAAACCTTGTGCTCCTCTTCTCCTGGGTGACGTCAAGAGTTTTGCTGAACCTGCCACGTCAGAAGTACTTCAGATGGAGAGGTATGACAGCACTGAGCTCCTTCATCGCTATTTCAAGCATTCTCACATCATTAGCATTGCATATGTGTATCTGTGTTTGAGGAGATGAACATCAGTTAATGAAAAAATCATGGAAAACATAGAAGTTGACTATGAGCTCTTCCAAAAGTGCTTGGCTTTAGAGAAGACAAGCCTGTTCAGAAAGAATTGAATTAAAGAGTTACAAAGAAAATCCCAGGTTACAAGACAGTCTCTGTTTTAAAAGGGCTATTTCAGCTTTAGACCATTTCTTATAAAAATCATGGGTTTGCAAGAATTTTTGTCCAGCTTGGATGATAGAAGGATTTTATTAGAAGAAACTTGTATCCGTTTTAAAAAGCCAATGCCATGGTGTCCTGTGTTTTGTAGTATCACTCATTGCTTCTGTTTGCTAAGTCTGGAGAAAGAATTTAATCACTAATAACGTAATAATTGGTCTGATCTTGAGAAACTGAAGGGGAAGTGTTGATTTTTTTTGTCCTCCAAGCCTTAATCCTTAGTTCTGTCAGGGAGAAACACTTCATCTGAATGTGACAGAGAGTAGTTATTACAGATTGTTTTGAAACATCTGCACTGTGTACACTCATAGACATTCTTCTTCATATTCTACTATGTGGCCATTAGTAGAATGGCCATTGCATTCATATTAAAGTAAGTGGAAAAAGCAAAGCTTCTGAAGAGATCATTAGTATTTAATTTCTTCCAATACAGTTATTTGTTTAATTTCTTTTCCCTTTTCCAGAAAAGCATATCAGATTGGTCGAGACAGGATGACTTATCTATGACTCTGCTTATATGCGGGACAGTCACCAGTGCAGTATATTCTTTTATCAGTTTGATTCTGAAATCACTATAATTTTGTAAATGAGAAAACATACCCTATTGAAAGAGCATATATTTCCTGTTACAGACAAACACCTCATGACATCTAGGGGAATCTGTCTTATCCTATTGCTTTCCTATTGCTTTTCAGGATATTTTACTGAAGGAATGAGAACAAACTGACTATAAACTTGCAGGTAAAAAGCACAGAAATTTCTGATGTCAATCTTCAATTACCAGTGACCGAAAGGGCAACGAACCCCACTCCAGTGCCACACTCAATATTCCTCACTGGTGAGCTCTTTCTACAGCCCTCACTTCTTTTCCAACTCTTTTCTGACAGCAGATTTAGAAGTTTCTGGTGTATCTAAGTTTTGTCTGCATAGAGCATTTTCATCCCTCCATCCCCTCTCTGCCAAAGAGACATGACCCCTAACTTCTGCTGCAAATTAAGACAGCCCTTTCCTGCACTTCTTGCAAATTTAGCTTTATGGTTCTTTCAGGGAGCCACGGTACCTTTAAGGACACCTTTAATGTGGCCACATAGTTCTTTCATTACAACATAGAAACCTTATAGAAAAGCAGCACTGACACTATTTAGAATATTACGCAAAGCAAAACACATCAAAATACCTTGAATGATGTTCATCAAAGACTTGAAATTCACTGTATCGTTCACTCCTCTTTTTGGTGATGTTGCTGAGTCTTTTCCATAACTGCTGTGTTGCTGAAAAAAAAAAATATGTGAAGAAATAAAATAGAGCGGTTGATAAGATCATACCAGCACTGACCAGCGCTGAGAGGTTACTAGATCTTTTGAATTTATGTTTTCAGTCTGTCATTTCACAACCAGTCATAGCTCTTTACCTTCTGTGCATTAGTTTCCATCACTTCCACGCCACCATTCTCTTTGAACAAGAGAACAATTCTCTTTGAACAAGCTGGTCATGTTTAAAGTATTGTGGAGACAACAGTCAGAACAAACCAATCTGCTTGGAAGAGTGAAAAGCTCTGTAGCGAAATGCTGGTTTAAATATAGCCAAATCCTATGTCTGTTACAGTAGTGCATTTAAGGAGAATTCTTTTAAGAGCTATATTTTCCATTCTTATGAATATGAAGCAATAGTGGTGTTTTACTGGTTTCTACTGTGTAATTTCAATATGCAACAATCTCTCCAAGTTGAATAATTTGGAATCCACACACGCTTTGCAGTTTCGAGATAATTTGATCTGAATAGCAGTTTCATGTAAATGTTTTGGCAGTAACAAAAATATCCTCAATGCTACTACTTACAGCTTTGAAACACCAATAACGATTATACATGCCGGCAATGAAAGAGCATGATAGGCAGGTTAAAAATCATTAATTCCTCTCTCTGAAACTGATATTTTCTCCCTGAAAGGTTTGAAAACAAATCTACTTTCAACAGGTTATTGCTGTATTAACGTGACACCAGCACCATCTGTGCAGCTACCTCTCCTCTCCTGTGGGCAAGCACTGTCCGAGGGAGCTTGAAGGAACACAGCTCTTTTTCGCCTCACCCCACAGCTGTGGGGTAAACGTGTCTGAAGTGTTAAATAATTGGAGGAAGTGAATGGAGAATGATAACAATAGCAATAGGGAAATTTCTCAAGTGATTTGAGAAGGTTTTCTGGTGCAGGCTGGATGTTTGATTATGTATGCACTGGATACCCACTTCTCTCTACTTGAATAATACATGGGAACCAAGAATTGTTTACTTTAAAAAATCAAAATGAGAAATGACCATGTTCTGAAAATAAAACCTGGGAGTTTCAACCCTGCCACCTCTAGTAAAGCCCAGTGGGAGGGATAGGATTGCTTGAACTAGGGGAGGCCTCCTTTTCCTTATTTGTTATCGTTTAACAAAATCTGAAGGCATCTTCCTTTGCAGAGAGCAGGAACTAATTCCTATGCAGCTCCAGGGCCATGCAGAGGTTATGGTGCCCATTTCACTTGTGGTGTTAAACAAGGAAGGGCTTCAGGATCGTACTGGGGGTTGTACCGAGTCGCTTAATGTTGGACAAGAAAAAAACACAAGAGCACATGCACAGAGGAGTGTTTCTGGCTACTAACAGATGAAAATATAGTGCTCTTTAGCTGCCTTCTCCCTCCAGTATTCTCAAATACAACTGGTTGTGTTCCACTACTGGGGACACTTTTTTAGGGTTACACTTGGGAGCGCATGGTCAGCAGACTAAAAACTGCAGCCAAAATGTTCCCATTCATTTGTGATCATTTTCGAAATCTGAGCATTGCAAATCTATGCTGTATGCTCAGCCTTTGCTCTGAGTCTGCTTGGAATTAGTAACCTATAGTTTTATGGTGATAAACTCCAGTATCCTATTGAGAAGAACTAGTGTCTGTGTTGTCTACACCCCAACAAATGCAACCAGGGTTCTGCATGTCACTGAAAAATAAAAAGGATTGTACACATGGCATATATATAGTGCAACATTAAGATGTCTGCATCTGGGAGGCAGATTGTAGCCGCCACTTCAGACCCAGGATGAGGCAGCCCAAGCACTGTCAAGAGCTGAGAAGTCTTTACCTTATATAGAGTGAAATGTGGTGTCACTGTCTTCAGTAGCAAAATTCTCAAAGAATTTTGTGTTTTGCCCAGGATGCATTGTTATTCCCCATATATGGAAGCAAGTATTTTACCAGAACAAGTATGATTATTGCTATTTGGAAAATATACAACTGCTTAGTCAATTTGTAACAATATTTATGAAAGGCACATCTCAGGTTTATTTTGCACAAATCTTTTTAATTTTCTATCCAAAGTTGCTTGTTATGCAAACTCTGAGAACTGTTAAATATTGCTGGGCTAACTTTAACACAGTATTATGGAAAGTGTGTGTTCGGAAAGGATGTAGAAATACATCTGCTTAACACCTTACAGCAAACCTCCTAAATTTACTAGGTTTGTACTGACATGGAAAATTTACATTTTTGTATGTCTGTTACCTTACCCTTATCATTTTGTTCTTCTCCTTGTGAATCCAGCTGAACACCTTCAACCACTGCAAGCTTTTGTTCCTATAGCCTCTTCCATTTTCTCCCTTGTTTGTATAAATGAAACATCCAGCTTATCAGATACCAAACAGCTGGCAAGGCTCTATTTGCTTTACCAAGCTAAAAAAACTCTATTTGCTTTACTCAGCTAAATCTGTCGGCTAAATACCCTGCTCCTTTCAATCCCATTATCACTTTGGGATTCCTGCACTTTGCAGAGATCCCGTCTCTCGTTTGCAGGCTTGTGAGCCTTTCCACAGCAAGTTGTCTCCAGATGTGCGGTTATAGTGTTCCCAGTGGTGCAGGAGTGATGGGAACAGAGCTGTGCCACCTGGCCAAAACCTCCAGTGCCCCTGAGCCCTGCCCATTGCCACCAAGCTTTCACACTTGCCTGGCCTTGAAGGTTCCAAGCAGGGAACAGGGGCCAACCTTCCTGGGATTTGCAGAAGGGATGGGCTCATCCCCTGCACTGTCTTAGGGAATATTGACCTTCCAAAGCCCCTTTTCATTGTTTCTTGTTGTGTTTTGGGTTTTTTTCTCTTTGGCTTTACTCATTCAGGGTTGATATTCTTTACAGTGTTAAGCTTTCTTGATCAGTGCATTTAAGACAGCTGTCAGAGTCAACCGAGGAAGAAATTTCACTCCCATTGTTGCATTACTAAGGATGTTTCCATGAAAACACAGTCCTTTGGATCTTAGTTATTTGGGAACTCTTCTTCTGCAGCTTGTATCTCAGCAAAAAAACTCAACAATCTGTTTGCTCTTACTGGGAAAAAGATATTGTCGCCTTGCCAACATAATTACATTGGCGAGTTAGGGAATAATGAGTGAGAACAGATGAAATATTTAGATATAAATAGTCTATTTTCATGTGCTGTGATTGTCACTAATAAGGCAAGGACGTGTGGTTTGTGGTTCAGGGACAGGATGAGGAACCAGGACATCTGGGTTCCTTTCCCAGCTTTACCACAGTGTATTGAAGAAGTCAGCAAGCCTCTTTGTACCCCATCAGTTGGAAGTGGATAATAATGCTCTAGGGACTAATTCTTTCAGATGCTCAGAAGGGAAGAGCGATACAAGTGTACAATTTTTCCATGCTAGAAATCAATCCAACTAAAAACTTCAATCCAGATACCTAGAAAGTTTGTGAATTAATTTATCCTGTTCTGATTTTTGGAATGTGATCCACTGGCAATTTTCATAGCAGTGGCAGAAGAACAAGAGGAAAATTAAAAACAATACAGAATGTTTGAAGAAAATATTTTCTGAAAGTATGTGATCTTAAGCTTTCTCTGACAAATTTTTTGGGCTTTACATGCAAGCTTTGCTTTTTTTTTTTTTTTCTTTTTTTAAACATCTGAAGTAGTTAGAGTAACGAAGGGAGTGCTATGTACCTAACACGGAGATGGCAATCCTGTCCCTAAAGACTGATATGTGCTCATTTGTTCAAAGTCTACAAACTACTTAAAGCATAAAGCTTGGTAGAATTTAAAAAGGAACCTACAGCGGCCTTCTACAAAGGGATGCTTTTCCCCCAGCCTATGTATATTTTGCCCACAGCAGCTGTAACTAATAAACCACTGAACCATAGATTAAAAGCATGTAATTACTATTAAAGTAATTAAAGCCAAGAATCATTCTACCTAGGAGTAAATAAGCACATTTGGCATGTAAGTCATCGTGGAAAAGAGACTTCTTTTTATTTTTGATGTGCATATGCTAGCAGAGTCTCAAAAGCAGAGTTGCTTCTTTGGCTGAAGAGGAAAAAAAGCCCTGTGCTAAGGATTTGAAAGCATTGAGTTTAAATCATGATGATAATTCATTTGGGATAAACATTACACTATTTTAGTGCTAATTTGAAACAACTTTAGTAGTAAAACCAACAGTCTGTACTGCAATAATAATTTCTTTTACCCATTGATGGATTCTGGGCATCAGATGGTTGTATCTACATTAGAAAGCTAAACAGCCAAACGGGAGCAGATCTACAGTTGGCAATGAGGACCCCACGTCCACAGTGAACACATGGCTCGGGTTTTCAGTCTGGTCCCATGTGCCAACTGGCTGGAGCACAGGAATCATCCTCCTGGAGTACCTTTCTGATATTGGTTTCACTCAAAAGTCCAGTCCTCTGACCCACAGTGCAAGAAAAAGCACGGTAAGTGGCAGAAATCAGGATAATTGCATCAGAAGTGCACATCTGATCTGAATTAAAATTGTCAACCTCCCCCCACGCTATTTGCACCCTTATCACAGAATAAGGGCAGTACATGGGCATGATTTTCACTCAGAATCTGGCTGGCCAGGCAAAACTGAGCATAAATTTGTCCTTGCTTTTGCTGAAATGCAGGCAAGGCTTTGCTCTAAATCACTGCAGCTGGGCAGTGCCAAAGCAGCAGTTGAAATACTTATCATGTGGTATAATTTCAGACTTTTTTCAAAAGAGGCTTATGGCTATGTGTAAGGAAAATTGGCTTCAGTTTGTTGGTTATATCTCATTTGAGAACATTCTTGAGAACAGTTTAGTCCAGGCACAGGAGGTACAATTTTAAATAGGGAGAATTATCTCTTCACCATCAATCTAAGTTAATATTGTATTTTCTGTGATGCTAAGGGGAAAGCAATTCTCCTGATGCACAATAAACACTCCAGGAATCTGCAGTGATTCATTTATTTCCCAATTGACTTGTACACTAAAACAGAGCATACAAGTCTACGGTTAACCAAGCCCTTCCCCTTTCCTATCCTCAGTCCTTGCTTTCACCAGGAAAACCGTGGGCACGTGGCCTGCCAGGAAATCTCTAGCACCGATCTGTCTCAGTCACCAATGAGGAGATGCAGGGAGCAGCATCCAGGGCTTACTGCTGAGTGCTCCCAGCAGAGGTGGAGCAGTCTGTATTCAGAGCGGTCTAGAAAGTTATGTCAGAGTAGGGGAAGATTGGCGAGTTGTCAGCTGAGATTTCTCGTTCACCTCCAGAGTCTTAGAAAATGAGTGTGCTCTGGGATACAGAGCATAGGTACCAGGAGGCTCATCATCTTTTCCATAAAAATTGTACTCATCATAATGAGTCACATCAGCATAATATCTTCCACATTAATTTCTCTAAAAATCATCCCAGTCCAACACAAGCACACATCTCTCTAGCTGTACACCTATGTATGCAAAGACATGCAAATAACTACCTTTATGCGATGAGACAAAGCAGCCTGAACAACCGCAAACCTCAGCAACAAAAATTCTTTCCCGTGGCATAAATCCCACTCGTAGTAATTTCATCTGGAAATAGAAAGCATAGCATCATATTATTTGAGCACAAAGGCCAAATTTCCCTGGTTGCCAGTTTGACCCCAAGCTCATACAAACGCAGCAGGAGAAACCTAAAATGATTTTGTTTCCTAGTGGCACTAGTTCCATTGCTGGAGAAAATATAATTATATTTATATTGACATTATAATGATAACTTTGCAGGCCAGACTCCTTTCAGTCTGTTAGGCCAAAAATAAACAAAGCAGCAGCAGAGACCTAAAGAATCTGTGTTCCTCGGAGGTGGTACGCCTGGCAGCCCAGCTAGCAATTTCAGCAGTAAGAGGAAAGTTCATTCTGTAAAAAAGGTAGTTAAGATTTAATTTTGCTTAACTACAAAACCTCTATGTTTTGTATTGATCGAAGCCTTCTCATATAAACTCCATGTGGAGCTTGCAATATACAGACTAGGCTTTTATCCTATAAAAATTGGAAACTCAACATAAAATCTTGTAGCAGTCATATATGTATGCACGTATGGAATACAATGTGGGTTGAAGAGCACAAGATTGTACTAAAGAGGAGTGATGTATTCCGCATCAGGATAATACTACCAGGTTCAAAGTATTCAGTTGTGGTGTGTTAGTGAAAATGGCCATTTCCTCATCACAGACCTTGTTTCTTTCTCCAGCACAGCCCTTTTTGTGCTCAGCCCCTATGTCCATGCTGTTGGGGATAATCAGCAAAATCCCTGCAGAGGTCTGCTGCTCAGCTGCATGAGTAGTCACTGCATGTTACCACGCTTCATCATTTGTAAGAACAACTAACATATATGCATTTATATACATGAATATATATACATATATAATATATTTACATGAATGGAAACTTCTTACATCCTGTAACTGTTTTGTATGAGGTTTTCTATTCATTTTGTTGCATGACAGATATAATCTTCCTTGTATTATGTGCTCAGTGCATGTTATTGTTCAGACAAAAGAGCAAAGAGAAGATTTTAGTGAGATAAAGTTCTTGTGGGGAAGGGTGCTGCTTATCCCCACGTTAAGGGCTGATCCTGCATTTTAAGGAAGCAGCACAAACTATGTATTTCAGTGATGAATTTTTCAACATAGAGCTGATAAATGACCACAGCAGACCTAGCACACCCTGGAGATGCCTTGCCATCAAGAACAGTACTTGCCTTCTGGCTGTTTGAGGCTGTCGGAATCACATACAGTAGATTCAGACTGGAGCCTGGCACCATTACACTTGTGGTTTTGCTTGCTTTTTTATCAATCTTAGGTGCTCCCCTACTAAAAGAGAGGCCCTTCAGGAAAATGGAAGTTCTTGCCTGAAATTCAAGGAGGTGGGAATTGCAGTCATTCACTGCTGATACATTAAGTTAACACATAGTGGCATTTTTAGTTATTTATCCTGGCTGTATTAATTTAATATGTTATGGTACATGTGCCAACCTATGCTATTGTTTTCTCAAGGTATTTTATCAGTGTGAGATATTGCTAGTTCTGAAGTCAAGATCACAGAAGCATTCATTACTCCTCTTGCACAAATGGTGCCATTGCCCACAAGAGAAGCTATACTGAGGGAGGGTGTTTAAATTCAGTGCTGAAGAATTTCTTTTTCCTTATATAATTCATGAAGGAAACAACTCTAAAGAGGAAATTATTTACAAGTTGGAACTGAAGTACATTAAACAATTAGAAGATAGAAAGAGCTAAACAACTCATAATTTTCAAAAGTTAGACTGCTTGAGAATAATATTCCAGGACAATCAGAACATGTTAAAAAACCTAACCAAACACAAAGAACAACTTCTTTGGGTCAACTGAACCTACTTTTCTTTGGCTTTTTCTTTACTCCATACTCATACACCAAGACAAAACATATCATTATCATATCTGTAATTGGGATACCAGCGGATGGATTAGTTAGTCGCTGTCCCAGCTAACCATTATGTACCTTGCTGAGGAAGTCAGACAAGGTTTTTCCTAATTTAACCATATAAAAGAGAGGCACCTGGCTTAACCTACCATCCCATCTCCCTCTACTTTCAGTGGGGTGAGAGAGGAAAATAAAGAGAAATTAGGGCTGTGGATGGAATGACACTTTCCTTGGTGGTGCCTCTTCCACCATCAGGGAAGGAAGTGCTGCTATATTTGAAACTAAGTATTCTTCGTTAAACTGAAATTTTATCACTCCTTACCACACAGAAGAGTTTGAAAGATGACTGTGGGACATTCAGGTACAAGGGCAGTAAGAGGCACATAGGAGCCATTGATGGACTGTGCACTTCTTGAACTCCCCATCCTCCACAGCGGGACATAGCTTGAAAGAGTTTGTCAGTGTTCACAGTCCAAGCCTGGAGCACAAAGTTGGCTGAGCTCGTTTTTTCCATTTTCGTCAATATTAAAAATATGTCCTGTACATGGTACTTCTTCTGGCATTCACCACAGAAAGGCCTTTGCAGGCAGGGTCCAACAGCATCACATTTTTATAAATGCTTCATAGAAGTGTACAGATTTCATACGCTTACATTGGCTTAAACAGAAGGAATTTTATGTGTTTTACCAACGTTACCTGAGGAAATATAGCTCCCAAATGGTGATTTTCTTTTTTTTTTTTTTTTAAATTTTTCCCAAAATACAGTTATAATATAGATGTGGGTGTATGTTGGCATGAGGCCAAAGTTTCTTAAAGGGCACTTAAACCAGTTTATATATGGAGATTTCACAGCTTGTTTGTTCTTAACTGTAAATTTTGCTTTTGCTGAACTTTTTAGTATTTTTTTAAATTAGTCACTCCTCTAAGATTAAATATTAGATGAGAAGTTAGATTAAATGACTCTAACAACCACAGGGTCTTTTCTGCAGTCAGCTTGCATGGCCAATATCAATGTGAATTTTGAATGTTATCTGTTTTGTAATCATGTAAAAAATTGAAGAGGGTTGTGCAAACATTGCAGAAAAATTAAGGATAGTGTAAACAGTGGAAGTAAATATAATTATTTGGGAAGAATGGCAGAAATCCTTTGCTTATGTACAGAAAATCCCTAAGCACTAACAGTGGCCCATCATTTTCCAAAGTTCTGGAATACCTTTGTGTTCATAAAATAAACCATTTTGTTCGGTTCTGTTTTAGAGGTGCCTGAACTTGTTAGTGAGAAAGAGTTTTTTCTGGCATAGGAATATCTCTTCTTATAAATGATAACAGTTCCTTATAGCTCTTTTATTCTTGTTTGTCTGGTTTTTGTTTGCTGGTTTGTTTGGTTGGTCTTTTTTAAAGGAAAATTATACCAAAGGTATAATTCTGAACTCCACAGAATTAAACTGCCATAAACCCACTGCTACTGAAATCACATTTACTTGCTATTAGTTTGTTTTGTTTGTTTTGTTTGCTTGGTTTTTATCTGGAAAGGTTTAGGAGGTCAATTTTTAATACATAATGCATTCAGTAGATGTAATAGGAATATGATTGAATTTATAACGAGTGAAAATGCACCAATGGCAGGGCATAACTCTTTGGTATAAACATAATGACAATGGCAAATTTTAAACTCATGACATGAAATCCAATAGGAAGCCAATACATGAAAACATTATAGCTTAATATTATGTCTAATTTCATTTGGATTTATATTTATCTGCTTCCAGATTTAACTAAAGCCATCATATGCAAAAATGTGTGAGTCGGAAATACATATAGCAATTTGAATAGATTAGCAGATAATGTAAACTTTAAGCTTTAATCACAAAATTAAGCTACTTTGAAAAAAATTATTTTGCAGACCACTTCAAAACGTTTTTCCCCATTTTTCACTCCATACTGGAGCCGAGTTAATACCAACAGTGTAGCAATACTTCAGTGCAAGGGAGAGCATTTCTGCATGGATCCTGCTCTGTCCAGAGCACTGGAAATGACACAGCGGCATGATTGGGAGAGTCCCACTTCCTTTTCTAGAGGAGATTGGAATAAACATCTGTGCATTTGGATGATCATCTAAATTAAACTGAGTATGGCAGAGACTTCCTTTAGCAGTTTCCCTGTCACTAAAGGAAATGAGAGTGTAATTTTATAACTCCAATTACAGGATGACTGTTTAGCAGCCAAGCATCAGGTCAAATACAAAGTAAAAGACAAATTAGATGTATCTCACTATAGAATTTTTTTTTTAAACCTCAGTAGTTCAGAACTGTATTGTATCAGATATAAAGCCTTGTTCCTGAACTAGAGAACTCATTATGCATTTATATGACATAGCCCACATGAAGGAAAAAGCAGATAGCTTTTTTAAAAGTCCCATTAATTCTAAAATAGTTATAATCCAAAGCACAAATTGGGTTTTTCTTCTTCTTCACTTGATTATTTTTTTCCATATTATCCGGTGTGCCATCTCCATCACTCAAGTACTGCTACATCACTAGGACATACAATTTAAGATTAAACATAAAAAGATGAATTATTGAACTAATGTATAGGTGCTTCAGACTCTGTCTGAGCTGGGATGGATCAGTCCTTCCTTCTTCCTGAGCACCGATTTCTTTAGAAAGATTTGCTTGGAAAAGAATTCACCTTCTATCATGTCTATATCACCTTTATGCACTTTTTCAACTACAGGGCTCCTATAAGCTATCATACAAATATTGAATACTGTATATGAACTGTTTATTGGTATATTCCTTGTGTAAATATAGAGTACAGATATAATAGGCTGTTAGAAAAGAAACAGGAAAAACAGCAAATGTCTTCGGGTAAGCCATTTCACAGTATACTCTCAGAATATAAAACCTCATCTGTTCACAAAATTCCTGGGTTTTGACCTCACCCACCTTAGAAAATTATTTTGCCAGACAACCAAAAGGATTGTGGCTGGTTAAGATATCCTTCCAAGGAGCTAGAAATGGAGCTCACCACTGGGAAGCCACTACAAAACCTGACCAGCTGTGTTTGTGTTGCCATGTAAAACAGCTTTCTCCCAACCCAAATTCACCAGCTGCCCACCACCTGCCCAGATCAACTCACAGGAGGCCTATCTTAGTGTGCAATGAAGACAAGCTCAGATTTTTCAGGTCCCCTCCAAAGGCAGGCTGGGCAACCCAGCTCCCCCCAAGCACCTTGGCCAGGAGCTGCCCCACAGAGCGGTGCCAGGGTGCACAGTAGATGTCATCCCCCTTTGCTTGTCACTGTACTCTACTACACCTCTGGAGCACCTGCCTGGAGGTTGCAAATAAGCAAATCAGTTAAGCCAAAGGATTCCCACCACATGCTGGGATGGTAGCAGCCCCTCACAGCATGTGTGGATGACCAGCAGCATATGCTATTCTGTCTAACTAGATAAGCTGTGTCCACATGAACATACATAAAAACGGACACCAACAAAGTTGTGTGGCACCCAGCATGTCCATAATACCAAACAAAAATGTGGCTGTGTGGAACTGCAGCACTCTGGTAGAGGTTTGTAGTGTTTTAAGTTGGATATTATTTTCAGTGTGGTACCTTTCCTGTAGAAAAAAAAAACTCACAAATTTCTGTATTCTATATCACATTCTTGTGAACAGAATCAAGGAATCATCATGGCTGGAAAGGAATTCTGAGCTCATCAAGTCCAACCACACACCCACAACCCCCCTTACAATCTCAGCCACTAGAGCATGCCCTGAAGTCACATCTACATGTTTCCTAAATACCTCCAGGGATGGTGACTCCACAACCTCCCTGGGCAGGCTGTTCCAGTGCCTGACCACTCTTTCAGTGAAGAAATTCTTCCTAGTATCTAATTGAAAGCTCTCTTGCTGCAACTTCAGACCATTTCCTCTGGTCCTGTTATTATTCACTTGGGAGGAGAGGCCAACACCCACTTCTCTACAACCTCCTTTCAGGTAGCTGTAGAGGGCAATGAGGTCTCCCCTCAGCCTCCTCTTCTCCAAATTAAACCTGCCCAGTTCCCTCAGGCTTTCCTCATTGGACTTGTTCTCTAGAACCCTAACCGGCTTGGTGGCTCTCCTCTGGACATGCTCTCCTCAATGTCCTTCTTGTAGCCCAGAACTGAACAGAGTACTCGAGGTGAGGCCTCACCAGTGTTGAGTACAGA